>CAWUFW010009929.1:632114-740844 GCA_963921515.1 Calotriton arnoldi | reverse complement strand
TACGATGGCGGGCGGAAGCACAACCGCCGTGCTGGCGGATGCAAAAACCACCAGTTACCGCCGGCACGCAGCAGTCCACACGCCCGCCCAATTACGATGCGAAAAGCAGGCCAAACACCGCCGGCAAGCCAGCAACACCGTCCGCCATCAAAGTGCGCCCGCACACGTAGCGGCGCAGCACAACTGACACACACCGTCCGACGAAACACGTCCCGCCCGGCGCATAAATTACGATGCCGCAAACAAACGGCTCCCACGGCAAAGAGACACCGCACGTGAAAGAGAGGCGGAAACACGGACGCAGAGCACGGACAACGAAGAAGCGGCACCCCGGGCATGAATCCAGCACTGCAGGCCCTTCCCATGCTTCTGCTGATGCACCACCAAGGACGCAACGTACCGCGGAGACGAAGGTAGGCACACACACAACAAGTGCACGCAAACAGCGCACACAGTGCAAGGGCGGAAAAAAGCGGACAACCCCCACCAGCGCGTGCACACTACACATCCACCATTGCATCCACATATGACACACAGGCCAAATCCTAACATCGCGGAACACATGTGTACACACCACCTGGGACTAGGAACCAACCACCCCGTCACGGCCCCAAAGCGCCGATGACGCCGCCACCACATGCGCACAACGCAGAGGCCAACCGCAGCGCCATGCATGCGTCGCACACAGACACAGGGACACAACCAAGCAGCACACACATCAGCCCCACCCCGAACGCACATGACACGTGACAGGCCGGCCACAGACATGTCCCCAACGCCCAATTCACGGACAACACCCAACGCCACACAACCGACGCACACATGTCAGTGAAGACACGCAACTGCAGGACACACCCCAGTGTAACAAACATGGCGTAGCACACAGCGGCGGCAACACCAACTAGGAGAAGCAGGGCCCCTTCGGGAAGAGGGACGCCAGTACCACACTGAAAAACCCATACCACCCTGCACATATGAACAAGACACATGAAACGGAACACCAAAGAGCCCGGGGACCGACAACAGGTGGCCCAAGAATAACATCCACACACAAGGCCCAACGCAGAGCGGAAAGGCAGGCTGCCGCCCACACAAGGGAGAGCAGACAGCACTGAATGACCTTCCATTCCAACTCCGAAACCACAGCCCTACGACAGAAGCCGGTGAATACAGCCATTGTCCAAGAATAGACCAACACAGGCATGCCGAGGAGACCGACCACAGGGCAGATAGCGCATATCACAGAAGCACACAACGGACGGGGAAGAAAGAAGAAAACACTCCCCATGTCGGCCACATGCAAGTTAATTGGAAGGAGTCACACAGCACTGACCTTGAACTGTCTGAGAAGCATGTGGGAAGAGGGCCCGTGTCCTCCAAACAAGCCAACAGAACACAAGTCCTGTCTCCCTACGACTACACAGAGCTCACAGCAACCCCGGAGCGTGCACATTGCAGACTGCACACACAGCCGGAGCACGCCACCTCAACGAACCGCTGCGAAATGGCAACCGCAACACACCTACCCAACTACGCCGAACAGCTCAAGCTGTACAAAACCAACACGATACATACATTGGGATGCGATCTCCTGTCCCTGCTGAACGTAAGTTACCGACTGACTTACCGCATCACATTGTTCAGCTGCGTCATGCCCGTCTTCTACTGTCGGAGGTGTCCCTACCAGCATCCCGTCGAGATATGCCTCTCCAACCCGGCATGTCTGAAGGCGGACCTGCTACCACTACTCCTCCCTCTGGACGCACACGACAGGGCCTGCTCTGCCTATGGGGGCATGGCGTATGTGGCCAACATCGCACCCGCACTGAAATGGAACCACTGTGCCTCCACACGACGGATCATCGAGAACAGCTACATCGAATGTCACCCAGCATGCCCCATCATGGTCCTCCAAGGGACAACCTACGAACAACACCTTGACAGCCACCATCCGCTTCATTGGCTGGCAAACATGTACACCACCAATGACATGGAAGCCCTGCTGGACGGCATCGCATACCTGACAACCTGTAAATACGTCGGACCACAACGCAGGTTCCCCGAGTGACCTATGAAGTCCAACCCCGCACCCATGCTCAGCTTCCGCACGGACTGGCCAGTCACCACCACAACAGCCATACCAAACGACCGGCAACTGTAACCACACCATCAACGACATCGCCATGACATCGGATATGACCGGGACATGCACACTGTTCCCCATCACATCCAGGAACACCGCATGCATCGTGGGAGGCAGTGGCATGGGCTCTGTGTATCGCACCCACATGGACGGAACTGCACGAACAACCAGGACACGACATGGATCCAGCGCCCATGGACACACACCCCGCTCAGTGGACATGAATAGGTCGCCTGGAGTCTGTGGGTGCTGCACCCCTCCCACCCCCGCCCCGGGAATCCCATACCAGGACCTTTGCATGGACGACAAGTGCATGCAACAACAACACGACCCCAGTGACTGTGACATGTCCAGTAACCACCACAGTGCAACAACAAGTGGCACGCCGCTGCATGCACGCAAGCACATGCCCTGATGTCATCTCACATGCACGCGTGCATGAGGAACAACCGCAGCAAACCTGTCACATGGAACTGAGATGGACTGTGCCCATGATGCCGAGCGTTCTGGTAGGCTACATGTATACCGTCTGTGTCAAAGTCCGCAGCTCCGCAGCTATACGTAAATGTACATTAGCACAGCCTTGGCCAAGCAGATGTAACCCCACACCCTATCCCATTTGTAATCATGCTCAGTATATCCTCAACATGTATTCCGCTGCCAGTAGTGTCCACTATACTGCATCACAGAGGACAGAAGACTCAATATAATGTTTGAAACCAAAACTGTCTCCGCTGACTCATTTCACAAGTACGAATGAGAGAGGATGAGAGTATGTGAAGTACACGGCAGTCGTGACATGACCATGTAGTCCAATGGTATTGGATGTCAACGCAAATGAGTAGCACTACTGTGGAAGACACACATGTGTCGTGTGAAGTCGTATGGACGCAGTGCTCAGGTGGGTGGGTGCGACGGGTAGATGCGCACATGCCAAGTTGGAGCACGCCGTGTTGGGAGGGTCATGAACAGTACACCACCGCTTCCCTGGGCATTGTGAGAGGACACCTGTCGGGGGGAGTGAACACGTGTGTGCACAGCAGCCGGGCACACGTACAAAGCGGTACCAGGCGCACCTCAGCCCACCCTCTGTGAACAAGCTGGATCCTGTTGTGCGCCCGCCATGCCCCTTGACAAGGCACACACAGCCCCAGTCGACCAGGTGTAACCCCAACATAGTCAATCCGCACAGGCGATACAGGGCACGGGATGGCAGTGGAGCATGGTGTGTGTGAGGTCTCCTCGCGCTCCTCCTGGTCATATCACGCAGGCAATAGAACCTCAACGTCTAGCATGGCACAAGTCAGATGGAAGTGTAGGGGGACGCACCACAGCACGAGCAGCACTGACGTCACGGGAGGTGGCTCGCACCATCCCATCCATTGCCCATCATACCAACCACGACACATGCCATTGCGACTAAGTGCAAGCGCGTGCGCCACCACCCCCGAGCCCTCCCCAGAGAGGCCAAAGAGTGAATGTGTGGGCCAACAGCCACAGACGGACGCGGCCTGGCCGCAAGGGCAGCCACAGCCACTGGGTGTCGCAGGTGGCGGATCCGGAAGGCGAAGACTGTGATGCATAGTCCATGCAGGCCGGGTCTCCATTTGGGGCACCACGCAGGTGGACGGCGTCCCGCCACACATCATACCCTGAGACAGCCCACTCGTGCAACTGGACCCACACATACACTCCTTGCCCTCTCTGGTGCGAGCTTGGGGCTGCCTGTGCAAGCGCTAGCCTCGCAGGTGAGCATGCATATTGGGGGGCGAGGGGAGGACATGAGGGCTGGGGCGAAGATGACTGTATCACTGTCAGTTAGTACAAGGGATGACCCAGATGTGGAAAGGAAGAGACGTGTCCCGTGTGTACTGCAACTAGTCGCCAATCCAACTACCCCCCCATGTCCGGAATGTAAGCCCGCACCTAGGCCCGCCCATCCGCCACATCGAACATACCACCAGCACGACAACCTTCCCATTCGAAACACTGACTGGGGGTGGCGACCAGTGAACAATCATGTGTAGCCTACCCACGCGTACATGTGGGCCCTCCATGATCCATGTCACCTGCGGCAAAGACATGACATGCGCAATGAGGGAAGTGAGGAGAGCTGTCCGCCCCACGCGCAGAAGGTGCATCAGCTCCACAGACCCAGCAGCGAGTCCAGCAGGGGTCACATGTGCAGGGGCAGCTGTGCCTGGTGTGAAGGCACATGCATATAGACAGCACATCGACCAATGTGTAGTCTGCTCACATCCACAGTCCATCATCATGCGGACATAGGAATTGAACACAGGGCAACACATCTTAGTTGGTGCACCCACCGTGACCAACAATGCGCAATCATCGACGTACCCGCCCTGTGCATGGCCCCCCACCCAACGGAGGCACATCCAGTGCCACCATCCCACACACACAAGCCTTCCACGGAACATGCTGTGTCCAATGGTCAGTACAGAGGCAGCGCCCATCTGGTGGATCCTGAACAGGAGACACATGCACACACATGCCAGCTCCCACTATGTACGTCTGCTACCTGGCACGTGCAATGTAACCTCTCACCTGTGACGTGTGACTGCAAGCACACAGCCGTCTTGGCATGGGGCTGTCAATGTGGACACCAGTCAATGTTTCGGGAGCTGTGATCCGTACAGTGCTGTACATAGGGTGCAGTGCTGACACCTACTACTGTCTCATATCCCCTCGTGCCACAGGTCCCACTTGTATTGGCCGCTCAGCCCGTGCCCACATCGTCGTCAGTCGTGTGCCATACTCATCCAGCCTCGGAAGCAGTTCCATGCTCAGCAGACACTCATGTTGCCGTGGCGTTGCCGCTTGACGAATATGCAGTCAGTCCCCATCAGCACGCCCGCAAGTCATTGGGGCCTAGATCCCCATGTGCATGCACATGGCAGTGGTATGTCTCACTTGCCATTGCCATTGTTGGGAGACCTGTGTAAGTGTATTGTGGCCGTGCCGTCCCAGCTTGACAGCTGGGCTGTGGCTCATGTGCTTGCTCAGTCATGTCAGTGATGTGTATGCGAAATTGCTATGTGCCGTGTTGCTTTGACATGTGTCCTCTGCCATTTAACCCAGGCGGAGACCGAACATTGACCGCCCCTACCAATTGCTGGCGGACATGGACGATACAGAGGTAATCAGGAAGTTTCGGCTGGACAGGCCAACTCTGCATCGACTGTGTGCCATGTTAGAGCCCCATCTCCGTCCCCGCAGGGTGTATCCGACTGCTGTCACCCCCACGGCTAAGGTGATGGCCGCCATGCATTTCTTCGCCACTGGGTCATTCCAGCACACAGTGGGCAGTGGAGGAGGGATGTCCCAGCCCATGTTCAGCAAGGTGCTGAGGGATGTACTGGCAGCCATGATGCTGTACCGAAACAGGTACATCAGATTCCCCAGGGCTCGTGAATTGGCGGCAGTGAAGGGTGCATTCTATGCCCTTGGCAGAATCCCACACGTCGTGGGAGCCATTGACTGCACACATGTCGGCCTTGTTCCACCACAGGCCACTGAGCACCTGTACCGCAACAGGAAGCACACACACTCCCTGAATGTGCAAGTGGTGTGCCTTGCGGACATGGTGATCACCCACGTGTGTGCCAAGTTTCCAGGCTCGGCACATGACGCACACATAATGCGCAACAGCATCTTGCCACGACTGATGGCCAATCTGCAACAGGATCGTGGCTGTATTGTCGGTGAGTATGTGGAGTGGTGTAGCGTGCTGGTTGTGCGATGCTGTCCCCTGTCCAGTTGGAATAGCAACGGTTCTCTGTGTCCCTCACACCCAGGTGACTCTGCGTATCCGAATGGGGCATGGCTGCTCAGTCCATTGAGGAATCCTCGCACCCCAGCAGACGATCGCTACAATGAGGCACATGGGAGGACCAGACGTGTGGTCGAGCGTACCTTTGGCCTCCTCAAGTCCAGGTTCAGGTGCCTGGACCGCACCGGGGGTGCACTGGCGTACTCCCCACAGAAGGTGTGCCAGATAGTGGTGGCGTGCTGCATGCTGCACAATCTGGCCATTCGGAAGCAGATCCCCCTCATTGTGGATGACGGAGATCAACCAGGGCCCCAGCCCGCAGACCAGGACAGCTCGAGTGAGGTGGACAGCGGAGAGGAGGAAGCTGGGAATGTGCGCCAGCAGCTCATCGCCCGCTACTTCACTTGACGGTGAGTGTCCATGTACGACGGATGATGTGTCTGTATCTGTGCAGGTGTGTGTGTGCTGTGTCAGGGTGGCCGTATGTTCACTGCGTGCAGTGTGTCAACGCTCCGTGGCCAGGGTAGTATGCCACTGTTGGTGACTGTGGCATTGTGCCCTATTGCTCTGTGCGATGTGTGTACATTGCTTGTAGTTGTTGACATGTACTGTGTGATGGGTGTGTGACACACTCATTGAATGTGCTCCTGTTCTGTCTCCCACCCCTAGGTCCCTACAGGCCCTCCGGATTCCATTGCCATGCCACGCATCAGGTGCCTTTCCGCCCAAGGTGGCCGTTGTATTCCGTACAAATAAAACACAGGGCACAAACAGCAGTTAGTGAAAAAGGTGCATTTATTACAAACTGTGACATGTGATTGTGTGTAAGGTGATGACAAAAGTGGTGCGTGCAGTGACAATGAGCTGTCGGTCATGGCTGCGTGATGATCAGGGTGTACCCACTGGTTCTATGTCCATAGTCCAACACACACATGCCATCCAGCTGGCTGTGTGGAGTGGGATCGTAGAGCAAGTCAATGCAGTGGCTGGTCAAGGAAGGCTGGCGGAAGGCTGGCTGGCTGCCTCACTTGCGACTGGAGCATGCGAAGTCCTCCCGGGAGATCTGTTTCCTCTTCGGACGGCCCCTTCCACGTTTGGGAGGGGGGTGTGTGGTGGCGACCTGCTGGTGGTGGGTGAGGTGTGCTCACTGGCTGTGGACGCAGGGGAAGTGGACACTGCTGCCCGACCCTGCGCCCTAGCAGGTGGTGGCGGAGGTGGTGTTGCTGGCCTTGCCTGTGACCCCACCGCCACCACCAGCTGGCCCATGAGGTCCACGAGTTGGTCCATACGGGACACGAATTGGCCCATATGGGCGTCCATGGACCTCAGCACCCCCAGCACCTCCCGCGTGTCAGTAGCAGACCTGGCCCATTGTCCTTGGGCCTCTTCATAGGCCCCAAGGACTCTGGCCATTTGAGGCAGGGCATGGCTCCCAGGGGAGGCTGGCGTTTCCCTGACCCTGCTCCTCCTACCAGTCCTGCTGCCACCGGCCTGCCCACTAGCCACATTGCACACCACGGTCCTCGCTGTGGCTCCCAGGGTGGATCCAGTTGGCCGGGCCACCACCTGCGCTGGGGCTGGTGCCAGCGAAGACGTGGTGGTGGTGGAGGCGGTGGTGGTCGGTGCGGCGATGGTGGCGGTTGCGGCAGTGGTAGTGGCCACAATGACCGTGGGTGTGGCCGCAACGACAGTGGCAGCAGGGGACTGGGACTGTTCAGCATCCCTGGATGATGGGTTGGTGGGTAGGAGGGGTCCTGGGGAGCGGCTGGGCCCTGCCACGCCAGATGGGCCAGCTTGGTGGTCCGTGTCCGAAGAGGAGGACAGATCCTCCAGATCCGTGTGTCCTCGTTGGGGGCTTGTGGGCTGGCTGTGCTGGCTGCTGTCTCCATCCCCAGCATCCAGCAGTTCGTCACCTGTGGAGAGAATGAGATTTGTTATTGTGTTGCACCTGGCGAAGTATGTATTAGTCGTCTGACATTGGCAGTTCGTGCAATCTCGTACATGGGTTTCCCGGAGGCGAGTGTGTGGCTGTGGCATCTGTAGTTGTGTGTGCTAGGCAATGGGACTGTGTGCTGTGCACATGTGGCATGGGACGGATTGGCCATGCCGATGGGTGTGTTGCTGTGCCCCTACTCATTGTGACTCTGGTGTATGCGGGCTCCTGGCCCATCCTGGGTCTGGTTTGTACTTTGCTTTTGGAGTTCATATGGAACGCTTAGGAACGCATATGGCAACATGGGGGCCATGGCCCAGATTCGCATTTGGGAGGGGATATGCTTTTGGGGTTCAAATGGAACGCTTAGGAACGCATATGGCAACATGGGGGCCATGGCCCAGATTCGCATTTGGGAGGGGATATGCTTTTGGGGTTCAAATGGAACGCTTAGGAACGCATATGGCAACATGGGGGCCATGCCCCAGATTCGCATTTGGGAGGGGATATGCTTTTGGGGTTCAAATGGAACGCTTAGGAACGCATATGGCAACATGGGGGCCATGGCCCAGATTCGCATTTGGGAGGGGATATGCTTTTGGGGTTCAAATGGAACGCTTAGGAACGCATATGGCAACATGGGGGCCATGGCCCAGATTCGCATTTGGGAGGGGATATGCTTTTGGGGTTCAAATGGAACGCTTAGGAACGCATATGGCAACATGGGGGCCATGCCCCAGATTCGCATTTGGGAGGGGATATGCTTTTGGGGTTCAAATGGAACGCTTAGGAACGCATATGGCAACATGGGGGCCATGCCCCAGATTCGCATTTGGGAGGGGATATGCTTTTGGGGTACATGCTGTGAGCCATGGGTGCCGAACGTGACATGTGTTGTGGCAGCATGACAGTGCATGGTCTGAGGTGTGTGCATGCCTGACATGCCCTGCATATTTGCTGTCTGTTGTGATTACTGGACATGGCATTGGACGCATCGTTATGAGTGAGTGATAGTTGTGTGCCAGCCAACGTATTGCAGTTGTCCCATCTCCTTGGTGTGCGTGCTGCCCTGTGCCATGTGCATCACTGCAGTGCTCGGGGGGGTGTGGCCCATGTTGTGTGTTGTTGCTCACAGTGTGTCGTGCGCTTAATTGACTTCTGGCACATGGTTGGTCATGGGCATGTGTCTTAGCGTGACTGCTGTATGTGTGGCAGCTGTGCGGATGACATGCCTTTCATGAGACTGGGGCTGACGGATGGGATGGATGGTATGTTGTATGTGCATGGTGTGTCTGTGAGTTTGATGGGTTCAGTGGTGTTCGTGTGCATTTATGTTGTTCCGCTCTGTTGCGTCTAGTGTTGTTTGTCTTACATAGGCGTAGTTGTGGGGTGTGGGGTTGACAGGCAGTGGGGGCTACATGGACAGGACTTCAATGGTGTTTCGGTTGTGTGTGATGAGTTGCACAGTGGCTGCCGTGTGGGACTATATTCAGTGTGGCTTGTGCATGCAGACGTGGCTCCTTGGGTGTTGCTATGTCTGTGATGGGTCATGTGGGGTGTGAGTCTGTTGTTCATGTCCGTGTGCACATTGTTCACTTGTTCGTGACGGTGGGCGGTGCTGCGTGTTCGTCTGCTACGTGACATGTCCCATGTGTTGGTGGTGTTATGGTCCTCATGCCTCCAGTAATCCAGCCCTGTCCAGTTTCCCACCTGCAAGTTGTTCGTGCGTGCACTGTACTGGATGCCACATGGCTCTAAGCGGGGGGTGCTCCATGTTGCAGGTCTGTGGGGGTGGGGGGTGTTGTGGGTCGTGGGGGTGGCTGTACACCCACTGACACCGATTGCTGTGGACCGTGATGTCTGCCTTTCGGCTGTCGTTGTGCACTGCGGTGGCTGACACGTGGCTGTGGGGTGTGGGGGATGCTCCTCCTTGCTGTGCTGTGGGACTGGGGCCTGGTGTGTGTTGTACTTGGGCTGTCCACCGTCCCACCCACTGCACTTTGTGTTCCTGCCACTTACCTGTTACTTGTCGGTTAGTGCAGCTGTGGCGGACACATGGGTGTGGTGGGTGCTCGTTGTGGCGCTTCTGGCATATTTGGGGACCTGTTGGTGGTTACGTGGCTGGCTTAGTGTACACATGTCCCCACGCATCTTACAGTTGTTCGGTTTGGGCTGTGTGTGGTAGTGTCTGTTGCATGTGTGTGTGATGTGTTGTGTATTGTGTGCTGGACATGGGGGTGTTTGTCCCTGGGAGCTGTGGCATGGTAGTTGCGCATGTGAGTACATAGCGGTGTGCTGGTATACATTAGTTTGTACTTACCAGCCTCCACTCCCCCTGCTAATCCGGCGAGGATCTCCGGATGGATTACGACTCGCACCTTCTCCTCCCACGCTTTGAAGGTCTTAAAGAGCGCGGGATTCCCTCCGCCAGTGACGGCAGCCAGCTCTCTGTTTTTGCCCTCCTTCTTCTTGACCAGGCTCTTTACGTCATTCCAACGTTTGTTAATCTCGACTCTGTTTCTGGGCAGGGTCCCGACTGCATTGACCTGGTCTACGATCCGGTTCCACATTCTGTTTCTGGTGGCTAGTGGTGTGTGCTGGACCATGTTCCCATAGATTTGTGGGTACACCTTGATGATCTCGTCGACCATGACCGTCAGCTCCATGGGCGTGAACTTGGGCATCCTTTGTGGTGCCATGGTGTTTGTGGTGCTGGTGCGGTGTGTGTTGTGTAATGTGCAGGGGGTTTGTGGTGCCGGTGTTTGGTGGTGGTGGTGGTGGTGGTGGTTGTGATGTGTGCGTTTCTGTGGTGTGCTGCTGTCCTTGCTGTGTCACTGTGTCCTCTCCTCTCCTCTCTGGTTTGCAATGTAGCAAGGGGTTGTAGTCTGTGGGAGTGCTGCTTTTGTACTCACCTATGTGGGTGTGTCCTCATGGTCTGTTGTTTTCAGGTGTGTTGTGTCTGGGGTTCTGGCCTTTGTATTTTTTGTTTGTCCGGGGGTGTTTTCGGGATGTGTACTGTGCTTGTGTATTTGTGCGTGCCCTGCTGTGTGGACTTGTTGGCCATGTTGTGTGCTATTGGTTTTGTGTGCGGATGGTTTCTGTGCAGGTACGTTGGCGCCATGGCTTCTGCCGTGTCGATTCTCATCGGCGTTGTTTGCGCTGGCGGGCGGTATATTTGTTGTTTTCCGCGCTCATGTCGGTGCGATCGTAATTTCACGTGCGGTGTGTCGACCGTGTGGGCGGGCGGTTTTGTGTTGTCGTGCGTGTTTCCGTCCGTGGCGGGCGGTTTGACTCCGACTCGGACGATGGCGGGCGGTATTTTGTGTGATTTTTCCGCCGATGGCGGTTTTCGGTTTGTGTAATCGTAATGGCGTGGTCGGTGTTCAGACGGTGTGTGCGGGCGGATTTTTGCCGCTTCCATGCCTGGCGGATTTATTTACGCCGGGTATCGTAATGGGCCCCTTAATTTCCACGACGGCCCCCAGCGCCTTGAGACCCGTAAGGGTGAGTTGTTCGCGCTTTACAAATACGGATTTACATTTTATTTACATTTAATGCAAAAATGCAAAAACGAAAATCCACAGATCTAAACAAGGTTTGCAAGTTACACAACAACCACACCACACACACACATCCAACAAAGGCATTTATTTAAACACACCAAAAAAGTGAAATACCCCCAAAAAAACACATTTTGCAATTCAATCCAATGCCATCCATGCCCTAAATGATGTTTAAATTCAACAGACACCACAGAAACAGTTGTTAGTTACATGCACCCACCATGAGTAGCTCTGGGCCTACTGGCTACCCACAATAACTTTTTTTTTTAAAAGATGAAAAGTACAAAAATATAGTTAGAGCAACTGCAATGCCCCAATCAAACAAACAACACCAACTTACTTGTAAAATCTCAAATCCAAAAATCCTCAAATCCAAAAGTCCTCAAATCCAATGATAAATGATGATGCAGCAGACACAAAGAGTGATCCTTCCAGCTCCAAATCCAAATGAAAAGTGAACAGGACATGGACAAAGCACTGGGAGGAGCCTGCTGGACAGGAACAGGAAGTTGGAGACTCTGGAGCACTTCCTTCCTCTCCAAAAAAAAGAAAAAGGACTCCTTGCACAAAAAAGTACAGCCAAATGTTAATCTGAGGAGTTTTTTTCATCCAAATCATCATTTTAGAGAAGGTTTTATGCTGCTCGAGAGATATTATTCTCCAGATTGCAAATTTTGCGTGTTCGGCATCGCGAGCTTCACCAAAATTCCGCCGGAAGTCTGATGGCGCGTCTGAATGACGTGTTCGCGATCGCACACTCTCGCGGGATCGCGCCGTCGGCTACCAAAATCTCGTGGCGCACGCGAATGGAATAGAAAACTCGTCGGCGAACGCAAGAATCCCGGTAAGTCGCTACAGCGCGCGCGAAAACGCATTTTGAAAGCGCGACCAAGAAAAAAACCCTGCTACGCCGCAGACCGCGGAGTTTTCGTCAATTCCGCATTCTACGCGGAACGCGGAGTTGCCGAAAATCCGCAAACTCTGCGAGTGGAGCGAATTTTTACACCCAGGGTTAATTAAAAGTAAAATAAAAAAAAATATTTGTGAATTGAATAAAATAGTTCCTAATCTTGGTATTTGTCTGATGTTTTCTCATTTCTGCATTTCTTTATGTTCTTATGAGGTTCAAATCGTAGACATTGCTTAGGCAGTGGTCCCTGACTTCTAGTAATGATTCAGAATGGGTCCTAAGAAGTCAAAAGGTTAAGAAATGCTGCTGTATAAGATAGTCTGATAAAATAACTCGATGCGTCGATTCTCAAAGATGTTTATATGTTTAACTTATGTGTGCGAATAGCTTTATTTATGAGTGCAAAGTCACTTTATAAATTCATAAATGTGGGTGTTAGACAAGTCATCCTTGGCATGGTTTCCCCTGACATTTTGCCTTCAGGCCTGTTTTTGCTGACTTCATTTTTGCTGGGCTTAGGATTCCGCGCACTGTACCACTGCTAACCAATGCTGAAGTGCTTGTGCTCTTTCCCTAAAACACGGTAACATTGGCTTATCCATAATTGGCATATTTAATTTACTGATAAGTCCCTAGTAAAGTGCCCTACACGTGCCCAGGGCCTGTAAATTAAATGTTACTAGTGGGTCTGCAGCACTGGTTGTGCCACCCACTTAAATAGCCCTTTAATCATGTTTCAGGCCTGCCACTGCAGAAACGTGTGTGCAGTTTAAACTGCCATGTCCACATGGCAAGTTAAACCTGTTGCCAAGCCCAAACCTTACTTTTTAATACATATACATCACCCGTAAGGAAGGCTCTGGGTAGCCCAAGGGCAGGGCGCAGTGTATCTAAAAAGTAGGACATGCACTTTTAAGTTCTGCATGTCCTGGTAGTGAAAAACTCCTAAATTAATTTTTCACAGCAGCAAGGCCTATCTCTCCCGTAGGATAACACTGGGATTACCTATTACAGTGTATAAGTGTATTTTCCAATTGGGAAGAGATAAGACCCCCACAAGTTTGGAATCACAATTTAAAATCACAAGTTATGGTGAAGTAGGATTTGAAATTGGAATTCTGAAAATGTCACTTTTAATAAGTTGCCATTTTCTTGCTTTAGCCATTTGTTGCATGCTGTCTGTCTCTGATCACATGTCTGGGGTGGGTGACAGCTGGGCTCTGTATTTTCCCGCTAGACAGCCCCACACCATGGAAGCTTAGATTTGACCTGATGGGCCATCATGGTACGATGAGAGGGAGAAGCTGGACCCGGCCTCACTTACACCTGAATAGTCTGTGTCCTGTCCCCACAAAAAGGGCTGCATGCCCCCCTGTAGTGAGTCTGGAGCCAGGGCAGGAAGGGAGGGCATCTGTGTACTTCCAATTCATCTCTTTGAAGTCTCCCCACTTCAAAGGCACCACTGGGTATAAGAACTGGACCTCAGATACCACCACTTTAGTACACTTCTGGACCTGTGGATACTCTGCCAGGAAGGACTGCTGTGCTGCTGAAAGGACTGCACTCTGCTGGACTCCTGCATTGCTGTGCTGACCTGCTGCTTGCTGCCCTCATGCCTGGGTGAGGAGGACTGGGCCTGCATCACTTGAACCCAGAACCCACAGTGACTTCAAGGGCTAGCTGGCTGACCTCCTAATCAGGGACATAAAAGACTTTCAACTTACCTGCTTCTGCACCTGGACTCAGCCATCTGTGAGTGTGCCCTGCCAAGTGGTGCCACACCAGTCCTGGGCCCTTGCAAGTGAGGACTAAGGCACTTACTTCAGCCAAATCCATGGATCATTTCCCGAACCAGTGCATCAGCGCCGTTGCGTGGATTGGAACCAGCACATCGCTCCGTTGCATGATCAGTACCGGCGCATTGCTTCTGCTATGTGGATCGACCCAACGCTTTGCTTTCAGAACCACCACTGCGTGATGCTCTACCCGGCTTGAGGACTTCACATCTTCGTCAACGGCAGCTTCTGTAGAATTATATTTTTCTATCATGTATGGAATCCATTTTGTCTTACTCAACCTTTGTGGTACTTAATGGAGAAATTAGGCCTATGCATTTGGGGCCTGCACATGAACTTTGATAACCTATTGTTTTGTTCAAATCAAGCATCTTAGAATGCAAATTTGCAAGGCTTGGTCAACTGACAGCCCTCGTGATTGTCATTGCTTGCTAGCTCAGCAAAAACATGCTATTTTTGTAGTAGGCACCTGTCATTTTCTATTATGTTTCTCAATCTCGGAAATACCCAACTGCCACAAAAGAAAAGACACCTGGGTCCATATTATGTATTTGATTATATATATATATATATATATATACTGCTGAGAAATTATTATATACCCGAAATTTGATTGGACACTTCATGTAACGCCTAGTTACGCCTTTTGCCGTTTGCGATAATAAAACATTGTAACTAACTTCTTCTTTTGGGCACTTGGCTGAACACTTGGGCAGTCAACTGTCTCCGTGTCATGTTAATAAAACTTTATCTATGTTCATGGTCGGATGGTTTTTGTCTTTGATTGGATTTAGACTTCTACATTTGTGGTGGAGAATGCGCCTTGCCTGGACTTGACATCGACCGCAGCCGCCTTTCACCTAGGTTCAGTGTGCCTGATCGCCCAGGTGCCTCCTGATAGTTGCGCTGAGTGCTGCCGTGAGTACATATCATCTCCCTGGTGAGTTCCTGCTACCGTGCTCTCAGTACCTACCCTCATCTAATGCACATGGATTTGGCTTCTGGCATAGCTGTTGTTATATTCCTTCCTCTTGGGTGTTTGGCCTTTGTGGTCTTGGCTATATGTTGTATCGCCTTTCACGAGAGGGACAATTGCATTTTTGGCACATTTAACCCACATTCAGAGGCTGTGGTTCTCCATGCAGTGTGCTCTGAATCGGGGGTGGCTGAGGAGCAGTGCTAGTGGTGTGCTGCTAGTCCTTGTGTTTTTGGTCTGGGTGGGAAGCACCCTTCTCTCTGTTGTGCAGCTGGTGGAGTTGCAGGTGCAGGTCATGCATCAGCGAGTTTCTTTTCTCTATTGTGGGGCGATAGTGGTCTGTCCGGTCCAGCTAGCGGGGGTGCGCTGCTGGGGTCTCCAGTTGTCCTCAGGGGCGGCATGCCCTGGGTACAATGGGGGTGTGTTGTAGGTTTTCTACTATGAGTTGCCTTTATTATTTCATTTCACTGTTTTGCATCTTGATGCTTTGTATCTTGCTTGGGTTTTGGTGTTTCTTATGTTCATGGTAAGGTCAAGGTGAATTGGGGTATTGACATTTTTGATGAACTGACATTATACTGCTACTCTTACCATGGAATTGTCTGTACTGCTGTGGTTTTATTGATCTTTGCTTGTTATAAATGATGTGTTATAAGTATATGAAGATGTCCGACTGGTTAGAAGATTTCTTAGTATTTTTGTTATATTGTACGCTGCCAACAACTTGCCTTCTTTTTTTCTTGATTTTGACTGACATTTTCATCACACTTTTCATCCTACCATTCCTCCTTCCCTGGGAATCGGACTTAAGGGACGGGTTGGGTATTGCTCAGGGCAAGTTACCCCGCTTACATGTACTTCATGTGTATGAATCTGTGAGTATATGCAGAGTTCACCTACCTGCACAAATCTGTGTGTAATACTGTTGGCGGATTCCTTCAGTTTCATTTGCAGCCAGCCCTAAACTCTCCTGAAGGAGAGGATTGCAAGGGATTGCAGATACTTTTGCACTTATTCTCACTTTCCTGTCCTCTCATATATTCAGCTAAAAGGACGCCGCTTACCTGGGGACTCACCAGGGGTTGCTCATGCACCGTTACTAGGACCTACCAGCTCTTTTCTCTCTCTTCTCACTTGTGAGCGATTATGGTGAACTTAGAAGGAAATGAAATATCCGGCGGATGATGCACTGCACAATCTGCTTCAATTAACCAAGCAAGCTGCTGGCTGAGGTGCTTCTGACTGTAATGTTCTATTTGTTTGTTCCCCTCTTGTTACCTGGGGTCTGAGTGGTAAGGCACTTTACCGACTCTTCTTATGTTCATTGTGTTCAGTACAACTGATCTGTTTGTAAACGCTATAGGGCGAGTCACTACCATGCCACACAATAGGTAACCCACTAAGCAAAAGCGACCTAGATAGCAGTCCCCCCTCCCTACCCAAAGATGCCCCTGCCTGCCAAGTAGCCTCTCGCCAAGGCCTCAGTGCAATACTTTATCTTCAGAAATGTCACTCTTTAGCTGCCAAAAGACTGTACTTACACTTCCCATTGACTGGTACTTATGATATGAACAAATTATCACTTTTGCGACAGATGCTGATTTTGAAAAAGGGAAGAAAATTAGGCCGCTTGAATGGGAGTCGTTCTGGATGTGGCACTCGGTGTTGCAGGAGTTGAGAGTGACTAGTGACGTCAAGGACAAAGTTCATAAGAAATTTGTGGAATTAAAAAAGGAAGATGGAGAAAAATTGGAGGACGCGCCAAATAGAGGTTGTTAGAGTGTATCCGGCTCTTCCTGGAGCTAGTGCACCACCACAGGATGAGCAAGAGGACAAGGATCCAGTGCTGGAGGATATAATAATGGGTGGGATGAGTGAAAAAAATAAAATGCCCAAACACTCTCCCTTAGACACAGAACTGACTGAGTTAACTGAAGAAGAGAAGGCACAGAGCTGTGCCCTGACTCTGAAACCAGTAAGATGGGAAGTGGCAAAAATAGACCTTGATAACATCTTAGACGCCCATTTGCTGGCAGTGATTAGAGAGGTAGTGAGCAAGGCTGCAGGGAAGCTGAGTGACAGGTGTGTTAAACTACAGAATTTGTGCAATGCAAAGGACAGAGTACCATCATTATTGAATAACCCAAGTGGCTTCAAGTATATAATGATGACACCTTTGACTATGCGTTGGATTGTAGACAAATGCGCACACTAATATATGATATTTGCACATACACACACAACAAACAATACACAATATAGCAATAATGGAAAAGTTTTGTGCAAACTCCGGCCCAGAAAACTAACCTAACATCAGCCCCGCAACCCTCCCCTGTCACACAGAATTTTTTTTTGAAGAGCGACAAGGCAAAATGCATAGAACTTTTAAATGAGTTAGTAGAGAGCAAGTTAGAAATAGCTCAATTTACAGAAGCATATGTTTGGGGATACCACAAGGCTGTGTCATCTCTAGCATGAGCAATGTTAATGGACAAGGGACCAGAGGCACACAGTTCCTATACTCAAAACATACGGAAAACAACACCAGGTAAGGCACTGCCCACCCCTTCCTTTCCCCCACATACGAATGGGATGTAGCTAAGTTTAGCTACACAGAGACAGACTTGCAGTCTTGGGGGGATGCCAAAACAGCGAACACATTACAATATGCAGTCAGCAAACTGCGCCCATGGAAGGAACTAACAAGGTCCCTAAAGACTCTAAAGGTAGCGCATGAATTACTAGCACCAACAGGTGGCACTTTCCCAGTGATGACAAAGGCAACACTCGTTATGCCTCTGTGCAAGGTTCCCTCAGTACAGTCAGGGGAGGACTCCAAACACCCGACCTACATACATGTGCCCTGGTCCAGAGCTGACCTAATGTCGTTTACTAAGGATTTCCCAAAATTAAGGGAGGAACCATGCAAATGGTACACAGAATTAAACAGGATAACAGCTATTGGGGGGGGTGTGTTACTTAAGAAGGATTTGGATATCTTGTTCAAAATAATAATGCCAAAGGATTTATGGGAAGATTGCAAGAAAACAACACGATGGCCAGAGAAGGAGCTGAAAAGAGGGGAAGGAGGGGTCCAGGAGAAGAAGTAGAAGAAAGGTACAAGGAAGTAGTGAAATATTTGAAGGAGAAACTGCCAGAGGACAGGGTGGATTGGTCGAAAATAATCCATACAAGGCAGGAAAAGGAAAAAAGTGTAAATCCTAGTAAATTCCTATAATGACCACCTCCAGCAGGTACACCAGCACAATAGTGGTATGCGCGGATGTATGATGATGCAATGCAAACAAAAACAGCGCACACCATTACATCGCATTTCTCACATTGCATGCACCGTTACTTCGCATGCATTCACCACGCATACCATTACATCGCACTCCGCCCTCACATGCATGCAAAAGACCTTTACAACGCAGACAAAGACCATGCATTCTATTACACAGCAAAATTCTCCCTGATGGCCCCCCAAACACACTACAACGCCCTGACACTACCCTCAACCCTAAGGCGTAAACAGTAAAGCCAAAAACAGTACCATACACTACTATTAACCCTAAGCCCTAACCCTAAAGCCTAAAACACTACCATATACGACTCTTAACCCTAAGCCCTAACCCTAAAGCCTAAAACACTACCATAGACTACTATTAACCCTAAGCCCTAAACCCTAAGCCTAAAACACTACCATATACGACTCTTAACCCTAAGCCCTAACCCTAAAGCCTAAAACACTACCATATACGACTCTTAACCCTAAGCCCTAACCCTAAAGCCTAAAACACTACCATATACTCCTATTAACCCTAAGCCCTAAAGCCTAAAACCCTCCCCTCCACTACACTCCCCACCAACTACCCTAAACCCTAAAACACTACGAGTACAGCGTCGTCCTTACCTGTCTCTCGTCGTGGTTCCAGCGTTGTCTCCCCGCCGTCCGTGCCCCTGCACCTGCGTTCTAAAAGCGCTCGCGATGTAATGATGCCTGCGATGTAATGTCGTGCGTAGTGAACGCAACCGTCGTAACGTCGCGTGCGTTGTAACGGCACGCGACGTAAACACATGCGATGTAACGCATGCGTTGCGATGGTCGTTCCCCGTATGCCCAACCCCTTGGGAGAGGCCATGCCAGCATTTGTCACCACTTTTGTCTATGGATTACGCCAACCAATCAAGACACATTTTCAAACTTCCTTTGTTTGCTGGCAACAAGAGCCAATAGAGAAAGTGCTGGCAGTGGCTAGATATTGTGCAGATTACCAGACACACTTACAGGCTTTAGAGAGCAAAAAGACAAAGAAAGAAAAAGTGAAATTGATGGTGGCGCAGAAGAAGATTTTTAGAGGGGTGCAGAACAGGGGTAGAGGAAAGGGAGCAACAAAGGGATGGGGTAGGGGAGGAAACAATAGATCATTCTCCCAACCCCCACAGGGGACAACATGCTTCCACTGCAACAAATCTCGGCACTGGAAAGCAGACTGTCCTCTTTCGAACACTAGATCACAGGATTGAAGGCCTAACAAGCATCATTCATAGCCACGAAATGCACCACCACTGCCCTATACTCAGCATACAATTGATATGGGTCATAATAGGCACAGGGGACCCGACACAAAGCTACCACGTTATGGCCCGGCGCGCGCACCACCACTGCCTCAGAGGGGAGACAGGGATCAGTGGTACCCAAAAGATGACAGTTATGGTGGTTATCCCCCACCCCAGAAACATACTAGGGATGCCTGAGAATGGAGGGCTGCCTAATAGGTCCAACAGTAACGGTGGACAAGGAGTGCCCATATGTGAAGGGGAATATATTAAACAGAACTGTTTCCTTCCTGGTCGACACCGGAGCTACAGATCAATGCTAAACGCATCAGAAATGCCCGAAGCATCACTCTCGGGTACACAAATAACGGCAGTCGGCATGACAGGTCAACCAGTAGACAAGTTTTTGACACAATCTTTGAAACTGGTGGTTGTTCCCATCACTGTTCAACACCAGTTTGTCCTTAGCAGATGCTGCCCTGAAAATTGGCTGGGCAGATACCTGCTGTGCAAGTTACAGTGAGCCATCCACTGTTCACTGTTGGGAGTTTTTCTGGAAAGTGATAGACTCAGGGGGACAGTCAGAGTTACTATCGCGACTCCAACCTGAGTAATAGTAGAAAACGTATGTGATTTTGGGAGGGGCAGATTGAGGGGCTGATTATGAGTTTGGCGGTCCATCAGACCGCCAAATACGCTGTGGAGGTGCGATGGGGGTCAGAGACTGCCGCACCAGCGGTCCGACTGTCGTATTACGAGTACGGCGGTCAGACCTCCAGAGAACAGCCGCAACCGCCAGGGATCTGCGATCCCTGGCAGTGACACGGTGATCTAGGAAAGCAATATACTTGGCGGTACCACAGCAGCATCACCAAGCATATTAGGAGTTTCCCCACTATCATGACGGTGAGCCCACCATGAAAATGGCGGCACTGGGGAAACAAAGGGGGGCCTTACAGGGCCCCCTATTGCCCCTGTGCACAGGGATGCATGTAGGGGGGCACATGTTGTGCCCCCCTGTGTGCATGCACCCCCTTTACTGCACGGCATGGAGTGTCCATGCTGTGAAGAACAGCCTTTGACGCTCTCATTGCAGTGCCTTTCTTATAGGCACAGCCATGGGACCACCTCGCCGCAAGCCCGCTAGACCTCAAGAAAACTAGTAAACTGGTGGAACAGTGGCGGTCTGCTTTGGTGGTGTGGGAGCGGGGCGGTGACGTGGAGGCTCGCTCCCACACCACCAAAGTTGTAATCAGGCCCTAAGTATTCCCACTCCAATGAAAACTACAATAGGAAAAGTTTTGGGGGCATATTACCAAGGATGTGCGATAATTATCGCAAAGCGCACTTAGCGCTGTTTTTTTTAATCGCTGGATTTCATCGCGGAGATAACGCGTTATTATCAACGCTTATCTCCAAGGCGATAGAAAATCTAGCGATAGCGGCGAAACCCAGCAATAGCACGTGAAATCCAGCGATAAATTCCACGCGCTAATGAAAAGCTTGCTAATAGGCAGGTGAGGACTTAACCCTACAATCCACCTCCCATTGACTAGAATTGTTAAGTCAAGTTTTAAAGAGGTGTTAGATTCCAGCAATAATCGCGGTTAGCACAAATTATTTTATCGCTTTGCGGGCATTGCTAATAGGGGGAAGTTGTGTTTGCGACTGATTTCAGTCGCTTCTAGTTGGGAACGCCTACTTTGCATGTCATTAGCAATAAGCAAAGCGGCAAGAAAACGGCCACTTTCGCCATAAAGCTGTCGCTAACAGCTGTTAGTGACAGCTTGCTAATAGGGCGATAAAAATATCGCCGCTTTAGCGGCAAAAAGTGCCGCTAAGCTGGCGATACTGCCCTTGATAATATGCCCCTTGGACTTTTGAAGGGTCAAATTTGCTATTCACAATACAAACTGATCAACATTGGTGAACATGTTGGACTTTGAAGGGGTTAGAATTTCTATTCCCACTTCAACCTATGCAAAAATAGGTAAAGCATTAGATTTTGAAGATGTTAAACTTACTGTTCTCCATCCAGCAGTACAGACATTTTTAAACCTCTAAATAATCACGGTTGCTAACATAAACCTGAATAATAATAAAAATATTTATATTAACATAAAAAGATGAATAATTATGACTGAAAACATAATAAACACAATTAAGAAAGTAATTAAGATAAATAGAAGTGAATACAATTTTATACATATAAAACATCACAAATTAATAAAAAATATTGTTTAAAAAAAATTACAAATTAAACAAAATATAAAATAAGCATGATGACCACACTAAATAAAAATGAAATGTATTTAATGTATATTTATACATTTGTATAGATAGATAGATAGATAAATATATATTACAAAGGAAATAAATCTAAACGAAATTTGTATAAAATCAAAATACATTATTTAAACACTTTTAATTTACATAATTATGAAACAATTTAAAATTTTCATAAGTAATAAAATAAGTAAAACTAATTAAAATATTTTTAACAAATCCTCTACACCACTTCCTGGCAAACCAAGCAGCACACCATAAATAAAAAAAGATATTTTAATTTAGCAACCATAATAAACACCAACAAAGTGTAAGTACAAATAATATGATGCAATATTAAAAATAAATTAAATTCTTTGTTTATAAAATAACCAAATACTATTTAAATGTATTGCCCAAAAATATTTTTAAAAATTTCACATTCAATAAACATATCAACAAACTAAACCATTATTAGTAAATTAAATTTTTTTAAATATATATTTAAAATATGTCCCACCCTGCTGCCCTACTAAGTGAACCACCAACCAAACAAATTCAAAGCAATATTTAAAAAAATCCAAAAATGTATGACATATAAAAAAGAAACCTTATACTAAAAATAATAATGAATAAATGAAGAATACATTAAAAATACACAAAATTACATATTAAAATGAATTAATTAAAATAATAGTTAATCTCAATACAAAACTATAATTTAATAAATTGGAATGTATATTTATAAAATAGTATAAAGTGACTCTTTTAAAACACTTCCTACCCTATCCGCTTACAAATCCAATGACTCACCTGTAAAATTAAATGCATTAACGTATAATAAAACACATTAAAATAATAATAACTTAGAAAACTCAAACTATGAAACATTATAAAAATTCAAAAATATATATTATATGAAATGATATTATATAAAAACAATATTTAATACTTCAATATTTTTACTAAAGTAAAAAACTATGGGGCATATTAGCAAGGGCTTTATCGCCGCTTTAGCGGCACTTTTTGCCGCTAAAGCAGCGATATTTTTAACGCCCTATTAGCAAGCTGTCGCTAACAGGCGTTAGCGACAGCTTTCAGGCGTTAGAGGCCGGGAATTACATCGCCTTGCATGTCAGCGATATTTATCGCTAATGACATGCAAGGTAGGCGTTCCCAACTAAAAGCGACGGTAAACAGTCGCTTACATACCTATCGCCTATTAGCAATACCCGCGAAGCGATAAAAAAACGCGCGCTAACCCCGATTATCGCTTGTTTTTAAGAACTGATAAAAACATGACTTAGCAATGAAAGTCAATGGGAGGTGGATTGTAAGGTTAAGTCCCCAGAATTAGCGATAGGATTTTATCGCTGGATTTCTCGCGTTAAAGCTGGGTTTCGCCGCTATCGCTGGATAATTTATCGCAATGGAGATAAACCTTGCTAATAGCATGTTATTTCCCCGGTAATATCCAGCGATAGCCGGCGATAAAAAAAGGCGCGCTAAGCAAGGTTTGCGATATTTATCGCATGTTCTTGCTAATATGCCCCCAGATTCTTATCTGCAATATTATGTCCCTCAATGTTAATGTAATCAGGATATTTTTTAATAATATTAGTACCCCACAATGGGCCTTATTAGGATGTCGAACGGACCACCACCAACAGGCTGTTGGTGGCGGTTCGTCTGACATCCAAGGCATCGGTCTAACCGCCTGATTATGATGCCGGCGTTTGGAGTGATGACGTCAGAGGGACTGACCACCGCCTGTGAAAAGGATCCTGTCGGGGCACCGGTCTGAGGTTTAATCCCTACAATGGAGGCGGAGCCTGCGGAGGTACTGCTGTAGGGATTACGATATACCTTTCCACCAGCCTTTCCATGCCGGCCTTTCTGACATGGAAAGGCTGTCAGAAAGGGACTTTAAGGGCCCCTAGTAGGGGCACCATCCCCTCAGGCCTCCACTGTGTGGCCTGGGGGGGGCACATGTGGTGCCCCCAAACATCTATGCACTGTGTGCCTTTCACACGGGGGATAATTGTTTAGAAACTTACCTTTTCCGGGCCGCATTACAAGCCGCAATGGTAAACGCTATGTTTCGGACCACCGTGCTGGCGGCCACATCATGATATCAGGAGTGGAACCGCCGACTACTTGTTGGGCGGTTCCACTCCCGAAAGGATGTCAGTCGGATGTTTGTCCGACAGGCATCGTAATAAGCCGCAATGTTTTTACAACAATAGTAAGATCAAACACCAATTAGCTTTTTTGCCCAATTTTTTATTTTTTATTCTTTATTTCTGGTTTTATTTTGGAGGTACAGTACGATGCATAAAATACAACCACAGCATTTCATGGTTCATTTAATCATTAAAAATGCAGGAGTTGTAAATCAAACATTTCATTCTAAGAAGAAGTTCAAACACAGAGCAAAAAGACTACGGGGTCGATTCCGATTCGGGCCGGAAAAAGCACCGACCGACTCGGATCCGGAAAAAATACCGAACGACACGTACCCGTGGCGCACGACACGCCAAGTACGATGCAAGGCGCGAAAAATCCGACCGACACGTACCGAAACAAAGTCGACCGACCGAGCCGCACGGAAAGCAGCAATCCGGCCGGAAAAACACGCGAATCCAACCGACCGACACGCACCCGGAACAAATCCGACCGAAACGTACACGCGAACTCCAAACCGCAAAGTACGATGCAAGGCACGAAAACCACGACCGAGTCGGACGGAGGACAAGCCGTACGACCGACACGCACTCAAAACCGAGCCGAAGCAACACAATACACCGCGACCGACGCGTACGCAGCATAGAAAACTGCACAAACACAGCGTGAACGAAACGGAGAACACCGTACGAGACCAATGCAGGGTCCGACTCGGTCACAAGAACGTTTCCAACATACACAAACAGCACAAAGGAAAAATCACCCAAAAAAGGCCAAACAAGCAATTACCAAGCCAATAAATACTGGGGGGGTGGGGACAGAGAACAAAGACACACCCACAACTCCACCTATATAAAGGACACAAATCACTACCATGAGCCTTTGCAAATGCCATTCCACTGCCAGCACCCAAGAGAAAGCAACCACACACCCACAGCTCATCCCTCACACAAGCCACACACCATCAGCACACCAACAAATACCTACCTCACATACACCCAGAAAAACACACACACACACACCCTCACCTGCACACCAACACACACATCACCCACCATCACCACCCATCACCATGCCCCCCAAGAAGAATCCCAAGTTCCTAGATAGTGAATTGGAAGTCATGGTAGACGAGATCCTCAGGGTGGAGCCACAGCTGTTTGGCACACTGGTCCAACAGACCCCCATGTCGCAGAAAACCAAGATGTGGGAGAGGATCATCAACAGGGTGAACGCACAATCACCATGTCGGCGCACAAAGACCGACATCCAGAACAGGTGGTATGACGTGCGCAGGAGGGTACGGGACATGCTGAAGAAAGACTACATCAACAGCCAATACACCGGCAGTGGCCCTCCTGCCAAGCCAATATACCTCAGGCCCTGGGAGGAGAAGGTGCGGGCCATCCTTCCGCCAGTGAGCGTATATGGACTAGAGGACATCCCAGAGCCTGGTGAGTACACAACAAATGTACACAATATACTGCCACAAAACACACACATCACTCTCAAGGGGAGAGTCAAACCATGCACTCATAGCAATTACACAGCAACCAGAACAGAATCATCCCAAAATGTGTATGTCAGTCAGATAAACACAACACATGCCATCAAAAAAGTCACATCCAACTGTGCCAACACATGTACAAACACAACCACAACTACAGCTAGGCAGTGGCACAAATAGAACTAACAAACACATCCAGACATGTAGCCACCACAACAACACCAACACACAGTGAAGACCACTCAAAGGAAGGAATTCTGTGTATGCTGGCCAAGTCAGTGTAGCCAATAGCATCATGGGAGTCGCAGTCACACATATTGCCCCCCCACAACTGTCCCATCAACACCACCCTGAACCATGCGCACATCACAGGGAGTGGAGAAGGACTCACAAGATGGCTGACACTGGCTACTGCTGTGGGGAGCACAAGGCCCTGCTGGCAACTGTGCACCAACAAACAGCAGGACACCACTGACTGACATCCTGAGAGACAACTTACACTCCCTGCAATGCAAGCACGTTCCATGGTGGGATATCTGGCTGGCTGGCTGGGTGGGAAGGGGGACTTGCAGCACTGACCATAGTCACAAGCACCTCCCCTCACACACCCCCCAACACAAACTCCACAGAACCCACCTGGTAGAATGCAATGCCCCCCATCCTAACACAAGATCCCACAAAGAACCACCACCCTGGGTTATGTTGTGTGAAGCACAGGGACACTCTTGGGACCCTTAGCCAAACAACTGCCAGGACAAAACTCCCAGCCATCCTGTCAGCACAGCCACCCCACCCCACAGGGAAGCAGAATCAAAAGGAAGGAAGCATGGGCATGCTGGGAAGGGGGTGGAGGCAATAGCATGATGGGAGTCGTAGTCACTGATATTGGTCACCCCCACAACTGTCCCATCAACACCACCCTGAACCATGCTCACATCACAGGAAGTGGAGAAGGACTCACAAGATGGCTGACACTGGCTACTGCTGTGGGGAGCACAAGGCCCTGCTGGCAACTGTGCACCAACAAACAGCAGGACACCACTGACTGACATCCTGAGAGACAACTTACACTCCCTGCAATGCAAGCACGTTCCATGGTGGGATATCTGGCTGGCTGGGTGGGAAGGGGGACTTGCAGCACTGACTATAGTCACAAGCACCTCCCCTCCCCCCCAACACAAACTCCACAGTACCCACCTGGTAGAATGCAATGCCCTCCATCCTAACACAAGATCCCACAAAGAACCACCACCCTGGGTTATGTTGTGTGAAGCACAGGGACACTCTTGGGACTTCCAGCCAAACAACTGCCAGGACAACACTCCCAGCCATCCTGTCAGCACAGCCAGCCCACCCCACAGGGAAGCAGAGTCAACAGGAAGGAAGCATGGGCATGCTGGGAAGGGGGTGGAGGCAATAGCATGATGGGAGTCGTAGTCACTGATATTGGTCACCCCCACAACTGTCCCATCAACACCACCCTGAACCATGCTCACATCACAGGGAGTGGAGAAGGACTCACAAGATGGCTGACACTGGCTACTGCTGTGGGGAGCACAAGGCCCTGCTGGCAACTGTGCACCAACAAACAGCAGGACACCACTGACTGACATCCTGAGAGACAACTTCCACTCCCTGCAATGCAAGCACGTTCCATGGTGGGATATCTGGCTGGCTGGCTGGGTGGGAAGGGGGACTTGCAGCACTGACCATAGTCACAAGCACCTCCCCTCACACACCCCCAACACAAACTCCACAGAACCCACCTGGTAGAATGCAATGCCCCCATCCTAACACAAGATCCCACAAAGAACCACCACCCTGGGTTATGTTGTGTGAAGCACAGGGACACTCTTGGGACTCTTAGCCAAACAACTGCCAGGACAACACTCCCAGCCATCCTGTCAGCACAGCCAGCCCACCCCACAGGGAAGCAGAATCAAAAGGAAGGAAGCATGGGCATGCTGGGAAGGGGGTGGAGGCAATAGCATGATGGGAGTCGTAGTCACTGATATTGGTCACCCCCACAACTGTCCCATCAACACCACCCTGAACCATGCTCACATCACAGGAAGTGGAGAAGGACTCACAAGATGGCTGACACTGGCTACTGCTGTGGGGAGCACAAGGCCCTGCTGGCAACTGTGCACCAACAAACAGCAGGACACCACTGACTGACATCCTGAGAGACAACTTCCACTCCCTGCAATGCAAGCACGTTCCATGGTGGGATATCTGGCTGGCTGGCTGGGTGGGAAGGGGGACTTGCAGCACTGACCATAGTCACAAGCACCTCCCCTCACACACCCCCCAACACAAACTCCACAGAACCCACCTGGTAGAATGCAATGCCCCCATCCTAACACAAGATCCCACAAAGAACCACCACCCTGGGTTATGTTGTGTGAAGCACAGGGACACTCTTGGGACTCTTAGCCAAACAACTGCCAGGACAACACTCCCAGCCATCCTGTCAGCACAGCCACCCCACCCCACAGGGAAGCAGAATCAAAAGGAAGGAAGCATGGGCATGCTGGGAAGGGGGTGGAGGCAATAGCATGATGGGAGTCGTAGTCACTGATATTGGTCACCCCCACAACTGTCCCATCAACACCACCCTGAACCATGCTCACATCACAGGAAGTGGAGAAGGACTCACAAGATGGCTGACACTGGCTACTGCTGTGGGGAGCACAAGGCCCTGCTGGCAACTGTGCACCAACAAACAGCAGGACACCACTGACTGACATCCTGAGAGACAACTTACACTCCCTGCAACGCAAGCACGTTCCATGGTGGGATAACTGACTGGCTGGGTGGGTGGGAAGGAGGGCCGGCTGTCAACCAAACACAACCAATGCAGACCATGTTCACACCCCAGAAAATACATAGAAATGCCCAAATAATGCAGGACAATGTGCCACACCAATATCAACCCCTGACTGTGACGACTCAGGACAATGCAATGTACAGGCCCGCACCCAGAGGCACAGTCACAACTGTCATGTGTGTCAACCATTGATGCCTGCAGAAACATGACATACATTGTTTGTGTCTCCCAAAAACAGGTGATGATGGGGACACAGCAGCAGACGCTGAGGAGTCCCAGTCCCAGGCTCAAGAGGATGCCGAGCTCACTGGCGTCGTACAGCCTCTGTCCACCTCGGACGATGAAGAACAACCTGGCACATCCGGTGCAAGTCAACATGCAGCACCAGCAGGACCACCAGCTGCAGCACCAGCAGGACCACCAGCTGCACCCCCTGCACCCACCCCTACAACGACTGTCACCACGAATACCATGCCTGCCGACATGGACAGAATAAAGAGCAACACCAGCACAGTGACCCTGGACCAACCTGGGGCCATGGACACCACCAACCCCCAAGGTGGACCAGGGTTATCTGTGCGTGCCACTGCACACACTGCACATGTCAGCAGGGGTGGTGGGAGGGGTGGGAGACAGAGGTCGCTGCTTGCAGACGTTGCTGGTGTGCATGATGACCCACAACTGGTACGCATAGCTGATGCGTACCAGTCCAGCACCGGAGAGCTCAGCCAGGTAGTGGGGCTCCTCAGAGACATTAAACAGCAGCAGGCTGCCCATCATGCCCGCTTGGACTCCCACATGTCCCACGTGGAGTCACACATGTCCCGTGTGGACTCACACATGTCCCGCGTGGAGTCCAAGTGGGATGCACTGCATGAGATGACGGCGGTGCACAGGGACATTTTACAATGCCTCCGCCAGATGAACAGCAACCAGTCCACACCTCCCTGTGTGCCAACAACATCTGGTGCCGAAGAAACTGCAACTGCCACAGGGAGGGAGGAGGACTCTGGCGGAGAGTCCCCTGCACCGCAGCAGCCTGCACTTGAGGGCCCCCCCCCAAGAAGAGGGGTCGTCCGAGGAGGGAAAAGTGAGAGGCCGATGGCGAAGCGCAACTCCCAGGAAGCCTGAACCTGTTCTGGATGTTCGCCTTTGTGCACAGACTGTTCACCCTGTTGACGGCAACACTACTCCCACACATTGCATGGGGAGTACAAGTTGGACCAATGTGTCAGACAACTGTGGCCCCGATACTGGGGATCCTGTCTACCCGGACTTTCAATTCACCTAGGAACTTGGGATTGCAAGATTCATGTACAGCACAACCCATCCTATGCACTATTAACACAAATGTATCACAATAAACACACTAATACACCATACTTGCCTCTGTCGTGATTCCAACGTGGGTGCTGTTATGGGGATGATGAACTGCAAAATTACACTGTGTATGCGAACTGCAACAGCAAGGACAACACAGGCATGTGAGTACAGGAAACGTGACACACATGAGGGAGACACACCACCAGGGCTACACAACACATACACACCTAGGCCATCTGACTCATTGCCTACACTGATGTTGCCAGGGAAGACGGTGCAATGCACAGACACCACACCCATTCCCAGTTGTAGTCAAGTAGCCCACAGGTGCAATAAGCAAATGGCAGTCAAATGTGTGACCACAGACAACGCACATCACAAAGTGAAGCACAGGTTTATTACACAGTTGCAACATGCCGTAACCACTACAGATGCAAGGTAACCCCACCTGGCAGCGGGCACACAGTCAACAACTGTAGACGGAAGGAAGTCCATGGGTGTGGCGCACATCACCTGTAGGGACACAACAGCTACCAGCCTGGATGTGCAATCACGTCGTCGGTGGACACAGTTGACCAAACGAATCTGAAAGTACCCTGTGAAGGACAGAAATGACACACAGTCAAAAGCAATGGAGTACAGGACAGAACAGCAAAACACATGCACAATACATGTTACAAGATACCCACCCAGAACAAAGTTAGCATGTCAACACTGTTGGGGAGTACAGCCCACCTGTCACCACACATCGCAACACACATCCAGTCAAGTGGCCCATGGACACACTCCAACAGCACCAGAGCACCACCCACACATCATGCCAACTCACATCATTGACATGACACCTCAGGATACTCACATTCAGCTAAAGAAGTTGGTGATGAGCTGTGTGCGGACATCACCATCACCATCATCATCATCATCGTCACTGGCATCGTGGTCCAGGCCAGGATCCTCCACAGGTGGCGGATGTTGGTCATTGTCATCCTGGATGAGAGGCAACTCCTTCCGCACTGCCAGGTTGTGGAGCATGCAGCAGACGATGATAATCTTGCACACTTTCGCAGGGGCATATGGGAGGGACCCTCCGGTCTTGTCCAGGCAGCGGAAGCGGCTCTTCAGGAGACCAAAGGTCCGCTCAATCACTCTCCTGGTCCGACCATGTGCCTCATTGTAGCGCATCTGGGCAGGTGTCACAGGGTTCCTGAGGGGTGTCAGCAACCACGGCATGTTGGGGTATCCCGAGTCACCTACGGACAGACAAGTGCACATTAGCTGACTTGGAAAAGTGGGCGGAATACTACAGATCAGATCACACACAATGGCACAAAGTCAGTACACACCGACAAGCCAGGCACGCTGGTTCTGCATCTGTGCCATCATCCTGGGGATGCGACTACTCCTCATCACAAAGGCATCGTGTGCTGAACCAGGGAAACGGGCACACACGTGTGTGATGGTCATGTCTGCAAGACACACCACCAGTGCATTGACCGAGTGGTAGTGCTTGCGGTTCCTGTAGGCCTGCTCCTGGGCCTGTGGTGGTACCAAAGCCACATGTGTCCCATCAATGGAGCCAATGACATGCAGCATCCTCCCCAGGGCATAAAAGTCACTCTTCACGTCAGTGAGTCGTCGCAGTCTAGGGAAATAGATGTACCGGTTCAGGAAGAGCAACATTGCCGCCAAAACATCGCGGAGCACACGGCTGAACATGGTCTGTGACATCCCACCAGCAGTCGCCACAGTATGTTGGAAGGTACCAGTGGCAAAGAAGTGTAGGGCTGCCATCACCTTCACCTTGGGGGTCAGCGCTGTAGGATACGGCCGGCCAGGCTGCAAATGTGGGGACAACTGCACTGCCAAATCCTCAATCAGCTGCCTGGTGAAGCGGTACCGTCGGATGCTGTCCCGTTCCACCATCGTTGCCAGGTCTGGGAATGGCCGATGGACAGCAGGAGCCCTGCAGTGCAGAGGAGAAGTAAGCAAGATTGTCAGTCACCCCACATATGCGGCATTGAACACACTCAAGATCCCAACATACATCATTATGAGGCACAACTACATGAAGTGTGCAGTACCGGAAGGACATGTATGGTACATACATGGCCAACATCTGTCAACACGGTCCAACAGGTGGCATCAATTAGTCCCAGGTTGGCCCATTGGATATCATGAGGCCGTGTCACAGTTCCCATCTCCTGCTGCCGTGTCACAATAACCCCCCACAGGGACATGTGAGGACAGATGTGCCCCAGGCACCACAGCTCAATGACAGGTACATTCCCAGGGACCCTGTAATGCCACATGGACACTGGCATTACATGGAGTATCATGTATACACCACAGCAAAACAACCATGACCCCCACAGGTAGTGGCCCCACTTGCCACGGCAGGACAGACATGGACGTCTGTGACACACACGCACAACATCAGAGTCCATGCACACACAACGTGGATGTGGAGACTGTCTCCCATTGTGCACATGAAATCAGAGACATTGTAAACACCACATGCACAAAGACTGTGGAGGACCATCACTATTGTGCCACTGGGACACCCTGGCCCAAACATACCGTCCCACATGGGACTCACGGGGTATGTGACATGACATACACATACACCACTGTGAAATGTGACCATGGCACATGCACAGATATGAACAGTTGCACATCACAGTGGTCACGTACACGTAACACCCAGGATCCTGTCCCCATGAACACGTGCACAGCCTGGGGGTGGCTGCCCACAGGTGACACCCACAGGACAACATGTACACCAACATACACACAATAGGAAATGCAGCCTTACATGCCTGATGATAAAGTTTGGACAGGCTGTCGTGATGTAGGTGTGCCCCTCACTCCCTGGGAGCTATCTGTGGCTGGCATATGTCCATCTGAGACAGGCATGCTGACATATGCCAGTCACATGTACAGTGAAGCGTTGAACAGCAATGGACCGATCGGTGCCTCCGGCCGGCCCATTGCTTTCAATGTGTGCGGGTACGCGTTGTACCCCTGTGCGCGTTGAACTGCAATGGACCGATCGGTGCCTCCGGCCGGCCCATTGCTTTCAATGTGTGCGGGTACGCGTTGTACCCCTGTGCGCGTTGTACCGCAATGGACAGATCGGTGCCTCCGGCCGGCCCATTGCTTTCAATGTGTTCGGGTACGCGTTGTACCCCTGTGCAGCGTTGTACCGCAATGGACCGATCGGTGCCTCCGGCCGGCCCATTGCTTTCAATGTGTGCGGGTACGCGTTGTACCCCTGTGCGCGTTGTACCGCAATGGACCGATCGGTGCCTCCGGCCGGCCCATTGCTTTCAATGTGTGCGGGTACGCGTTGTACCCCTGTGCGCGTTGTACCGCAATGGACCGATCGGTGCCTCCGGCCGGCCCATTGCTTTCAATGTGTGCGGGTACGCGTTGTACCCCTGTGCGCGTTGTACCGCAATGGACCGATCGGTGCCTCCGGCCGGCCCATTGCTTTCAATGTGTGCGGGTACGCGTTGTACCCCTGTGCGCGTTAGTACCGCAATGGACCGATCGGTGCCTCCGGCCGGCCCATTGCTTTCAATGTGTGCGGTACGCGTTGTACCCCTGTGCGTTGGTACCGCAATGGACCGATCGGTGCCTCCGGCCGGCCCATTGCTTTCAATGTGTGCGGGTACGCGTTGTACCCCTGTGCGCGTTGTACCGCAATGGACCGATCGGTGCCTCCGGCCGGCCCATTGCTTTCAATGTGTGCGGGTACGCGTTGTACCCCTGTGCGCGTTAGTACCGCAATGGACCGATCGGTGCCTCCGGCCGGCCCATTGCTTTCAATGTGTGCGGGTACGCGTTGTACCCCTGTGCGCGTTAGTACCGCAATGGACCGATCGGTGCCTCCGGCCGGCCCATTGCTTTCAATGTGTGCGGGTACGCGTTGTACCCCTGTGCGCGTTGTACCGCAATGGACCGATCGGTGCCTCCGGCCGGCCCATTGCTTTCAATGTGTGCGGGTACGCGTTGTACCCCTGTGCGCGTTGTACCGCAATGGACCGATCGGTGCCTCCGGCCGGCCCATTGCTTTCAATGTGTGCGGGTACGCGTTGTACCCCTGTGCGCGTTGTACCGCAATGGACCGATCGGTGCCTCCGGCCGGCCCATTGCTTTCAATGTGTGCGGGTACTCGTTGTACCCCTGTGCGCGTTGTACCGCAATGGACCGATCGGTGCCTCCGGCCGGCCCATTGCTTTCAATGTGTGCGGGTACGCGTTGTACCCCTGTGCGCGTTGTACCGCAATGGACCGATCGGTGCTCACCCATTGACAATGGGCTTGCCTGGCAACGGACGCGTTTTCGAATTTCGAACGAGTCGGTTGCTGGAAAATCAGTTGGTCACCCACAACAATGTCGCAAAATCATGTATGTCATGAAGTTGAAGATTTGAAGGATGCTGTGGGCGTGTTTTGGTGCTGCTATTCCATGGATTGGCCAGATTCAGAAGATGCAGACGACTTGGACCTATCACTTTGGACACAAGGGACAGTATCTGCCTCTCCAGCACATATATATTGCTGGCTGTTCCCCTGAGAGCCCACTTGCCTGCACTACATGCTCCAGGACGACATCTGCCACTGCACTGCTGCTGTCTCTGCCCCTCTGGACCCTGCAATGGCACGTACTGTGGAGAGAGCCCCAGCCTTCAGCCTTGAAGAGAACCAGGCCCTGCTGGACAGCCTACTTCCACAGTACAGCAAGCTGTATGGGACACCAGGGGAGCAGGTGAGTGTTCTGTGCACTGCCTTTCTGAATGTGCATTTTGTCTGACTAGCAAGGCTGAGAGTCTGCACGCCACTGGCTAGCAGGCTCACTGAGTAGTTGTCACCGCCCATAGTGTGTAGTGACTTGCACTGGACAGGTATGGTGCAGTGACAGTGCATTTGAACATGGTTTTACTTCCCATGCAATGATACCATGTAGTGACGTCTGGCAAACTGTCCATGGGCAGCTTTGCACTGCCTGTGTACATCATGTGCCCCTGTGATCGAGACATGTATATACAACTGAGTCATGCACGGATATGTTGCATGTGTGGTAATGGCCTTTTCACTTTGTCATCCTGACAGGTTAATGCCCATCGAAAGCAGGAAATCTGGAAGGACATCGTCCGGGCTGTCCGGTCCGTGGGGGTCTACAAGCGCCGGATCCGCAACTGCCAGAAGAGGTGGCAGGACCTTCGGGGCTGGACCCGGAGGATTGCACGGGTCCAGCTGAAGCTGTCGCCTCCTCGCAGGAGGGGCGGAACACGGACCCTGACCCCCCACATGCTCCAGATCCTGGCGGTGGTCTTTCCAGACCTGGATGGGCAGCTGAAGGCCAGACAGCAGCAAGGAGGGGGTGAGTCAAAGACTGCACTGTGAACTCTGTATTACATGCTTTGTGCCCTCCTCTGGCCTGGTTCAACTGCCACAGTGCAGCAGTCATGTTGTCCAGGAGCCATGTCCCTCTATTGTGCACTGCCCACTGCTCATCTGATACCCAGGTGTGGCCCTCACAGTCAGGGAATTGTGTCACTTGGGACTGTGTCCTTGCAGTTTGCTTCACTAAAGGTGGGGGACAGCATCTGTTTCCCTAACTCTGTTGTGGGCATCATGGGTGGGTCCTTTGTTCACACAACGCCTGTGTTTGGACATGTGATCTGCGTGTTGCTTTGATATGCGGTCCACTTGCTGAGCTGAGCCACACATGTGCCTGGGGTATGTGGCACACGCCCATGCAGCGGGTGGGAATAATGTTTGTGCCCCAGGAGTGTGCAGATTACGTGTGTCACACATACATAGCCAGCTATCCACTGTCCAGGGCACATCCCTCATTCATGTGGAGCAGGACAGTCATGCCTACTCCAGGCCATGCAATGCACTCTGTACTCCCACTCCCGTGTATCAGCTGACACATTGTGCACAGTGATTTGACCCCTCCGGTGTCTGCCTCTGTGTCAGTGTGCTGTGGATTAGTTGCCAGGACTGCTGGGGTGTTTCTTGGTAGGGGCTCAGCATGCCCCTGGAGATGTGACCATAGGAGACGATACTTGTGTGTCACATAGGTGTTTGATCAGCTGCCCGTGCAGACTGGGGTATGCGAATGTGATGTTCAGGCAGCTGTTCCCCATTCACAGCAAATTGTGAGGGGCTCAGGTTCAGAGGGTAGTGTCACAGGTCTCCCATATGTCCAATAGGTGTGACCTGGACAGATGAGGGTTGAGATGATGTGTTGTGTGGGGGATGTACATGTGCACTTGTGCAGCTCCAGGACTTGCATTCCCCATGACCTACTATTGTGACACAGTGCATAGTGTTGTTGTCTGGCTGCCAAGTCATACATCACTGAGACAGTGATGTATGACTTAGCAGTCATGCCTCTGCCATGGCATGTGTCAACTTATTTGTGGTCCTGCAGGGGAGTGACATGTGCTACATGCACACCATAGTGGCGCTGGCTATCAGGACATGGGTGCATCATGGTGTCTGTCGCTGGTATGCATCACATGCATTTCCTATTTGACTCTGGGCATCCCTTTCATCCGGAAACCTATACTCACTCAGTGGCAAGAGCTGTGATGTGTCCACACCGTGTCCTCTGCACTGTCCAACTACTGTGTACTTGGTGCATGTGTCCACACTGGGGTGTTGCAATCCAACAGACACCAGCCAGATGGGTGCAAGGCCATGTGGGATGTGAGTGCCATGCTTGGCATCAGACTGACAATTGGCTTCTCCTGTTCAGTTAGGGCACTTTTAGCAATGTACAACTAATGATGCGAGGGCTTGCTCTGTGATGTGCTGTGCTGACAGTGGTGTGTGCGTTTGGTGCAGGTGACTGATGTCTGTCTGTTTCCCCATTGTTTGCAGATACATCCACGGCCACGGAAGGGGACAGCTCCACGGACCAGGAGGAGCCAGAGATCCAGACTGGGTCAGCAGCCGAGGAGTGGTCGGAGGGACCCAGTGGGACGGAGGGCGAGGGGAGCCACACCGAGGAATCCTCAGCACCATCCACCTCAGCTGAGGACCAGAGCAACTCGGAGGATGACTCCCTTGTGGAGGCGGGTGTCAGCAGCCACCACACCCCAGCTAGTGTTGCTGTCCCCGCCACCACCAGCACCACCACCGCCCTCCCATCGGCTCCCATTCCCCAGGTCCGTGGAGGCTCCCATGTTCGGGAGCGTGTCTCCTTTGGCCCAGGCACCGCACCCCCTGCCCCTGTGTCCCCTGCTGCCCTGAGTGAGGAGTCTGTGTACCTCCTTCGCCAGCTCCATGTAGGGCAGACAGCCATGCTGAGTGTCCTCCATGCGCACACCGCACTGTTGACTCAGCTGGTGTCGTTCATGGAGGGCATCTCATCGGGCATGTCTGACCTACAGAGGGGCAACAGGTCCATGGACTCCTCCCTGACGGCAGCAGTGTCCCTCCTCAGACAGTCCCTCACCCCTCCTGCCTCTGCTCCATCCACACTCCCCAGCACCTTGCCCGTCCCAAGCACACACACACCGGCACAGGCACACACCAGCACACACACATCCAGCACACAGACACACACGCCACAAACTAAACGCACACGCACGCACAGTCAGGGGACTGAAACCAGACTCACAGGGGATGGGGCCCTGGTACACACACACGCATCCACGGGCACTGCACAGTCCTCAGTTGCCTCTCCCTCCAAAGCACCCTCCCTTGCCTCACCTGCAACCCCAAAGACCCAGCGCCTCTTCCTCAGTGACCTCGGCCTCTTCCCCTCCGATCCAGCTGCCCCAGCATCCAGGGGGAAGAGGAAGCCCCCACACGGAGCAGAGTGCCCCTCGCCCCCGGACACCCTCCCCCAGGCGCAGACAGACTGAGGCCCCCACCCGCAAGTCCCCCCGGAGTGGTAAGAGCAAGACCCCGCCGCCGCCCTGCAGCTCAAGCACCAGGTCACCTTCCTCCATCCCTCAGGCCCCCACTCCACAGGTGCCCCCGCCACACCCTGCCCCAGGTTCCCCCACCCACAGATATACCATCCCCAAGAGGCTCCGGCCTTCTCCCCTGCCACTTGCTCTCCCGGCACCACACCCCCGCTGCGCTTGTCTGTGCCACTGATGTGGTGAGGGTGTCCTCCCCCTCTGTCCAGCCCACCTTGCCTGTTCCCCATTCTCCTCCCCTGGTGGTAGGCACTGCAGTGGAGTCCACTACCACCCTGTCTGACTTGGGCACTGCAGTGGCGGACCTGTCCACTCCATCTGCAGGGTCCACTGCAGTCGTGCCGGCACCCACAACATCTGAGCCATGCCCCCAGTTGTGCCGGCACACACCATGTCAGACACCTCCACTGCAGTTGTCAGTGGCTCTCCAGCACCCACCACCCCTTCCCTGCTTCCTCCTGGTGAGCCCTGATCCTGTCCCTGCGGTGCCTGGCCTACCCCCCGGTTGCCCCTCCTAGTGGATTGTCCCTGGTTTTGTGCAGGCATGTGTAGGGTGGCATCTGCCACTGTCACCCACTTGTGACTTTGTTGATGGACTGGCCATTGGCCTTTGTTTATGTTCTACCGGACTTCTACTTTTAATGCCACATATGCTGAATAAAGCAACTTTCTGTTCTCTAGTGCTTTTGCTTCTGATGTACATGATGTTGATGATGCTAACAATGCCCTTGCTGCAGTGATGGTGATATTTGGTCTCATGATTATGAAGTGTTACTGTGCAGGAACCCATGTGGTCCAGGGGTTATGTGTCCTATCCTGTGGTGTATCCATGTCATCCATAGCAGCATCTGAGGGTGTCATGCATTCAGTATTTGGCAATGAGATTTCCTACTTAGATTGGCAACTTCACATCTGTGGCTTCCACCCCTGCACATCTGTTGTGCCTGCCATTGTTCTATTCGTCTACTTCCCTGACCGTGTGGCCATCTCCAGTGAACATGCAGGTTTGGGCATCAATGGGGAAGGACTCATCTGTGTTGTCAGTGCAACATTGCTATACAAGTGTGTTGGATCTGTGCTGATGATTCCGTTGGCACTTCCATGACCAGGCTGATGGGACGGGAGCCCTCATTTGTTGCTAATTGTTGATTGTGTGTCCCATTGCTGCCATGGTATGGTATCTGTTCGCCTCACATCTGCAGTCTCCACAGGGTATCTGCATGTGTGTGCCCATTGGTGCAAATATGTGGGTCTGCATTCGGATGGTCACTTCTGTCATTGTGTCATTGATGATTGTTGACGGTGTCAGCCCCCATGGGTGTTGTTTGTCTGCACATGGCCAAAGTTATGTCTTATTTGCACTGCAGGATTTGGCTCCCCCAATTTATGTTGCAATGGGACACATACACTACTTTGCCACTGATGTGTTTGTTGTTCTGTGACCAGGAATCATCCATGCAGTTTGGCAGTTGCACCTCTTACTTTGTCAACACTTGCCTTTTGGTCACTGTGATGATGGGGGTTTGGACCCCATTGCCACAATGTTCAAAATGTGCTGCAGCTATGGACCCCACACTTGCCTTTTGGTCACTGTGATGATGGGGGTTTGGACCCCATTGCCACAATGTTCAAAAGGTGCTGCAGCTATGGACCCCACACTTGCCTTTTGGTCACTGTGATGATGGGGGTTTGGACCCCATTGCCACAATGTTCAAAATGTGCTGCAGCTATGGACCCCACACTTGCCTTTTGGTCACTGTGATGATGGGGGTTTGGACCCCATTGCCACAATGGTCATGGCCTGCTTGCGTTGTGTGTGCCACACACATATTTGTGTGGCACATGTGCTAGGGGGTCACATTGTATGTTAGAAGTCATGTTCGGTGTTGTAGGCATTTGACACAGTCTACACACGCTTGTCATGGTGTTGGGGGGATGTCTTCTTCTTGCATTCCCTAGGTTGTGGTGTGCTGGTTGTGTCATGCATTGTCCATCCTATGGGTGGGGGTGGTAGTGGTGGTAGGCATCCTGCCCCCCTGGGTGAGGGTGGTAGTAGTGGTAGGCATCCTGCCCCCCTGGCTGAGGGTGGTAGTAGTGGTGGGCATCCTGCCCCCTGGGTGAGGGTGGTAGTAGTGGTAGGCATCCTGCCCCCCTGGGTGAGGGTGGTACTAGTGGTAGGCATCCAGCCCCCTGGCTAAGGGTGGTAGTAGTGGTAGGCATCCTGCCCCCCTGGCTAAGGGTGGTAGTAGGGCTAGGCATCCTGCCCCCCTGGGTGAGGGTGGTAGTAGTGGTAGGCATCCTGCCCCCCTGGGTGAGGGTGGTACTAGTGGTAGGCATCCAGCCCCCCTGGCTAAGGGTGGTAGTAGTGGTAGGCATCCTGCCCCCCTGGCTAAGGGTGGTAGTAGTGGTAGGCATCCTGCCCCCCTGGGTGAGGGTGGTAGTAGTGGTAGGCATCCTGCCCCCCTGGGTGAGGGTGGTAGTAGTGGTAGGCATCCTGCCCCCCTGGGTGAGGGTGGTAGTAGTGGTGAGCATCCTGCCCCCTGGCTAAGGGTGGTAGTAGTGGTAGGCATCCAGCCCCCCTGGCTAAGGGTGGTAGTAGTGGTAGGCATCCTGCCCCCTTGGCTGAGGGTGGGAGTAGTGGTGGGCATCCTGCCCCCCTGGGTGAGGGTGGTAGTAGTGGTAGGCATCCTGCCCTCCCTGGGTGAGGGTGGTACTAGTGGTAGGCATCCTGCCTCCCCTGGGTGAGGGTGGTACTAGTGGTAGGCATCCAGCCCCCCTGGCTAAGGGTGGTAGTAGTGGTAGGCATCCAGCCCCCCTGGCTAAGGGTGGTAGTAGTGGTAGGCATCCAGCCCCCTGGCTAAGGGTGGTAGTAGTGGTAAGCATCCTGCCCCCTGGCTAAGGGTGGTAGTAGTGGTAGGCATCCTGCCCCCCTGGGTGAGGGTGGTAGTAGTGGTAAGCATCCTGCCCCCCTGGCTAAGGGTGGTAGTAGTGGTAGGCATCCTGCCCCCCTGGGTGAGGGTGGTAGTAGTGGTAAGCATCCTGCCCCCTGGCTAAGGGTGGTAGTACTGGTAGGCATCCTGCCCCCCTGGGTGAGGGTGGTAGTAGTGGTAGGCATCCTGCCCCCCTGGGTGAGGGTGGTACTAGTGGTAGGCATCCAGCCCCCCTGGCTAAGGGTGGTAGTAGTGGTAGGCATCCTGCCCCCCTGGCTAAGGGTGGTAGTAGTGGTAGGCATCCTGCCCCCCTGGGTGAGGGTGGTAGTAGTGGTAGGCATCCTGCCCCCCTGGGTGAGGGTGGTACTAGTGGTAGGCATCCAGCCCCCCTGGCTAAGGGTGGTAGTAGTGGTAGGCATCCAGCCCCCCTGGCTAAGGGTGGTAGTAGTGGTAGGCATCCAGCCCCCCTGGCTAAGGGTGGTAGTAGTGGTAAGCATCCTGCCCCCTGGCTAAGGGTGGTAGTAGTGGTAGGCATCCTGCCCCCCTGGGTGAGGGTGGTAGTAGTGGTAAGCATCCTGCCCCCTGGCTAAGGGTGGTAGTAGTGGTAGGCATCCTGCCCCCCTGGCTAAGGGTGGTAGTAGTGGTAGGCATCCTGCCCCCCTGGGTGAGGGTGGTAGTAGTGGTAGGCATCCTGCCCCCCTGGGTGAGGGTGGTACTAGTGGTAGGCATCCAGCCCCCCTGGCTAAGGGTGGTAGTAGTGGTAGGCATCCAGCCCCCCTGGCCAAGGGTGGTAGTAGTGGTAGGCATCCAGCCCCCCTGGCTAAGGGTGGTAGTAGTGGTAAGCATCCTGCCCCCTGGCTAAGGGTGGTAGTAGTGGTAGGCATCCTGCCCCCCTGGGTGAGGGTGGTAGTAGTGGTAAGCATCCTGCCCCCTGGCTAAGGGTGGTAGTAGTGGTAGGCATCCTGCCCCCCTGGCTAAGGGTGGTAGTAGTGGTAGGCATCCTGCCCCCTGGGTGAGGGTGGTACTAGTGGTAGGCATCCTGCCCCCCTGGGTGAGGGTGGTACTAGTGGTAGGCATCCAGCCCCCCTGGCTAAGGGTGGTAGTAGTGGTAGGCATCCAGCCCCCCTGGCTAAGGGTGGTAGTAGTGGTAAGCATCCTGCCCCCTGGCTAAGGGTGGTAGTAGTGGTAGGCATCCTGCCCCCCTGGCTAAGGGTGGTAGTAGTGGTAGGCATCCTGCCCCCCTGGGTGAGGGTGGTAGTAGTGGTAGGCATCCTGCCCCCCTGGCTAAGGGTGGTAGTAGTGGTAGGCATCCTGCCCCCCTGGCTAAGGGTGGTAGTAGTGGTAGGCATCCTGCCCCCTGGCTAAGGGTGGTAGTAGTGGTAGGCATCCTGCCCCCCTGGCTAAGGGTGGTAGTAGTGGTAGGCATCCTGCCCCCCTGGCTAAGGGTGGTAGTAGTGGTAGGCATCCTGCCCCCCTGGGTGAGGGTGGTAGTAGTGGTAGGCATCCTGCCCCCCTGGGTGAGGGTGGTACTAGTGGTAGGCATCCAGCCCCCCTGGCTAAGGGTGGTAGTAGTGGTAGGCATCCAGCCCCCCTGGCTAAGGGTGGTAGTAGTGGTAGGCATCCTGCCCCCCTGGCTGAGGGTGGTAGTAGTGGTGGGCATCCTGCCCCCTGGGTGAGGGTGGTAGTAGTGGTGGGCATCCTGCCCCCCTGGGTGAGGGTGGTAGTAGTGGTAGGCATCCAGCCCCCCTGGCTAAGGGTGGTAGTAGTGGTAGGCATCCTGCCCCCTGGCTGAGGGTGGTAGTAGTGGTGGGCATCCTGCCCCCTGGGTGAGGGTGGTAGTAGTGGTAGGCATCCTGCCCCCCTGGGTGAGGGTGGTACTAGTGGTAGGCATCCTGCCCCCCTGGGTGAGGGTGGTAGTGGTGGTAGGCATCATGCCACCCCTGGGTAGGGGTGGTGGTGCGCATTCAGGCCCCTGTGTGCATATGTGGCATTGGTGATGGGCATCCCGCCCCTATGGTGCTGCTGTTGCTGGTGTGAGTATATTCTGCATCCCTGTGTGTGTGTGTGATGTGTCGTGTACGTGTTGTATGTGTTTTGTGGTTGGTGTCCGGCTTACCTTCTGCGCCGTACGCGTCCGTGCCTGTTCCGGTAGTAAATGTAGAATATTGGTATGATCGGGACGAAGGGATTCATGGTTGGTTCGTGTCGTTCGTCCTTCTCGTTGCTTCGCGTCGTCCTCGTCGCTTCGCCTCGTCCTCGTCGCTTCGCCTCGTCCTCGTCGCTTCGCGTCGTCCTCGTCGCTGCCGTGTTCGCCGCTGCCGTGATCGTCTCGGAGCCGTGGATCGTGTTGTGGCGCGAATCGGAGCTTATGTGCGCCTCTCCCGGATGCTTTGACGTGCCGTGCGTAGCGACGGGTTCGGCGCGTACGGAAAGCGCATCGTACTTGTCCGGCCGGACGGGGCTGCATTTTTCCTTCCGTGCGACTAGATTCTGCGTTTCCAGATTCGCCTCGGTCGGAGAACAGGACCTGGTTTGGGTGAGTACGGCTCGGCCGGATTATTTGCTGTTGTGCGCATCGTACTTGCTCGTTCGGTGTGCTGTACGGATCGGTCGGGAAACAGGCTTTCGCATGGCTTTTTTCCCGACCGAATGGTATTGGGTGCGCCTCCGACCGAGATCGGAATCGGCCCCTACATGTATAAAATCCTCTTTAAACTACCCACCTGCATCGAATACAGCCTCTCTCTCTCTCCTTTACTCTTTAAATTTTGTCCAGCCAATAGGCAATGCTGGGAACAATTTTGGACTTCCAATTTTGTAAAAGTAACGATTGTGGCACTAACATCAAGATGAATATCACCTTCTGATGCCCCAATGCTGTATTCGGCATATCACAATAGCCTACAAGCCCTATCAGTGGGTTTCAGTGAATCTCAATCTGCAGTTGATTTTTTAGGCATCTAAGGATATCCCCCCAAATATTATGGGACCAATTACTGATGTCTACGATACTACACCTAAAACATTGATCTGGGTGGTCCATACTAATTCTGTTTAAAAAATCGTGGACCCCTATGCAGAAACCATTTAGAATAAAACTGCATTTTGCAAAAATTTGCACTCCTCAATAATTTAAAATTTCTTTCATTCACTCTTTGCCAGGTATCCTTAGTCAGCGTTATCCCCTCCTCTCTTAGCCATTTTGCTGGAATCTGGCTAAATATATCTACTTTATCCTGTGACAGCAGATACCTAAACCAAACCCCCACTTTCTTCAGAAGAAGAACGCAAATTAAATTCTCCACTAACTCTTTTTTTCAATGAGGTTGTTAACATCAATCTGCTGTATGTTACCATAAGGAGTCCTGTATGACCACTGCAACCAACATTTTATTACTGACAATTTGTGATTCAATTTCATTCCAAGTTTTTCCTTTTCACCCAGCATCAAATCGGCAAATATTATGAAACCATTGTCGTGCCAGCTTTTAACAATTCCTGAGTCCAAACCAACCCTGCGATCTCAAGCCCAAGAGTCAATTCTTAGTTTATATAGGAGCGGTCGTATTATCTAAAAAAAAATAATGTTCTTTTAAAGAACCACAGGAGTATCTTATATCTCACTGTTTTAGGAGATTTTGTTATTCATAGAGGATTTCGTATTTCACTCTCTGCGTTCATTATATCTATTAGACCATTTTGGTTAGTAACAGAACAGCTTTCTGAAATCTAAAAGCATACTGAGCAAAATGAGCAAAGTAATAAGGGCCAGATGTACAACCGTTTTTTGCGGTCGCAAACAGGGAATCGGCCCGTTTGCGTCTGCAAAATAGGTCTGCCCTATTTACAAACCCTATTTTGCGAGTCGGTAACATATTACTGACTCGCAGAATAGGGTTTGCGACTTGCTATTAGGAAGGGGCGTGTCAATGGCGTCCCTTCCTAATAGCAACTCACACTTCAATGAAAGATTGTTTTGCGGCTGCAATTGCGGCCGCAAAACACTCGCAGGTTACCACCCATACCCCTTTGTGAGTGGCATTGAAAATATTTTTTAAGAACAGGAAGTGATCCCACGGACCACTGCCTACTCTTAAAAAATGAAACAGTAACGTTTAATTGTTCTTTTTTAAATGCATCCTGTTTCCCTCTAAGGAAAACAGGATGCATTTTTTTTTTAAACTGCTTTATTGAAAAAGCAGTCACAGACATGGCGGTCTGCTGACCCCAGAAAGCCTCCATCCCTGGGAGTGCTCGCCATTCCCAAAGGAGTCGCAAATTGCACCTGCTTCATGAATATAAATGAGGCAGGCAATTTGCGACCCCATTAGGAATCGCAAACAGTGTCTGACACTGTTGTAAATTCCAATTTGCGAGTTGCACATTGCAAGTCGCAAAACAACGCAATTTGCGACTCGCAATTTGAAAGGGTCGTACATCTGGCCCTAAGTCAGAGGTCTTCAAACTTTTGTAGGTTGAGCCCCCCAGCTGAATTGTTTTAGATGTTGGGCCCCCCACCACCTGACAAATTTCTGGAATCTGGTACACTCCCCCATTTCCTCCTTCTCCGTGAATTCCCTCAGTACCACTCACCAACAATGCACCTCATCTCTCTATAGCACCTTTCTGACAAACATTGCATTTTTTTTATAGCGCTACTCATAGTTTACTCACACTCAGTTCTTTGATCTGCATGGTACACATTCTTTGTAGCAGGCACATGAACCCTCTGCGCTGTGTGGGTGGCAGGAGTGCCCATGTGAGTGCACGGTGAGGGATGCGACAGTGTTAGAGTACTTGCAAACACAGCACCCCCCAGAAGCCAGCACCCGGGTGCGGTGACACCGTTCGCACCGCCCTAGAGCCGGCCCTGGCTGCAGCAGCCCGGGCTGAGACACAAAAGGGTGGGGGGCTAAAGCCCTTTTAGCCCTACGGGCGTTGCGCGCCTGATGGTGTTCTACAGCTCCGTGAGACAGCACAGGTCGAAGGGTGGGGGGCACTGAGACAGAAGCGCAGACAACATCACACATGTAGGACATCACCTTCGAATGTGCAATGCATTGTGGGAATGGCATGTAAACCAATGTTTAGGGCACATTTTACAACAAGAGTCCATGGGTGTTGCTGCCCCTCTGTCCTATACTGAAGGAAGATGTGCAGTAACTGAAAGCAAGACATAAACCAACTGTGTCACTTTTACTCTCCTCCCCTTCTCTCCCAGTATTTCTCAGGTGCAGGCCTTCGATGCAGGTCTAGCCAGTTGGGTGTAGCCGAGAGGACATTCATCCTTTTGGTCCAGAGTAGGTGCCTGTTGCACTTTATTGGATGACATACTTAAGTATGAAAGTCGTACGGGTAGAATAAATAGAAAAGGTTATAGAAACCTCAGCCAGAAGCAGTGGAAAGGAAAGGGATCTCTGTGATTGTCTAATTATTCCTGTAGAGAAGGCAATTGATTTAACGTTCTGATAAATTTTGAAACCCCTGGGTTTCGGGTGGCGCAGGTGTAACACAGTGGACGCCTCCGCAGATGTTATCTCCCTATTTACGTATTGTATTCAGTGATGGTATCTTGTCACCTTTTGGCACTTTAAAGCACTTTAAGATAATGCTAGAATATAAAAAAATGCAAACTGAGATGGAACTAGGGAAATGTAGACATTCATAGCAGGCAAACCGTGCATGGCGTGTGGAAGGTGGAAGCAGAGGACATGCACTGCAGTATAATCAGTGGAACTCCAGGGTGTGGTTTATGTAAAGTGCCCTGCTGGAATTTAAGTGGTTAAAATCTAAAGTCCAAGCTCTCTTAGTGCAGAATTCATAATTCTAAATTGGGCACAAACACTGTTTTCTGCAGATTCTGAAGTTATCGCAGCCCTGGAATGAGGCTATAAACAGGCGTTTGATACCACAGGAGATGCCTGTGTAATTTTAAGAGAAACGTTCACTCCGTTCTGGGAAGAGCTAAGAGCTAACCGTCCCAGGATGGGGTTAATTCCTAGAGCTGAAATGTTCCTTGCTTTCGGTTTCATAACAGAGGAGACTCTTTGAATTCTACTGCAGCTGAAGCATTTCAGCTCTAGGAATTAACACCGTCTTGGGACGATTAGCTCTTCAAAATATACAAAAGCATGGGCACGTTGTGCCCCACCGATTTCCCCTCCCTCCCCCCTACAGCCCTCCGTTACCGCCGAACCCCCGGGCTAATTGGCTGCTGCTCCGGAGGGACAGTGGAAAACAAAGGTAAGAGTGTAGGGTGGAGTGCGCGCCCCCCCTGAGAGGGTGTCGCGCCCCACCAGGGGGGCGCGCCCCACAGATTGAAGAACTCTGCCCTAAGTTATTAAACTGGGAAGAGCCAACCCACCTTCCTTCAAACTACTATATAAAGGGCAACATGGTAATTAGGCCTGGGCGGTAAAATCCGCTCCGCTCGCGGAATTTGTGGAATTTTGGCAATTCCGCATTCCGCGGAGAATGCAGAATTGCCGAACATTCCGCGGCGTAGCGGAATTTTTTCCTTGTTCGCGCTTTCAAAATGCGTGTTCGCGCACGCGGTAGCGACTTACCGGGATCCCTGCGTTCGCCGACGAGTTTTACTATCCGGCCGCGCGATCCCGCGAGAGTGTGCGATCGCGAACACGTCATTCGGACGCGCCATCGGACATCCGCGTTCGCGAACAGGAAATACGCATCGCGAACGGGCGGGACAAGTGAAACAAGATGGCCGCGCCAATTGGCGACCGCATGGGCAAGTTCGCGAGATATTTCCCCCCGAGCATGCAAACAGCGTCCCCGGACAGGAAAAACGCATCGCGAACGGGCGGAACAAGCAATTCCGCATGCTCGCGGAATTCTGCGTAGCTCGCGGAGATTTTTTACATCTTCGCGGAACTTTGCGGAACGCAAATTCCGGCCACCCCTAAGTATCTTGGGCTATGTTCAACCCACAAAAAAGACAAAATCATGGAGTACCGCAGTCTGAAAAAAACGCTACGTAAAATTCAGGGTACTGCAGCAAATAAGAAATTAAATAAGGGAAGGACCAATATTTTTATTAAAGCTACCCTGCCCAAGAGCTTAAGAGGCAGAGACTTCCATTTACTTTTAACCCTATTTAAAAGAGGCTTATAATTCGTATCATATATTCCACCGATATCTTCCATATGAAAAAAGCCCAAATAATGTTTTGGTCGGGTGTGTACACATGCTCGAAATTCTGGAAGCAACTTTTCAATTGAACAATTGCTAATGATAGCCTCTGTCTTAGAGTTGTTAACTTTATATCCACCCAAAATATGGAAAGCTGAAAAAAATCTCAAAAGCTCTTTCCTGCATCGCCTTTTCAGGCACCAATAATAACATAATATCATCGGCATCCAATTTAATTCTTGACTTCTGAGACATAGGTGCCTGAAAAACTTTGTCTTACTGACTGGGCTACTCTAAAGGCTCAAGAAAAAAGGCAAAAAGGACAGGCGAAAAGGGGCAGCCCTTGCAAGTTCTACGGCAAACTTTGAATGCATCCATTGCTGTAAATTTTTGAATAAATCCCGTGGTCTGGGACAAAATTCCAAACCTCTCCAAAATCTGAAAAACATTTCCCAGACTACCAAATCAAATGCTTTCTCTGTATCAAGTAAAAAAAATTGCCGCCGGGTGCCGTTTTCTTGCACACAAATCAAGAGCTTCGATTAAATAATTGATGTTCGTGCATAGTTGGCGGCCTGCAATAAAACCATTTGGGTCTTCATGAATCAGTCTCAATGCTTATTTATTCAGCCTATTTGCTATTTATCTCATAATAATTTGATAGTCTGAATTTAAGAGCGTTATAGAACGATAAGAGTTTAAACTGGAGGAATCTTTGCCTGTTTTTAAAGAAAAACATACTACATTGCCCAGATTAAAAGGCGGGGCGGAGTTCCATCTGGTCCACCAACTTTACTCCCAGGCAAACCGATCACAACTTCCTCCAATTCTCGCAGAGAAAATGGGTTATCCATAAGAAGTCGATCTGCCTCAGTTAGTACTGGAATTGAAATGTCCTTAAAAAAATCAATCTAGCGCCACCATATCTACATCAAAGGAGGTGATTTAAATATTCTAAAAATATTCTAAAAAGATGTCTTTGATCTGATCCTCAGAGGGGGCAATTAGACTTCTCCTGGGAAATTTAATTGTACTAATTGCATTGTTTTCACCCTGTTCTGGGCATGCCATGCCAAAAACCTCCCGTATAGCAACTCTTTTCATACAAGCTCTGGTGGTTTAGTGGATTAATGTGTCCACTGTGGGGACCTGTGTTCGAACTCATGTTCACAGTTTCAAATTCCCGGGGGTCCACTCATACTTTTTTCCTTCTGAGATTGATAAAAATGAGCACCATTGAGTAAGGTAACAATAAACATATGTTATTCAGTGCCCAGATACCCTTGGGTGAACATGCGCTTTACAAATACACATGTTATGTTATAACACTTGTTGCAAATAAGTGAAATTCTGAACAAAATTTTTGGCATTATAATATTCCCGAGTGCCAGCTTAGCAACTATTTTCCTCCGTCCCATTCCTCAAGAATTTCTTTTATGTATTATCGATCTGATTCTCCAAATGAGCAGCTCTTCCTATATAGATTTAAAGTGAAACATATCTCTGGCAATCAAAAAAGCTTGTGAGAAGGCTTTCATAGCATCCCAAACGATAGCAACGGCAGCTGTACCTTTATTTCTGTCCAGAACACTCTCAACCGCGCATCTACAGGCCCCTACCCAACTAAGGGGCATATTAACAATGCAGCGATAAAAAATTATCGCCGCTTTTGCAGCCGTTTTCGGCCGAAAAGCAGCGATAATTATATCGCCTTATCAGCAAAGACACGCTATCGGGTGTTTTGCTGATTTTGCTCCCGTTTCCAGCACGCCTAACTTCGCATCGCTAATGAGATGCAAAGTAGGCGTGTCTGTGGAAACAACATGGGTAAATATCGCGAAGGCAGCTTCGCGATATTTACAATGCGGGGAAGCGATTATTTTAATCGCGTTAAGTATGCCTTAACGCAGGAATTTAACGTCTGTTACATTCCTGACTAAGGCATACTTAACATGGGAGGTGGATTCATGTGATACGACCACAGGGTCGTATCATCAAGTATATCGTCGTTTTACATGGAACATTGCTGGAAAACCAGCGATGTTCCATGGAAAAGGGCGCTATCGCTGGAATATACATCGCCATGGCGCTAAACGTTGTTAATACAACGCTAGCCTGGCGAAATATTCCAGCGATAGAAAAAAATGCGGTGTACATGGTCAGCGATAATTATCGCTGCCTGTTGCAAATATGCCCCTTATATCCTCCAAATAAACTCTATTTAAAACCCACCTTTGAGATTTAAGTACCAGCTCATGTCCAAATATTTCCCTCTCTAATGCCGAATGATCCGAAAACCCGCTTTGCAACATATGTAATCATTTAATATTGACTGCAGGGGAAGTAAAAAAAAAATCAATACAGACCGTTGTTTTTTCATCTACATGAAAAGCAAGGAAACTCCCTTTTTCCAGGAAAGGCCACTCTCCAGGGGCCATTTAATTTAAAATTCTAGAATATTTCCTAAGAATCTTTGCTGTTTTGGGTTTATGTGCCTTCTTATTACTCATCATAGTATCTACCCCAGTATTCTGTAACAAATTTAAATCACCTCTCATAATAATTTCTCCTTTATTAGGCAAGACAGATTGAAAAAGCTTCCCTAAGGGGCAAGGATCGTCCTCTACTGGAGCATACACACTGATAATAATTGTAGAGAATTTATTGAACAGTTTACCCAACACCTACAATTCGATTGGTAGTAGTGGTTCTATGGGTAGACGAAACACGTGTTGGCAGTCAGACTTCACGCTGGATATATGAAGTGCAAGAATAAAAACAACAAAGCCAAAAGATTTGACATTTGTGGATTTTATATGGACTTTGTATGCGGTTTGATGGTTTTAACGGATATGATTTGCTGAGAATACTCTTATCTGTTATTGGAAACAGAGAATCTGTTATACTTACCCAGCACTACAGTGGGTTACAAATACAAAAGGGTGTGCACAGTAGGGCTCATTTGTTGGGTTTTGTATGCGCATTGGCTGTCCTCTGTGCTTTTAGCATCGTTTTGGTAGTAGGTGCTTTGAGTCAAGGTAGCACCCCGAAATCAACTACGATGTCAAAAATATGATTGTATTCACACTGTATTACACTAGCAGATATTACTTTTGTTCCATTCCTTGACTGTGCGGTCGTTTCTCATGTATTTGGGAACCACTACTACCAATCGAATTGTAATTATTGTCTATGTGGGTACCAGCACTCAAGCTCCTATGACAGTGTGATCTGATACCAAGTGGTATCGGACAAATTGAGTAAGCAATATTTTACAATGTCTGATTTTGACGATGAAAGGGACAGAATCTTTAATGATATATTTCTAGGAACTGACATCCAGAGCATGAAACCGATAATGCGGGAGACAAAACCACAGGGTCTTAAACAATTGTTCATCAGACTAGAGAGAGCTAGAAAGCAAGAACTCTCACGGTGGTGGGATTTGACAACTTAAAAAAAAAATATAGAAATAAAGCAGATACCAAGGGGTCTTAGGGTCATCATTTTTCCCACTTTTGAGGATTTAGACCCGGACCTGCTAAGTGAATGGGAGAATTTGATATCATCATCATCCTATGGAATGATGGACTTGTTAATAAAACATGCAGAAAGGAAAAGATCCCTTCTGTTGGAAGAAATACAAAAAATTGAAGAAGAGATCAAAACCCTTAATCTCAAAGAGGCAACTGAGAAGAATTATGGCATTTTGAAGGAGGTACTGAATGCACATCAAAATTACATCAGGGATAAGAAAATACGTAAACTAAAACGAGACGAAAATGATTATAAAAATGGGAGAATTTTTACGTTTGCAAAGAGATTTGATGAATTCAAACCGAGAGGGGGGATGGAGAAATCCAAGGATTGTAGACTCGTGGCCTCCACATCGGCGAGCGAGTCTGATTTGTCGAGTATAGCTAGTGAAATCAGTGAAGCAAGAGGGGCAACTAATCTTAACCCAGGAAAGAATAGTAATATTGTGTCAGGCTCTTCTTTTTAGACGAACTCAAAAGATACAGGAAGGGAAACAGAGTGGGATTCCACAAGAAAGATGTAGGTACAAAAGGACAAGAAGAGGTGGCAGTCAGAACAGACACCAATACAGAAAAAAGAGTGCTCAGATCAGCATCACGTCCCCAACAGAATTGAATGTTGAGGTTGTGATAGATCCATCTAATATAGATAAGTTATCTTTAACTACTATTCATAAAACTGAAGATGTCTCTATTGTGAACTTGTCCAAACATACATTATCTTATGATGAGGTAAATGTACTAAAGAAAGGGCTGAGTTTTTGTCCCATGTCCCGACCTAATTTCACACAAATACATATTGATTTGTTTAAATATGTACGAAAACTGAAATTAAAGAAATACTTTGATGCAATTGATAAACTGTGTCCATTGCCAATATATACTGTGAGCAAGAGCAACAAAACAATTAGAGATATACAAGATCTTCAACTTTTGCTATCATTGGATGAAAGTGCGGGACCTGCTCCTAGCATGGGTCAAATTCTTAAAGATTTGGATATTGATTCAAACTTAAGCTTGGACAGTGGGCTTAGGACCAAATCAAAATTTGTACCTATATTGCCATCAGATAACTTGATTGACTGCTTTTACAAAGCGGTAACTCAGGATCTCTATAAATTGGAAGATAGGTTCCTATTACAACAGAAAAGATACAAAGATAATCTTAGCCAAGCAGAACGAGCAGCTTTACTTACATTAACCACATATTCAGATGTAGCAATTAAAGAAGCAGATAAGGGGGGCAATAGTGTCCTTATGGACACTGCTTATTACATCAAAGAGATTGACCAACAGTTGAGGGACACAGACTCATATACTATGGTATCTAGTAACCCAATGAAAAAGGTCACTTCGCTTATTGAAAAAACATTGACTTTTTGGCTTCACACAGGTTTGTTAACGGATCTAGTTTAAATACATGTTTAATCCGACACCGATGGCGGCGTGTATATATACTCTGCCTAAGATACATAAGAGTCATACAGCCCCGCCTGGGAGACCTATAATATCTGGAATAGGGTCTCCAACAGAGAGAATTTCAGAGTACATAGACATTTATCTACAACCGATAGTACGTAACTTACCATCCTTTATAGAAGACACTAAGGATTTGTTGAACAAATTAGAAGATCTGACATGGTCGGATGATTTTACTCTGGTGACTTTGGATGTCTGTGCATTGTATACATGCATACCACAAGAGAAAGGTTTAGAAGCTCTATCATATTTTCTTTCCAAACGTGATGCCAATCTGTATGAACATACACAAATGCTCCTAGAGCTTACTCGGCTTACACTTGACAATAACTATTTCTTACATAATGGTAGATGGTTTAGGCAATCATCTGGGGTGGCGATGGGTTCGAAATTTTCCCCATCGTTTGCAAATATCTTTATGTTTTTTTTTTAAGAACATCACATCTGGCGCAGTTGCCCACATGACATGACTGGATCAGTCATGTATTGGGGGCGATTTATAGATGATATTCTCTTAATATGGGGGGGGATAATGACACCCTCTCTGAGTTTATTAGACATCTTAATAACAATGAATATAATCTGGCCTTTACATATAAATCCAATAAAAAAGAAATAGATTTTTTGGACATTACACTGTATGTAGACGGAGATAAATTAGAATGTAAACTGTATCGTAAACCAACTGCATGTAACTCCGTTCTACATGCTACAAGTGCACATCCTATTACACAGCTTAGGGCCATTCCATATGGTGAAATGACAAGACTGAGAAGAAATTGTAGTAATGATGTTATTTTCCAACAAGAATTGTTGGGAATGAAAGAACGGTTTAGGACTAGGGGTTATGATGAAATCACCTTAGATAGGGCACAGACTAGGATCATTGGTAAACAACGTACAGGACTTCTGAAGAGCAAAAATAAGAAACAAAAACAAAGAGACAAGATTGGCTTTATCACGCCATACAATGCTCATAGTCAGGATATCTATAAGATATTACACAAACACTGGCATCTTTTAAGACTAGACCAAAGTCTAGATCTTTATACTAGCAAGAAACCACAAGTGATATACAGCAGAGGAAGAACATTGAGGAACATATTAAGTCCTTCCATCATAAATACCAACAAGACGGAACAATCTCTTAATTGGTTACCTAAGAAACCGGTGGGTTTCTATAAATGTTCGACATGCAGTGTGTGCCAGTTTGCCCTTAACAAAATTACCAGCTTTAGTTATAACACGGGCCAGGTATATAAAATAAACCAGTTCATGAACTGCAATACAAAGTTTACGGTTTATTGCATCATCTGCCAATGTGGCTTGATTTACATCGGAAGTACCATCCAACCACTTAAGGAACGTGTGCAAGAACACATAAGAGCAATCCGTAATAATAATAATAACTACCCTCTAGCAGTACATTTCAACAGTGTACACAAGAACTCAGAAGTACTCAATATTAGATTTCATGGAATCGCACAGGTAGATGAGAACTTAAGGGGTGGTAATCGTACTATGGCATTGAGAAAACTGGAAACCAGGTGGGTGTTAAAATTGAGATCGGTAGATTCAGGATTGAATACTGACAGAGAGCTTCATGTTTTTTTACAGGACTAAAGTATTGATGTTGATTTTGTTTTACAATCACATGGACGATGAGGGATTGTACATTAGTATATGAATAGATACCATAACAAGTGCAACCATTAATATTCGTATACATTACATGTGACTGAGTGTTATTGTAATAGTGTCATTGTAATGGTGTTCTTTTCTGCATTTTACTCTTGTTTTTGTACATTGATATAGTATATCTAATGTGTCATTAGAGGATTGATTCTTATGTCACATTTTTTATCACTTTATATCTTTCCTGTCTTTCCTTCCTTTTGGGAAATAACATTCGAGATTCCAGTTTAGGGTATTAGTATACAGGATGTGATTACAAAATACAATTATGCAATATATACTTTTATATTTTAATAACTGATAGTAGTGGGTTATTACATGAGGAGTTGTAAAGAACGTATCCTCTTTCAAAATGGCGAGATTTTTTCGTGAAAGTAGCTGAGACGGCGGAGCGTCAGGTGATCTGATCACGTGTGGGGTCAGAGGACAAGCACGTCAGCGTCAAATAGGAAATATAAGAAACACATGAGGAGGGCGTTAGCGTACACACTACAGCGAGGCATTAGCGTTGGAGGACGCTTTTCGGCGGACTTCACGGTGAGTGTTACAATGAAAGGTTAGATGGGCGGTACTGATTGTGTTTGCCATTTAATGAACGGGTCAGATACTATATTCATTGGGGATTTATTTTGGCTCCGTATCTTTTTGTTTCAGATAGTGGAACTTATCAAGGTGTCCACCTTCGTTTTTATAGCACTGCAGATTCGCAATACAGGGAGCAGTGTACTGATTGCTTCACGCTGTGGTAAGAGATACGTAGAAAGTGAAGCGCGACCAGTGGCTCTAAATGAGTCCTGTGCCCCTTTTATAATGATTTTTTTCATATCAGCCTTCTAATATGTATATGGGGACTATGTTTATCCGTTACTAGGGAACGAACTGTATGGCTGAAAGAAATCAATCAACGAGTTTTAATTGAAGTTATTTTAGTGAAGGACATTGCTTATATATTACGTTTTTCCAATTTACTTGAACAAGCAGTACGTCAACATAGGCCTTATATTTTTATGCATTTCATTTGACAGAAACCTATAGAGTGGATTCTTTGTATAATAATTAGGATTTTTACAACAAGATAGGAGCACACATAATGCGATTCCTTATTTTTCCACACAGTTTGTGGACGTTTACATATTGGAAGAGAAGATTTATGACGAGAACCAGATCTTATATTATGATAGTTTCTTACAACAACCGGTGGGTTACTAGGCCGTTTCTCTATTAGGCTTAAATACTTTTTCCTATACTTGGGTGAACATTCCCGTATAGATTCTTTGCTTCTCGCTTTTCCTTGTTTGCCTCGTTCCGTTTTCACCGGGATTGATCTTAGATAAATATGGGGATTACTATCTTCATTGACTATCATTCTGTTACACAATGGTGGTCTCCTTTTCTTACCTATTCCTGATACTGTTTTTAGTTTGGGAACATATTCTTCCCTCTGTTCTTTCTCTTTTCTTTTTTCACAAAGAAAAGATATCTTTTGATACACAGATGGTGATTTGTGGTGAGGGAATTTTTTCACGGTTTTTTAATTATATGTAAATGATATATAGTGCTTGTATTTGGATTATGTTGATAGCCACCGTGTGAAATGGATCTTTAGTTATCCTGTGTAAATAAGAAAAGTATAATTTATAAGGAAACAATATTGTTCTTAATATCTATTGTTCCAGCCTTGAAAAAGTCTATGGGTAGACGAAACACATGTTGGCAGACAGACTTCACGCTGGATATATGAAGTGCAAGAATAAAAACAACAAAGCCAAAAGATTTGACATTTGTGGATTTTATATGGACTTTGTATGCAATTTGATGGTTTTAACGGATATGATTTGCTGAGAATACTCTTATCTGTTATTGGAAACAGAGAATCTGTTATACTTACCCAGCACTACAGTGGGTTACAAATACAAAAGGGTGTGCACAGTAGGGCTCATTTGTTGAGTTTACCCAACACCATCGGCCTTCAGAGTCTGCTTGCCATGTATGGATTTTAGCTCTCGTACTCCTTTGAATATAAATCGCCACCCATCTATGGGTTTCTTGCAGACAAATTGCTGTCGGATCATGTCCTTTCATCCAAGTTTCTACTGCTTGCTTTTTCCGGCTGTTGTTCAACCCATTGACATTAAAAGAAAATACTTTCAGCATAGAATTAATCATTGCAGTAAATGGCAAAGTGCATGCACATAGTAAAGTGCATCGCCATACAGCAGCAATATCAAACAATAACATAAAGTTCAATCTGTTACCGAACAATTCACTATATCAAAGAAGTACATATTTTAAAAAGTGCATTATACTTATATACTTTCATCCAAAAACCTAAAAGTGAAATACTTTCAACATCGAATTGACCGTTTTAAATAAACAAATGCATATGCGCCATAAAGTGTATCTCTATAAAGCAGCAAAATAGATACTATAAAGTGCAATCTTATCCCCACGCTCGTGATATAGCCAAGAGTGCATACTTTAAAACAGTGCATTGTTCTTAAACAAAACTAAAAGCATCCAAATACTAGAAAATCTTAATTATCTGCTATCTTCCACCTGCTACACTCAACCTAATTATCCCCTCGAGCCTCTTAAATCACAAGTCCTGCATGAAACTACATCTTCTGCACCTCCATTTGTTTAACTGCAATCCCTTCTCCCCCTATCCCCTTCATAACCACTCTGCTGGCCCCAACTCACCAGCTGCGGCAGCCCCCCTCCTGCCCTAGGGCCATCAAAACCATGATTAGTTGCATGTTTGACTCCAGTTCCAAAAAGACTACCCCCATCCTACTCTCCTTATACCAACCCCCAATTATAATTAGTGCACTTAACTAATGTTTACTGCTGTCCCAAAAAGCTTAAGCTAGAACAAAATAACAAGCAATGGTGCCTAAAATGTATTGACCTACTGATCCAAAGCATTGAACTGCCGCATCTAGTTAGACCTCAGAATATTCAACCACGCCTCCATGTTAGACCTCTTTATTTATCTCAGTTTAAAAGCTTATGCTTCCAATATCTGTAAAACAAGATTAAAATGCTCCTATGCAAAACCTTTACCTTTGCCATTGTAGCCAACAAGACTTTGTGCACCACCAGCCTGAAATGATACTATCATATTTTAAAATTCCTTATATCTCTGGGCAGTTTTAAAAGTCACATCAGAGAACATTCAAAAAGTGAACTCATTCTTCACTGAAAAGGACTTTTCCATAGTGGCCTTAGACAGGACCTTCTCGTTAATCCTCTAATTGGCAAAGTTCACCAAGATTGTGCAGAGGTACTTAGCATTGGGTGGAATGTGCATCAGTACCCCTTGAGCGATCATAATGGTCAAATCCTGAGCTTCATCTGGGAGGACATACATTTTATCAGTGATTCCACAAGAGCTATTGGCCATCAACTGTTCTCTTTGCCCTCTGGCACTCCAACCATCCTCAAATTCAATATCCTCAAGTGATGTTCCAGTTGTTCCTGTAGCTCATGAAGAAGTTTGATCTCTTCCTTAAATCGTGCAATCTGTGACAATGTTGCCTCTAGTTTATCCTCACAACCTGTGACTCACTGTTCCAGCTCATCGCAATGATCCATAACCAATGCTAGCTGCTCCTCTATTCATCCCACTTACTGTTTGATCTCCTTGTCCTGTTCTGACTGCTGATGTCTCATGATTTTAATCTCTCCCAACAGTTCCTTGATCAGAAGCATCATAGGCCTGAAACTATGGCTTTCCATGGCGTGCTCCTTGGGGAGAACTTCTGGGGTGATGAGTACTTTCAGAAGCTTATTGGCCAAGCCTGAATCTCCAGAATCAATAAGCTTGAACGACCATTGTTCTAAATCTCCCAGGCTGCTTTTATTTTGAGCTCTCATCAAGTTTTGCTGAGCTTCCGCCTCTGTCTCCAGCCAGAGTGAGGGGTTGGAAGTATTCTCCCTCTCGCCAGTATTTTGAGATCCCCCGCCTGAGACCAAACTGCCCAGGGCCCCATCTTCCATGGTCACAGTCAAGGTTGGAGTGACCACTGTATGACTCCACATTTTGGACATGGTTTGAGTCTCTGGCCATGACTTGACCATTTCCTCTTCCTCTGTTTGGACTGCCAGGCCCACTAGACACCTCTTTCATTGATGCCGCTGTTCCTGCTTACATTGCTGTTTGGCACCGCCTACTGTCACATTTCATACCACTGATCATACCTTGAATTGAACTAGCCAGTTCACTTTGGCCCCTTGCATTATCTGCAGGCCGTGTTATGAGATCTAAATGAGCTCCATCGTCTTTATTTATGGCCGGGGGAAATTGAGAAGGCTGCTGCAGAGATGCTCAATCCGGCAAATTTGGAGGGCCTCTTGAATGTGAGAAGCTAGCAAAGCTGAGTCCGTTTCACTACCCCCTTTAGCAGCTTGTGGTAGCACAAAAAATTAGATGCAGCTTTTGATATAGTGCCTTGCTTGCCACTTTTTATTTGCCAGGCTTTCACTCTTTTTGAAGGCATAGCTTCCCCCAAGCACTTTTTTAATATGTATGTTGGTGGCTTCATACAAAATATTAATTCAGAAATCCCAACACCATGGGAAGATTGTTCTCTCACGTATGCATCCAATCATGCAATCAGAAAGAGGCAGAATCAATAATACAGCAGCCTGCCTTCACTGCTACAGCTGCTACTGTTGCTCGAACTGTTAAATTATGCCACCAATATTGCTGTCCGCTAGATCTTTCGGATGTGTGCTGCTTTCCACAGCTGAAAACTCTGCTTGTGCTTCCCACTCCCACCGCTCTCATTAGTTGCTACTGACTCCTTGACACGTCCACCGACGTTATCGATGCTGAACACAAAGCTAATTACAGGGCAAGTTGCTCTGCTCCGATATGCCTCTCAATGCTCAGATCTCCAAAAACAAAAACACACTGTGAACGCTGACATTGTGGTCATCTATGCTCGTGAAGGGGAAGGAGTCTTTACAGACCTGGCATTGATGCAGCGCTACTCAGGCAGCATAGCGTGTGTCTTCTGTGGAACAACTTTAACTTCTTCTCCACCAATTTACACATAGCAAGTGGAGGCAGAGACCAGTTCAGCATGACAGCAGAAATATTGCCATCATCCACAAGGACACCATCCAATGCATGACCTCCTCAGACCTCTCGACCCCGATAATGGAGCATGGAGATGGAAAAAGCACCATTAGAGGAACCCTTGCCTACAGACCACCAGGACCATGCCCCAGCTTCTGCAATGCCATCCCTGACCTCATCGCCCCGATCACCTTCGACTCCGATCACTATATCTTCCTAGGGGATCTCAACATCCACCTCAATGACCCTAGGGACACCAACATAATGGGCCTCCTGGAAAGCATGTGCAACATCGGCCTCAAGCAGCTTGTCACTGACCCTAACCACATTGCAGAACATACGCTCAACTCCGTCTTCACATCCAGCAACGAAGTCAAGTACAACCACCTAATCACAGCTCACTTGGACCGACCACTACAGCGACCACTTCACCATCTCAGGACCTGCCAACATTGGCATGATGTCCCCACAGCTCCAAGTGCAGAACCTGGAAAAAGATATCAGAAGACAGTGGAACAACGCTCTCAACTCCCTGCTCCCAGACACAACATCCAACCCAGGACAGGCTGTGAAGAACCTCTCCCAGTCGATCACAGAATGCGCCGACACAATGCCCCCCACCAAGTCAGGCCATATCCAAAAGAACAGGTGGAAGAGTCAGCTGGTTCACTGCAGGGCTGAAATCCACCAAAGGCAACTGCTGGCAACTAGAAAAGAAGTGGCACATTAGCAAAGAGACAGGAAACCATGCCATCTTCAAGTCACCATTCAACCAATACCACCACCTCCTAAAATAAACAAAGAAGAACGCACTAGCAGACCATATAGAAGCCAGCACAAACTACAGCAAAGAGGTCTTTGCCATCGTGAAGGAGTTCTCCAACCCCACATCCTCCAAGAACAACATCACCCCCTCCCAAGAACTGTGTGACACGCTGGCAGATTTCTTCCACAACAAGATCACATTCATCTACGAAAACTTCAAACCTCAACCCCCCTCCACCTTCAGCATTAGCGGGCTCACACCCACGAATACAAACCCCAAGCACTTGCTCACCTAGTGGATCCCTCTCACAACTCAAGCCACAATGTCCATCAGGAACTCCGTACACTTAGGAGCACCCACAGACCCCTGTCCCCACCACATCTTCAAGCTCGGCAGCTCAGGAGCTCTTTTCAATGGTTAAAAGATTAGCTAAATTGCCAAAGCCACCTAGGACGGAAAGCAGTGCTGAACTCTGCATCATACTGGGACAGTTGTCCAGGGAAAAAGTTGAGACTGTGTATAAATCCTTTAGGGTCAGCGTTGATTTCAGCCCTGAGAACACTACAGCATTCACAGATTCCATTTCTTCCAATTCGTCTCTCTCCTCCCCCCCCCCCTACATTAGAACAGATCATTCAGGTGGTAAAAACATCTAAATCAGGGGCCCCTGAGCACCCCTGTCTTCCCAAAGTACTGCACCTGATTCCTGAAATATTAAGTGAACAATTAGGTGTAGTATTCAATGGGATAATTCAGTCAGGCATTTTCCCAGATGCCTGGAAAATAGCATCAATCCTTCCACACTTAAAAACCGAATCTCGACCCTACTGATCCTAGCAGCTATCGACCCATCTCCAGACTACCATTTCCGGCCAAGGTGCTGGAGAAAATACTAAATGCACAACTCACTGCATTTATTTACTCCAGGGACCTCCTAGATCAATCACAGTACAGGTTCCAGGAGGGGCATGGAACTGAGACAGCTCTGCTCATGGCTGCAGAAGAACTAAGAGCAATACTGGACACGGGGGGCAAGGCCGCCTTGATTTTGTTAGATCTATCTGCGGCCTTCGACACTGTGAACTACGAAATATTAGCCAGCAGGCTATCCGAGTTGGAGATCAGAGACACCGCCGTTATGCTGCTGGCATCTTTTCTTGCCAATAGGACCTTTTCAGTAGAATCTGGAGCCTTTTCCTCTGAGCCTTTTAAACTTCCTTGTGGTGTGCCACAGGGCTTGCCCCTGAGCCCCACACTCTTTAATGTATATGTGGCCTCACTGGCCTCAATTATCAGGCAGTTTGGTTTGTCAGTGGTCTCTTATGCTGATGACACCCAGTTAGTGGTGTCAGTCTCAAGCAACATTGATGAGACAGCTGACCATTTCAACAGCTGCATGACACAGGTAAACCTGTGGATGCGGTCCAACTGCCTAAAACAGAACAGCGGAAAGACGAAGGTTCTGCTGTTGGGCTCTGATTCATCCTTTGGGTCACCTAGATGGTGGCCCTCCAGTCTGGGCGACTGCCCAGCCCCAGTGCTTAAGGTCAAAAATCTAGGATTCATCTTTGTCGATAAGCTGACATTCAACAATCAGATCAATACCCTCTCCTAAACCATTTGGTTCATCCTAAAATTGATCAGGAAAATGCGCCCTTTAATCCCACCTTACTCCCTAAAAACACTGGATACAGCATTAGCCTTGTCCAGGTTGGACTACGGCAACGCCCTGTAAATGGGGATCCAATCTCAGCATCTACAAAGGTTGCAGCACCTTCAAAACGCGGCAGTCAGATTAGTTTTGGATATCCCTAGGTTCCAGCCAGTCTCCCACTGTTTAAGAGCCCTTCACTGGCTCCCAGTGGACAAGAGGAATAAGTTTAAATCCCAATGCCTAGCCTTCAAAGCACTACATGGCGCCGGGCCTCAATTCCTGAGAACTCATTTGAAATGGTATGTGCTGTCTAGCAGTCTAAGATCCGCACATAGCAAACTTCTGCAAACACCCAGGTTCAAGAAAGCACGCTGGGGCGGAAGAAGCTTTCTGTTAGGGACAGTCAAGACATGGAACCTAATCCCGGTCGCAATAAAGAGCAGCCCTACGCTGCTATCCTTCAGAAAGGCGCTAAAAACTTGGCTCTTTTCCAATTAACATGATATGTACACCAAATTGGCAACCTTACTCGGCCCACCTGTCTGTAGCGCCAAGACGCTCCTGGGCATTCGTGCGCTTTATAAATGTATAAATCAATCAATCAATTAAGACAATTGGCAACAAGCTTAAGAAAGTCCTGAACACCTCCATCACCTTGGCCTCCTTCCCTGAGGACTGGCAACATGCTGAAGTCAGATCCCCCTTAAGAAACTATCCGCCGACCAAGCAGAACTGAAGAGCTACCAACCCATCTCCCCTTTCCAGCGAAGGTTCTTGAGAAGGCAATCAACCAGCAACTCACCGAACACCTGCAACACAGCAACCTTCTGTACCCCTCTCAATCTGGATTCCGAGCTAACCACAGTACCGAGACAGCTCTGATCGGAGCCACTGATGACATCAAGGCAATCCTGGAGTGAAGCGAAACGGCAGCTGTCATCCTCCTGGACCTGTCAGCCACCTTCAACACTCTCTTCCATCACACCTTGATCAACAGACACCATCACATCGGAATCCAGGAAGATGCCCTCCAATGGATCGCCTCATACCTCACCGTAAAAATCCAGAGGATCCGTCTCTCACCGTTCACCTCGGAACCCAAGAAGATCATCTCAGTTGTCCCCTAAGGATCATCCCTCAGCCCCACCCTCTTCAATGCGTACATGACCCCCCTGGCCAACACCATCAGATCACATGGACTCAAAATCATCTCCTACACCGTCGACACCCAGCTCATTCTCTCACTGTCAGAAGACCCTCCACCACCAGAGCCAACTTCCACAGATGCATGATGAATGTTGCTGCCTGGATTAAGGATAACTGTCTCAAGCTCAACATGGACAAGACAGAAGTCCTCATCTTTGGGAACAACACCTCACCATAGAACGACACATGGTGGCTTGCTGAACTCGGCCCTTCCCCCGCCCGACTGCCCAAGCCTGCAACCTCAGAATCTTCTTGGACAGCTAGCTATCTAGGAAGAAACTGGTAAACGCAGTCTCATCTGCCTGCTTCCACACCCTACTCATGCTCCGCAAGATCTTTTCAGTGGCTCCCAGTCAACACCAGAAAGAGTGTCACACAGGCCCTCATCACCAGCAGACTAGACTGTGGGAGCACACTCTACATAGGAATCACCTTATGAAGAGTGTGAGAGGCTGGCCTGGTATATTCTGTCCTCTACTTATAGTGGGCACCCTGCACCAGTCCAGACAACCCTTATGGTGATTTAAGAGGTCTCAGACAACCTTAGAAAGCTATCCAAGTGGTAGCTGTGGAGAGCAGCCTTCAGGCTAAGTCTTGAAGGAGTCTAAAGCAGCTTGTTTTACCAGAATGCAATCTTATAGTATAGATTAAATGAAAAGAGAATCACACAATAGTTATAAAAATATGTATTTATTATATAACACTGTACAGTATCTCCTACACGGAGATAGACACAAAGCACACAATACTTAGGCAAAAAAATTACAGTAAATAGCACTTATACACAGTGGGCCCCAGGGGGGGACCAAACCATATACTAAGAAAGTGGTATAAGAACCACGACTCGAGTCAAGACGATGTCGAGAGGACGTAGAATTGCTGGGACCCCAAGGAACCACTCAAGGTGAGTAAATAGGGACTCCAAGGAGGATGGGTGCAGTGTGGGAACACGACCGCGTGCTCCGTACAACTCTATGTGAAAGTCGCAGTTGGAGTTTTAGAGATTAAGGACCCTTCCCAGTGGACTACGAAGAAACCCCTTGGAAGACAGAAGGTTGGAGAGCCACCCCACAGGTGGATACTGAAGTACCCAAGTTACCTAACCCAGGGAAGCCGGGTGCATAGGTGTGAAGTGGCGTCGGAAACCGCCGTCGAACCCAATGGAGGACTTCGAAGAAGAGCCGCTGCTGGAAGGGAGAAGAATGTCCGTTGGAATCCAAATGTGGATTCTAGTCGAAGGGTACCTGAAAACAGAGGGGACAGAGTCTAGGTCACTTGGGAGTGACCAGGGGCTCGGTGGACGAATGCCCACCGATGTCGGGTGCTTCAGGATAGTTAACAGTGACCTTGACTCTGCAGCTGCAGGGACCAGGCAACGTTGAGGACAACCAGGAGCTGTATGCAAGCTGTCCCACAAAGGATGTCGAGTGCTGAGGGGTCGGTGTCCAGCGGGAGCACCAACAAGTCTTGGCAACGGCAACCCACGCTGAAGGTCAAGGAAGTGTACGGTTCAGACCAGAAAGGTCCAGGAGACTCACCACACACAGGGAAGTCAGGGCAAGCCTGGAGCAAATAGGGGAGCCCAAGAAAAGCAAAGTTGACCCTCAAATGGACCCGTAGGCTGGTGGCACAGGAGTCTCGAGAGGACCTCGAGCAGCTTCACAAAACAGCAAGCCACGGAGCACTCGGTGTGAGGTGGATGAAGATCTTTGTGCAGAAAGTTGCCAGAGGTTGGGGCTACTCGCAGCCCAATGCACTTGCTAAAGAATTGCCAACAAGCATGTGCACTTGCAAAAGTATGCAGTGCACAGGGGTTCAGGTATTGCAGCCCCCACGAGGGATTCTGACCTCAAACTTTGTGAGAGGGCAGCTCGGGCCTCGAGGGACGTAGAAACCCACCTCTTGTGTTGCTGAGCCTTTCGGAGGCCGTAAGAGCTTGGGATCAGCAGACCGGTCAGCAGTGTTGCAGTGCCTGCGAATGCAGGGGAGTGACTCCTTCACTCCAAGGGAGATTATCTTCAGTTGTTGTTGATGCTCCACAGGTCCTGCACGGATCCTGTATGGTGCACAGGTACAGACGATGCAGCAGACTGAGAGGGAGACGGAGTCAGGCCCAAATGAAGTTCAGCGAAGTCCAGAGCGCCCAGACAGTCGAAGTGCAGTGGTTTCGGGTTAGAATCTTGTCCACGACGAATCTAAGGTCCTACAGCCAGGTAAGCCCTTAAGTACCCACGGGAGAGGGTTTGAAAGATTCAGGGGACCCTCCCAGGGGAGGGTCTGGACAGGAGGGAGGTTACTTCCATGTCCTTTGTCCAGTTGCGCGCCAGAGCGGGAGCCAACGGCTCCCAGGACTGGTTTCAACTGGACTATGCACAGGGACACCAAATGTGCCCCTCATGCAGACTTTCAGTCGCTGGCAAGCGCACCCACCAAGCCCTAATACACTAAAGCCTGTCTGGGAGGTGGTAACACCACCCTGTGACAGGATGCCTATTGTTCTGCCTTCCCCTGCTCGAGCTTGGCTCAGCAGCAGGAGGGCAGAAATGTGTCTCTGGTCTGCAGCAACCATTTTGTGCTGTCCGGAGTTAGAAGGCTGGTACCGGGAACACCAGGGACCCCACGAAGCTCGCTTCTCAGGGGTGGAATCATGCCGCCCACACCAGTTACCGGTGTGGGGGTATGATTCCAACATGTTTGACACCAAACACGATAGGGTTTGTTTCAGCTGTTTTAGAGTTGGTCATCACACGGTCATGTAATGCCCCTCTATATCTCGTATATGGCTGCTTCACTGACAACCCGGGAGAATGGACTCCGTAGGCTGCAGGGGTGTCCTGCTCATGCAGGGGCACCCTCTCACTTAGAACCAAGCACCATGCCTTCAGGATTGTAAAGGCCTGCTATAGGGGTGACTTATAGGTTTTAAGTGCAGTGCCCCTTAGATATAGTAAACCTATATCTTAAGTAAGTGGTGCATGCACCAACTTACACAGGCCACAATGGCAGGCCTGTAGTTCCATTTTGCATGGCCTCTCATGGGTGGCATAATACATGCTTCAGCCCATGGGAGGCCTTTGGGGTACCTACGCCCTGGGTACATGGGTACCATATACTAGGGACTGACAAGGGTACCCTAGTATCCAATCTGGAGTGTACCTAAGTACATAATATAACAGTTTAGGGAGAAAGCAGATAGACTGGGGTTCTGATTAGCAGGATCCCAGTCAGATTTGTCAAAAACAGTGTTACATCAAGCAAAAAGTGGGGGTAACCATAAGAAGCAGATCCTACTTTCCTACAAAGAGACTACAGACAATACAAAATTCACCGTCAAGACTCATCCTTGACTTCCCCAAATGGACCCAAATCACACCGCACCTCAAGAAGCTACACTGGCTCCCAAACCAGAAGAGATGCCAGTTCCTGATGTTGACTCCCACATACAAAGCCCTGCAACCAATCAGACACCTACGATCCGCCTCCCTCTTCCTCGCAAACACCCCCCCTGGGTTCGCCAAAGCAACAGCTGAGATCGCTCCTTCGCACACCTGGTGGCCAGGGCTTGGAACGACCTTCCCGTGCATCTCAGGTCCACCCCATCGCTCCAGGAATTCAGGAAAGTATTTAAGACCTGGGTGTTCGATTGAACAAATCACCACGAGGCAGCAAACTACCCCAGCACCTTGAGACCATCATGGGTGATATGCTGCACTTTATAAATCCCTGATTAATTGATCAAAATAAGATTCCAGGGGTCTAATTATCTGGGCAGTTGGGGTTTCTGATTGTAGAATTTACTGATTTGCAAAGCTTCTGAGTGACTTGAAAAGTGGGAGATAACTCTTTGTGTGGTAAATATCAGGTAATTGTTGAGTGTTGTTGGCATGCTGAGGGATAAATAAACATTTGTTTTGGATCAGTGCTCCCTGAGTTTCAATATATTATAGAGTGATGATAAAACTAACAAAGCTATGAAAGTTGACAAATTTGGGCTAGAAGAGCCTGTGCCTTTTGAGATTTTTAACATGGGACATCAGCAAGGAGGTATATTGTACCAAGAACCAAGCCATCCCATTGTTGCACATGCTGCAGGACAATTGGCAAAAGGGGCAACAAACATATACCAATGTCCTCTGGTTCCTCCAAGACCCCCAGCTGGTGAAAAGCCACTGCAGTAGCCCCAATCTTAGGCTGGTGAATCTAAGAAAATAAATCACCCTGGGCCTTTTTCTTGGTGTCCTCCTGTGTCTGGCCTCCATGGGAGTACCAGGATGTTTTTAAGAAAGACAAAAAAAGAATTGAACGCTGTGTAAGCACATAGGGCCTGATTACGGGTTTGGTGCAGTTAAACCGGCTCTCGGCCGGCACAGCTGCGCAAAACATGCCCAAGGACCGTCCGCCGTATTACCAGTTGTACTCGTGTATGGCAGACGGTCCTTCGCCTTTCCCATTGGCGGTGCCTGGAAAACAGGCACCGCAATGGGAACAGCGACAAAGTTCCAGCACAGCATGGACGGTGATGTCCATGCTGTGCTGGAACTTTGGGAGTATACATGTGCCCCCCTGAATGTACCCCCATGGTGGGTGTTAGACCTGGCACCATTGGCGTGGCTCTCCCTTCCATTTTTTGCCTTTACCTCCTGGGTTTTGCTGTGTGTTGGACTCCGGTTTTGGTGGTCTAGATGCTTTGGGCACTTTGCCACTGCTGTCCAGTGCCAAAGTGCAAGTGCTCCCTGTAAATTGCTGTTATGGATTGGTGTTTCCATGATTGGCTATTTGATTTACTAGTCAGACCCTAGTACAGTGCACTATGTGTGCCCAGGGCCTGTAAATCAAATGCTGCTGGTGAACTTGCAGCACTGATTGTGCCACCCACAGAAGCAGCCTGTAAAATGTGACTCAGGCCTGCCATTGCAGAGCCTGTGTGCAGTCTAGGACTGCCATGTCGACTTCGCAAGTTCACACACTTGCCAGTCCCTAAACCTTCCATTTTCTACATATCAGTCACCCCTAAGGGAGGCCCAAGGTACCCCTGTGGGCAGAGTGCATTGTATGTGAATGGTAGGACATGCCCTGATGTTTGTGGCATGTCCTGATAGTGAAATACTGCCAATTTCGTTTTTCACTATTGCAAGGCTGCCTGTTCCCATAGGACAGAATGGGGAGTTTGTTTATAACATCTTATAAACATAACTGACCCTAGGAACAAGGTAGAAAAATAAAGTTTAGTATGCCTGAACTCAGAATGTTAAAGTGCATCTTTTAGTGAGGGTGATTTTTACATTCTGTGTTTGAAAATACCACTTTTAGAACGTAGGTATTTTCTTGCCTAACCATCCAGTGTGCCTCTACTAGGTTTGTGTATTGCATGTCTGGCTTTTGGATGACAGGGGTTGGAGAGGGGCAGTGACTCCAGACGTCTGATGAGTCAGGGTTGGGCTGAATAGACCTGGGCTGCATTTAGAGTAGGGGGAGGAGATTTCCTTTCACCTGCATGGGCCTGGTCTGCCTTCAACAATGCTGTCTCCACCTCCTGCCAGGAAGCTGCACCAGTTTAGACAGAACTGGTTTTGGCTGGGTACAGACACTCTCTGCCTTCAGAGAACAAATGATTTTGTGGTATAAATATTGGGGCCCAGACCCCAGAACTTTAGATCACTTCTGGGAAATCAAGAGGAACCTTTGCCAAGGAGAAGAGCCGGATAAGCTGAGGAGGAATACTGCCCCTGTGCTGTTTGCTGTCTGGGGTTGGCCTGCAGTGGCTGCTTGCTGCCAAGGAAAGGAGAAAAAGGACTTTGCTGTTTGCTTTGTCACCTACTTGAAGAAAAGATCTCCAAGGGCTTGAAACTGAGCTTGCCTCCTGTTCTGAAGTCTCAGGGACACAAAGACTTCATCCCTTATGTCTCTCTGCATCTGGAACTTCTGTTTCAGGTGCCTCAGAAGGAAATTGCAACACTGACGCCGGCGAGCGATTCCGTAACCTGCACCAAAGCCGTGGGCACCGCTCGTGAAGAGCACAGCGCACCGCCCCGACTTGCACCGTAGGCCCGATGCCTGCCAACGCCGTGCCGCATCGACTCTGAAGCCGTCATCGAGGCTGCTGCCTGCACCGGAGCCAAGGACACCGCTTGTGACGTCCACGACGCACCGTCCTGACTCGCACCGCAGCCCCGACTTCACCGACGCGGTGCTTCATCAACGCGGAGCCGATCCTCGACGTGGGTGACTTCCGAATCCATCGACATCGCACCGTCGTAAGGAACCGAAGCCTCGCCGCCATCTGTGACGTCACCTCCCCGACACAGTAAGGAACCGACCTCTCACCTCCCCTGCGCTGTAGTAAGGAACAGAGGCATCACCTCTCTTGGGGTCGTAAGGAACTGACGCCACAGGCGCCAACGAAGCATCACCTCCCCGACACCCTGCACCGTCCTTGCTTCCATCAAGTCCAAGGTTCTTTGTGGGTCTGCCTGACTCCAGGCCCGACGCCGCGCACCTTGCGGTCGGCTCCGTTCTTTGGGATTTTCACCTGTCTCGACGCCGTTGTAACTCCAGGTGGAGTTATTTGTTGCTACAAGCTTGATTTAAGTGAATAACCTATTTTTAATGATATTTTTGATACAGTATTGTGGATTTTTGTCGTTTGGTCTTGTTTTGGTTTCGATAAAGATTACTTATTTTTCTAAACTGGTGTGGTGTCCATTTGTAGTGTTTTCACTGTATTACTGTATGTGTTCACAAATGCTTTACACACTGCCTCCGAGATAAGCCTGTCTGCTCATGCCAAGCTACCAAGGGGGTGAGCAGGGGTTATTTTAGAAGTGTATCCCCCTTACCCTGACTAGAAGCAAGGGTCCCTATTTGGACACAGGTACCTACCTCTACCATCTAGAGATTCCTATTTCTAACAGTGGGGGAGGCGATGGGGGTCCTGTAGGGTCCCCTCTGTTCCTCCACCGCCAGCCTTTTCATGGCGGGGCTCCCGCCATGAAATGGTTGGCGGTGGTGGAACTTGTATTATGCTCAGCGGGACTGCACCAGTCCTGCTGAGCATCTTACATTGTGGCGCTGCTACGCCACCCCGGGGGTACTACTGTTCCCTGGCTCAGCCTGTGTTCTTCCACCGCAACGACTTTTCAGGCCCATAGTTGTCACTTCAGAGCTGAGGTACCAGGTTCAAATCCTGGCCTTAGGGCTACGTCCAGTGATTCTACACAAATTCTAATTGTAATTGCATTTATATAGTGCTTACTACTGCTAAAGAGGCATCAAAGCGCTTTTAGGTGAGTAGCAAGCTACTCCAGAACCCAAAAAGTATTAGTGGTGAATTAGTATAGAGAAATATATAATTAATTTAAGTGCTGGACATGTGAGTCTGTAATTTGGATTGAAAAAGGATAGTGGAGGGATAGAAGAGGGAAGAGTTTGCCTTTATATAGCGCTTGCTACCACTGATGAGGCGTCAAAGTGCTTTTTGGTGAGGAGCACGCTACTCCGGAACCCACACAGTATTAGTGGTGAATTAGTATAGGAAAATATGAAATTAATTTGCGCGGTGGACATGTGAGTCTGTTAGTTGGATTGAAAAGGAAAGTGGAGGGATAAAAGAGGGAAGGGTCTAGAAAGTGTTTATTTGGAGATCATTGTGGCGGGAGGAGGTTTGGGATGAGTAGAGGGAAGGGGGAAGAGTCAGAGGGAAGGGTTTAGAAAGGCTTGTTTGAGAGATATGAATAGTAAAAGAGGTTTGGGATGATGCAAGGAGGGGTAGAGGAGGGAAGGGTCTAGAAATGGTTATTTTGGGGATCACAGTACTAGAATGGGGTTTGGGATGAGCCAGAGAGTGGAGGTAGAGGATATATTGAGAGGGGTATAGGGTGACTGATAGGGTAGTGTATTGGAGTTGCTGAATTAGGAGTAAAGAAATAAATATATAGATACATAAGTACATGCAAGGTATATATATATATATATATATATATATATATATATATATATATATATATATATATATATATATATATATATATATATATATATATATATTCTCAAACAAATATGCCTCCCCAACATCAAAGGAGGCACGAGACTGCAATCAATGTTTCACAGTCAAATGGATTTATTGCGGCAACGCGTTTCGACCTGAAAAAGGTCGAAACATTGAGTGCGGTCTCGCGCTTCCTTTGCTGTTGGGGAAGCGAATTTGTTTGAAATTATACACGGACCCGTATCCGTGACACTGCACTAGCCCCGCTTGATGGATGTGACCGAATCCTTTTAGGGAACACTCTCGCTCTGCATGTATATATATATATATATATATTTAATATAACATATCTAGATTTAAGTTGTATTTAATAAACTCAGATTTTCAAGTGTTGCTGTACTTTAAGCTAATTTGTTTGCTTTTATAAAAAAATGTAATCAATAGTGAAGCAAATGTTGATGAATATCTATGATAAAAAATTACTTATTTATGCACTGACATATATACATGTTAAACATAGAATAATATAACAATAAGTAATATGTACATTTGCTAAGCAGAACTAACGAATATCTATATATTTATAAACATGATTATTATACACAGTTATACAAAGGAATACACATATCTAGGTACACATATATAATCTAAATAAATGCCTATATGCACAGGGATATGCTGTATATTTATGTTTGAGTATCGTGGTTATGTGGGAAAGAGCCAACTCTTGAGTAGTCTTCTGAAGATAAGGTAGTTATCCGTGGATCTTATGTTTGGGGGTAAAGAGTTCCATAGTTTGGCTGCTTGAACAGAGAAGGTTGTGCCACCTATAGTTTTTTCTTATATGGTGGGATTTTGAGGCGAGGTGCCAATCTAGAGTGGAGGTTCCTTTGTTGTATTTATTTGGTGATTTTATTCCTGATGAAGAGCGGCCCTGTTCCATGTATCGCTTTGCAGGTGACACAAAGCAGCTTGAATGTGGATCTTCTGGCAACCGGTAACCAATGTAGAGCCTTCAAGGCAGGGGAAATGCGAGCTTGTCGCTTCATATGTAAGAGTAGTCTAGCAGCAGAGTTCTGAATCTGTTGTAATCTTTTCATAGTTGTTAAAGATAATCCGTGGTAGAGGCCATTGGCGTAATTAAGTTTAGACAGTACAATGGAGATAGTAGCCCAGACCTTGTATGGAAATCCCAGGTGGGGGACGATGCGTCGCAGAGTTTTTATAGTAATGAAGCTGGATCTTGCTAGTTTGTCCACTTGGGCATTCACTGATAGCTTAGAGTCCATGGTAATTCTGAGGATTCTTACTTCTTTAGATACTTTAAGCGGTGTTCCCAGATCGTCAGGCCAGGCGGCAAGTTGGTCATAATTTTTCCACTCGCCACATGTGAGTATTTCTGTTTTGGAAGCATTCAATTTGAGATGGTTCCATGTCATCCACTGATCAACGGCCCTGAGGCAACAGAAAAGTTGTGAGTTTCCAATGTCTTTGGGGCTTTCCAGTTTAAGGAGTATTTGTGTGTCATCTGCATAGTTATAGCATGTGAGGTGAAATTCATTGATCAGTGTCAGTAATGACTTCATGTAGATGTTGAAAATCATTTGTGAGATGATAGAGCCTTTGCGGACCCCTGCTTTTGTGAAGTATGGGTTGGATGAGAAAGCGGGGAATGTGTGACATTTGTTCTGTTTTGAAGGTAGGATGTGATCCAGTCCGAGAACAGTCCCCTCTATGCTGGCTTTGTAGATTCTTTGTATTAGAGTGTCATGGTCAACTGTGTCAAAGGCAGCTGAGAGGTCCAAGAGAAGTAGCGCAGCAACCCCATTCCGGTCAACTGTGTTCTTAAGGTCATCCCAGATGGTGATGAGAGCAGATTCTGTGCCTCTTCCTGGACGGAATCCTGTTTGGAAGTCTGAAACTATGGAATTATCTTCAATGAATTGTGACATCTGGGCAAATCACATAATCTCCCCTAGTCTGAAAATAAATATGCAACGTGATCTGGTTCTCTTCTTTGTCAGAGACCTGCTCTCCCCCCGCAGCTCCGCCGTCAAGTGCCACCGCTCCGACTTGCTGCTTTCTGTCTCTTTTTGTGCCTGCATCTGTCCGTGTGCCACTTGCTGCTTTCTGTCTCTTTTTGTGCCTGTGTCTGTCCTTGTGCCACTTGCTGCTTTCTGTCTCTTTTTGTGCCCGTGTCTGTCCTTGTGCCACTTGCTGCTTTCTGTCTCTTTTTGTGCCTGTGTCTGTCCTTGTGCCACTTGCTGCTTTCTGTCTCTTTTGTGCCCGTGTCTGCCCTTGTGCCTCTTTGCTGTTTTTTGGCTCTTTTGTGCCCGTGTCTGCCTTTGTGCCACTCTTCTGCTTTTCTGTCTCTTCTGTGCGCGTTCTGTCTCTGTGCCTTTTTCCAGTTATTCTGTCCCCCTCGTGCCCGTTTTCTGCCTCCTCTCTGTCTTTCCCGCTGCTGCTGCCCCTAGGGCCCCTGCCGGTTCCCGCTTCCCGCCTCCCAGCTGCGCTTCCCTCCCCCTCCCCTACTTAATGGCAGCCGCTGCACGGCCACGCCGAAGGCGCGCCAAAGTCAAGCCCATCTGCGCCCGTCCGCGACCCGACCACGGCCAGCGCCAGGAACCTTGGATCTACGACCTTCCACCGCTACAACTCCGCTGCCCTCCTCGCACTCAACCCCGGAAGAAACAACAACTGCCAGAGATCGACGCCCGTGTCTGCTTTGTGCCACTCTTCTGATTTTCTGTCTCTCTGTGCCTGTTCTGTCTCTGTGCCTTTTTCCTGTTATTCTGTCCCGCTCGTGCACGTTTTCTGCCTCCTCTCTCTCCTTCCTGCCGCTGCTGCCCCCGTGGCCCCTCCCCCCCTGCCGGTTCCCGCTTCCCGCCTCCCAGCTGCGCTTCACACCCCCCCCTACTTAATGGCGGCCGCTGCGAGGGAGTGCGAGCAAGACCCCTGACCTCTTGGTCAAAGACCTGCTCTCCCCCCGCAGCTCCGCCGTCAAGTGCCACTGCTCCGACTTGCTGCTTTCTGTCTCTTTTTGTGCCCGTGTCTGTCTGTGTGCCACTTGCTGCTTTCTGTCTCTTTTTGTGCCTGTGTCTGTCCTTGTGCCACTTGCTGCTTTCTGTCTCTTTTTTGTGCCTGTGTCTGTCCTTGTGCCACTTGCTGCTTTCTGTCTCTTTTTGTGCCCGTGTCTGTCCTTGTGCCACTTGCTGCTTTCTGTCTCTTTTTGTGCCCGTGTCTGTCCTTGTGCCACTTGCTTTCTGTCTCTTTTGTGCCTGAGTCTGCCCTTGTGCCTCTTTGCTGTTTTTTGACTCTTTTGTGCCCGTGTCTGCCTTTGTGCCACTCTTCTGCTTTTCTGTCTCTTCTGTGTGTGTTCTGTCTCTGTGCCTTTTTCCTGTTATTCTGTCCCCCTTGTGCCTGTTTCTGCCTCCTCTCTGTCCTTCCCGCCGCTGCTGCCCCCGCGGCCCCTCCCCCCCTGCCGGTTCCCGCTTCCCACCTCCCAGCTGCGCTTCCCTCCCCCTCCCCTACTTAATGGCAGCCGCGCCGAAGGCGCGCCAAAGGCAAGCACTTCTGCGCCCGTCTGCGAACCGACAGCGGCCAGCACCAGGAACCTTGGATCTACGACCTTCCACCGCTACAACTCCACTGCCCTCCTCGCACTCAACCCCGGAAGAAACAACAACTGCCAGAGATCGACGCCGAACACCACCCACGGCCAGTTCTCCTGCAGACACTGCTGACAATCCTTTACCATCAACAGCCCCCCCTCGACCGCTGAACCCACAACGGATGCCCGCACCACCGAAGCCCGGACCTGCATACTCCTCAACGTGTGCTCCCTCCACAGACAAGCCACGGAGATCTGGGACCTGCTTGACACGCTCTCGCCAGACGTTGCCTTCTTCATGGAAACATGGACCAATGCCACCTCCACCCCCGACATCGCCACTGCCATCCCCGATGGATACAAGATCCAAAGAAAGGACCGCCACCACCGCCCAGGAGGAGGACTCGCCATCGTACACAAGAGCTCCCTCCGACTCTCCACCTCCAGCACGAACGACCCCCTCTCCAACACAGAGCACCTCCACTTCCAGATCCAAACCAGCCCCAGAACCACGCTGTGCGGGACCCTCGTCTACAGGCCCCCCGGGCCTCGAGCCTCTTCCGCCACCACCATTGCTGACCTCGTCGCACCCCACGCCATCGCCTCCACGGACTACATTCTCATCGGAGACCTGAACTTCCACCTCGACAACCGCAGCGATCCCGACTCCACCACCCTCCTTGACAACCTCACCAACCTCGGACTGAAGCAGCTCATCACCACCCCCACCCACACCCTCGACCCCATCTTCGCAGGAGGGACAAACATCCACTTCAGCCACACCACGCAGCCCCTCTGGACAGACCACCACTGCATATACTTCACCTTCAACACCACCACCGCACCCAAACCCGCCCGCGCCCGCCACGAAGGAACTGGAGCAAGATCACAGAGGAACACCTCAACACCACCCTCCTCCACGACCCCCCCTCCGCCGCGACCGACGCCAACTCCGCAGCCAAAGAACTACACCGCTGGATCTCCAGCTGCGTGGACAAGCTCGCACCCCTCCACCACCCCGTCAAACAACGCCCCCGGAAGGCCGCCTGGTTCACCACCAACCTCCAAGAAGCCAGGCGCTCCTGCAGACGCCTCGAGAAACTCTGGCGGAACAGGAAAACCAACAAAGAGCAGAACAACTACAGGAATGCCATGAATGAATACCATCAGCGCATAAGAGCCACCAAGCGGACCTTCATCAAGAACAAAGTCCACACCAACGCAAGTAACGCTAAAGAACTCTTCAACGTCATACAGCAGTTCACCAAACCCCCCAGCGAAGCCACGGATGTCACACCATCCCAGGACCTCTGCAACAACCTCAGCTCCTACTTCCACCTGAAAAACAAGGCCCTCTACGACAACTTCAGCGAACAGACTCCGGACACCACCCCCCTCCCCACCACCGACAACCAGCTGACCATCACCACCTGGAAACCTGCTACTACTGAAGACACCACCACGACCATGAAGAACACCCACTCAGGAGCCCCCATGGACCCCTGCCCACCACACATCTACCACAGAGCCGCCACCACCATAGCACCCGAACTAGGCCAGACCATCAACGCCTCCCTCAAATCCGGCATCTTTCCCGACGACTGGAAGCGGGCAGAGGTCAAGCCCCTCCTCAAGAAACCCTCGGCCGACCCAACGGACCTGAAAAACTACCGGCCCATCTCTCTCCTTCCCTTCGTAGCCAAAGTCACCGAGAGATTCATCAACGCCCAGCTGACCACCTTCATCGAAGAGAACGCCATCCTCAACTCCTCAAAGTCCGGATTTCGCAGCAACCGCAGCACCGAGACTGCCCTCTTCGCCGCCACCGATGACATCCGCATGCTACTCGACCAGGGCCACACTGCGGCCCTCATCCTACTAGACCTCTCCACAGCCTTCAACACCGTCTCACACCGCACTCTCGCAGCCAGACTCCACGACGCCGGTATACAAGGAACCGCCTTCGACTGGATCCGCTCCTTTCTCTCTGGCAGAACCCAAAGGATCAGACTCCCCCCTTCCTCTCCGAACCTATAGAGATCAACTGTGGAGTACCCCAAGGATCCTCGCTCAGCCCCACACTCTTCAACATCTACATGGCCCCCCTCGCCGCCATCGTCAGACAGCATGGGCTCAGCATAGTATCTTATGTCGACGACACCCAGCTCATCCTCTCTCTCACCAAGAACCCCGAAGACACCAGACTCAGCTTCCAAGAAGGAATGAAAGACGTGGCCGCCTGGATGAGCGACAGATGCCTAAAACTGAACTCGGAGAAGACAGAGGTCCTCGTCCTTGGACAGCTCCTGGTGGCCCCCTGCCCTCGGAAACCCACCCACCCAGATGGGCCACGCCCAGAACCTCAGCATCATTCTAGATTCCTCCCTCACCATGACCCGCCAGACCAACGCCGTCGCCTCCACCTGCTTCAATTCCCATCCGCATCAAACCATTTGAAACTAAACACCCTCAAAACTGAATTCCTCTTAATCGCTCCCCCCAACCAATCAACCATCATCCTCGATTGGCTGAATCACCTAACAGCACTCAAAGGTCAACCTCTCATTATCGACTCAGCGAAATTCCTGGGAGTAACGCTGGACTGAAATCTAAACATGCAGAAACACATCAGCGTGTTATGTTCTTTATCCTTTTTAGAATTTACATGATGTAACACTGTACATAGAATTATTCTATGTCAGTAAGAATTTCATGATGTCACTAAGAATGTTTTACTTCAAGTATGTCAGTTACGGTTTGGACTCTGGAGCTGTGGTTATGCCGCCTGTTGCTCCTCAATATTATTAAAAGGAATTCTTCTTAAATTGAATCCAGTGTCCTTTTTAACACTGGCGACGAGCTATTGAGGAGCTTAGAAAGAACCCACACCACGAAGATTCAAGATTTCTACAAGTATCGATTCTATTTTCACATGAATCGCATCTATTCTACATTAATGACCGTTGATTTTCGTTCGGAACTCGGACCGTTAAGGGAAGTGCTTCGAAGCGTGTAAGTGACTGCGCAGCTCTGTTTAACTTTATTGGCGAATTTCCATTTAAGTACAACTTTACTGTCAAGTTGGGATTTAAAACTTGCCGTTTCATCTTCCGTTGCTCGCGCATTCCTGTTGAGCTGCAACCTCGCTTGAGATCCCTGCACGTTCCCTCCCAGAACTCCTGACGTTTCCAATACTTTGTGGCCATTTCTTGCTGCTCTTGTGACGTCTCGCATCATCTTCATTTTCGTGACATATCGGCGCATTTCTACGCAGGTCACGCCCGTGACCCCACGCAGCAGCCATTTTGGATTCTGTCAATTTCTTCAGAATCGGAGATCGGATTACTCTCCGATTTACTGCAACTTCAAAGGTTAAATACTTTAGGTACTTACAGCATTCCACGGCGGTTTTATGTATTTCACTCTCTGATTCAGTTTCGCTCATTTTGGTGAGATTTTCATTATTTATTTTTTTGGGTCGTTTCTTTTCAATTATTTATTGAAGCGAAATTCAGTGAACTAGTCCGCAAGGTGAAGTACGGACACTGATTGATGAACTATGAGTCACCAAAGCTACAATATCAATCCTCCCCAACCCTTTTGGATTTCCGGTACGGAACCTGCATTAAAATGGTTGGAATGGAAAGCTTACTTCCAGAATTACATTGAAGCCTTAGATGAGGATGGCAAAATGTCTTCTGCTCAAAAGAAAAGACTATTGTTACATTCTTTAGGTCCTATTGGTCTAAAAGTATACAATGATATGTCTAAACCTTGTTTTCCAGGTGATTTAAATGCATATGCCCTAGCCTTACTCCACTTGGACACGTACTTTACACCAAAGGTTTGTATTGGCATAACCAGATTTTTTTTTTTTTCTAGGAAACAGAATAAAATTGAGACTGTGGATCAATATGTTTCTGACCTTAAAAGGTTGGCACTTGATTGTAAATTTGGTGTTTTACATGACGACTTAATATGAGATCAGGTAGTCATGCATACTAGCAATCCGGTCATACAGGACAGGCTTTGGGTAAATGGCGATGCGCCTTTAGATGATGTTCTTGCCATTGTCAGAAAAGCTGAAATTTCTGGTAGATGTGCTACTGTTCTTAAACAGGATCACAATGCTAGTGAAGTAGTTGCTAAAGTGAGTATTTCAAATGAAAGGAAAAAAAGTTTTTTCTTCTTTTAATGACAAACCCAAATCCAAATTTCAGCCAAAATGTTATAGATGTGGTAGTTTGGAACATTTAGCGCATAGTAAAATTTGTCCTGCTATCAAGTATAAATGTTCAAATTGTGGTATCAAAGGGCATTTTGCCAAAGCTTGTAATAGAAGACGAACAAATGTAAGGTTTGTATCTAATACGGATGATACAGAAAATGATTACACTGCTAATGAGGGAACGGAAGAGACCATCGGGGAGGTTGGTGGATTAGTAATGAAAGTACGGGACAACTTGGTGCTCAATATTTGTGATGAATCCTGTAAAAACAAACCAGTATGTTTAATGGAAATTGGAGATGTTGGAATTAGAATTCATACTGACTCAGGCTCCCCTTATACTATCATTAATAACGAACTTTGGTGTTCATCATTTGTGCATAAGGTTGGAGACCAGTTATTAGAGCCCGATATTCATCCTGAAGGATATGGTGGAGAACCAATTGATCTTCTTGGTTTTCGTTGGTTCACCTTCAAATTTAAAGGGAGAGAATGCAGAGGCAAATTGTATGTTGCTAAATCTGGTCCACCTGTTTTAGGATGGTTTGATCAAAAACAATTACACATTATCCTTGATCCTAACAGCAAGGAACAAGTCCTAGTAGTTGATAAAGGTAATGACGTTGGTAGTCAGATGTTAGCCCACTTTCCCAAAGTTTTTAGCAAAGTTTTGGGAAACCTTCAAGGATTCGAGCACAAGATTATTCTCAAGCAAGATGCTTCTCCTAAAGTTCATAAGTGTCGTAACATACCTATATTAGTGAGAGATGAGGTTTCTAAAGAATTGGATAAGTTGGTTTCTTCTAACATCATTGAGCCTATTGAAAATTCTGATTGGGTTTCTCCGATTGTAGTTGCCAGACGGAGCAACGGTAAGATTAGGCTCTGTGTGGACTTGCGACATTTGAATAATAATATTGTAGTAGACAAGTTTCCGTTGCCTAAAATAAATGAAATGGTCACATGTCTTAATAATGCGAAATGGTTCTCTACAATAGATTTATCATCTGCATACCACCAGATTTCTCTGTCCCCAGAATCCATGAAATTCACTACTTTTATCACCCCATTTGGGTGTTTTCAATATAAGCGCATGCCCTTCGGCTTAGCTTCAGCTGCCGCTGTGTTTCAGCGCTTAATGTTTCACCTTTTCAACAAAGAACATGGCGTCATTTTTTTTCAAGACGACATTCTTGTTTTTGGTGCCAGTGAGGAAGAGCACACTACAAGATTAGAAAGAGTCTTTAGTATTCTAGAAGACAAAGGACTTGCTGTAGAACATTCCAAGTGCAAATTTGCACAAAGAAGTGTCACCTATTTGGGTCATATTATTGACGAGTATGGTGTGAAACCAAAACCTACCCTTGTTTCGGCCATTTCAGGAGCTCCTGTACCTACCAGTAAGGATGATGTCCGTTCTTTTTTAGGCATGGCTGAATTTTGTTCTAAGTATGTGCCCAACTTTGCAGAGAAAACATTTAATATTCGCCAATTACTAAAAAAGAATTGTACATTTGTTTGGTCATCTGATTGTGACATTGATTTCATTGCCATTAAACAAGCTATCGCCAAGGCATCTGCACTTTGCAGTTTCAACCCTCAGTGGGATAGTGTTATCACCACAGACGCAAGTAACAAGGGTCTTGGTGCTGTGTTGTCACCATTGGATGAGCAAGGAAAGGAATATATCATAGCCTATGCTTCAAGATCACTCTCTCCTTGTGAAGAGAAGTATCCTATTATTGAAAGAGAGGCATTGGCGTGTGCGTGGGCGCTGGAACATTTTAAATCTTTTATTTGGGGTAAGTTGTGCACTCTTCGTTACGACCATAAGCCTTTGGTGAAAATTTTAACCACGGATGGTGCAATCACTGCATCTGCTAGACTTGCCAGGATATCCATGAGAATGCAAAATTGTATTTATAAGATAGTTTATGTGCCTGGCAAAAATAATGTGGTCGCTGATTTTTTGTCCAGAATGCCAGTCATGCTTGAGGAATGTGAAAACAGTGAATGGAATGACTTGCAAGTTGCTCTCATCCATGATGGGATTTGCAGCCATTGGCAAGGAAGAATGGAACAATGAGTATAAGGAAGATAGTATTCTTCAATCTGTAATTTATTATGTTGTTCAAGGATCGCCTATAAAAAGAGAACTTTTAAGCTCTTCTCACAGACCGTTCTGGGAGGTTAGGTCAGAGTTAACCATAATGGAAGATACTCTTTTAAGAGGTGAAAGAATTATCCCTCCTGAAAATCTTCGTAAATGCATTGTTGAACTTTGTCATGAGGGTCACCAGGGCATCATTAGAACTAAATCAATTGTTAAAAGATTGTTTTGGTGGCCAGGGGTGGACTCTCAAATTGAAAAAATCGTAAGGGACTGTATTCCTTGTTCTACATCCGATAAATCTTTGAAAACTTTTCGCCCACCTATGTCTACAGGTTTGTTACCTAAAAACCCTTGGGAGAGTGTTGCTGTAGACATCATGGGGCCCATTGGTGAATCTCATTGTTACCTTATTGTCCTAATTGATTTATTCTCCAGATGGCCTGTGGTTAAAGTTGTCAACAATGCAGACACTGATTCGGTTCTACAATTTTTTGATGAAACCTTTGTTGCTGAGGGTATTCCTTCATGTATTCTTAGTGACAATGGTGTACAATTTTTGTCGATTAAAGCAAAAACTTACTTTAAGAAACTTGGTATCACACACAAAACCACTTCTCTTTACAACCCGAGTGGTAATGGAATGGTGGAAAGAGTTAATAGAGTTTTAAAAAGCACTATTCAATTAGCATTCAACAATAATCTTGACTGGTATACTCAAGTAGGTAAGACTGTTTGGGCATATAGAGTCACGTGCAATGATGCCACGGGGTTATCTCCTTTTGTACTTATGAGAGGTCGGAATCCTCGTTCTAAATTCACTCCTTCCTGGTTGATTTCCTCTGATGTGCAACCTTGGCCTAAAAATGAAGTACGAGCTCGTATGGAATTTAGGCACAATAAAAGCAAAGCGTACTATGATGCTAAACATGGTACCAAAACCCCTGTAATAGGTATTGGAGATTGGGTGCGTATCAAGAAACCAGGTTGGATTCCAAAATGTGAAAGCCAATTTTTTAAGCCTATTCAAGTTATTGAAGTGTTATTAAATGCTGTAAGAGTAAGTGATGGAATAGTTTGGAATTTAAAAAGAGTTGCTAATTGTCATTCTTTTCCTTCCGAACAAATTGTTAATTATGATTGGATATTGGATGATGTCAATGATGATGTGACTGGTAATGTTGTTTCAGAGGACAGTTGTATTAACGGTGATGTAACTGATGACTCTGTTACTCCTTCCAGTTGCAGCAACACTAATGAAACTTCTAATGCTGTTCCTATTACTCCTTCCAGTAGTGACATGGCTGACAATTTACAACTATCTCAAGAGCCATCTTCCTTTTCACCTACATCTAATGAGAGTTCTTCTCGTCATTCGTTGAGGAAGAGAATGGTTCCTTTGTGGTTGAAAGATTACATTGTCAGCAATAGGTAATTGTATTTGGTTCCTTTGTGGTTGAAGTATTACAATGTCAGCAATGTAATTTCTTTTTTTAAATTTTTTATTTTTCTCCTTAGTTCTCTTTCCAGTTCCGAAGAAAGGGAGATGTGTTATGTTCTTTATCCTTTTTAGAATTTACATGATGTAATACTGTACATAGAATTATTCTATGTCAGTAAGAATTTCATGATGTCACTAAGAATGTTTTACTTCAAGTATGTCAGTTACGGTTTGGACTCTGGAGCTGTGGTTATGCCGCCTGTTGCTCCTCAATATTATTAAAAGGAATTCTTCTTAAATTGAATCCAGTGTCCTTTTTAACACAGCGCCTCTACAAAAGGAGCAAATTTTCAGATGAACACCTTGAGAAGACTGAAACCCTTCCTGCCCGCAAATGACTTCAAACAGGCAGTTCAAGCTCTAGTAATCCCAAGAGTGGAATACGGGAGTGTCGCTCTTTGCGGCCTTCCCAGATCGACGACGGCCCCGCTAAGAGCTTCAATTAACACAGCTGCTAAACTCATCACAGGCTCCAAAAGAAATTGTCCCATCTCCCCAGACCTTAGAGCCCTCAACTGGCTACCTTTCGAGGCTAGAATTCATCTGAAAATTGCATGTATGACGCAGAAGGCCCTACATCACAATACCCCGAGTTATCTAGCTCAGAAACTGGTACTCTCTTGTGGTAACAGATCCACCAGGAGCTCCAGGAATCTTCTTCTGAAACCGCAAAGATTTGCCAAGAAGAAAACATACAACCGGACCTTCTCAAGAATGGCTCCCAGGATCTGGAATGCTTTGCCCCCAGAAACGAGACAGAACCCTTCTACTGCCTCTTTCAAAAAAGAATTGAAATCTATTCTCATGGCTAAATTTACTTGAAATATTTATATATCCGTGTAATATATCTGCTAGCTTGTTTTAGTTACTACTTTGTATTAGACTCATCCATATCTTTTGCTATGTTTGTCTCTGTTTCTTACATCTGTCCTGTAAAGCGCTCTGATACCCGCAAGGTTCTTGTTCGCGCTTTAAAATACTCTGCAAAACCTTCAAGTGGATCCCCCCCGAATGCAGAAAGACCGTCACCCACGCACTCATAACCAACAGACTGGACTACGGTAACGCCCTCTACGCCGGGATCAACAAAACCCTGCTACACAAGCTCCAAACCATCCAGAACACCGCAGCCAGACTCGTCCTCGGAACCCCACGACACGAGCACGTGACCCAGCACCTACGAGACCTCCACTGGCTCCCCATCGAGAAGAGAGTAACATTCAAGCTTCTCACCCACGCCTACAAATCCCTCCACAACATCAGACCCAAATACCTCAACGAAAGAGTCTCCTTCCATGTACCCAAAAGGAACCTCCGCTCCGTCGACCTCGCCCTGGCAGAGACCCCACGCATCCGCAGAACCAGAGCAGGCAGAAGAGCCTTCTCCTACATCACAGAAAAGACCTGAATGAGCTCCCAGTCAACATCAGACGCTCCCCCACTCTGCCCACCTTCAGGAAGAGCCTCAAGACCTGGCTCTTCGACTGATCCGGAGTTGCACCCCCCTCCCCCCAAGTGCCTTGAGACCCTCACAGGTGAGTAGCGCGCTTTATAAACCCCTGATTGATTGATTGATTGTAAAGCACTCTAATTCCATCAGGCCAAGTTTGTTCTATATAAAGCTGAACAAAAATAATATTTTAAGCCAATCAGGGTATTATTAATCCTTGATTTAGCATGGGCTTATAACAGGCATTTAATATCTAAACCAATAAGCACCAAATTTAACATAACATCCGATACCAGAGCATGACATTTTAGAAGTATTTTCTTAATGTATTCCAATTAATAAACAATGGAAGACATGAATTTAAGAATAAAACTGTATTGCAACGTTAAACTTCATGTAGAGTGTAACGCGGTCGAACGTCTGTCCGGGGCAATATTATTATTTTCAGTTAATATGAACCACTATATTATTATATATTGTGAAATATTTGAAATCTCCAAGTAGGCCAAATAGTTGTTCACAGGAATTGATGTCTACTATTGACAGGTAAGGATGAAATGTTGTAGAATCAATCCATGCAAGCATGCAGGCCCATTGGTAAATTAGCTTAGTGCTTGAAAGACAGGGAGAATTTAGCACAGGCAACCTATAATATGGATAATTAACCTACAAAAAAGATTCATGTTTATTTAACTTTTAATGTGAATCTTTACTTATTTATCGACAAGATTTGCCAGGGACATGAAACCCTGCCCTCGGCTCTTTAAATCTCCCAGGCTTGCTGCCTCCAGTGTTATTTATTCGCTCATTAGGCTTCCCGGAGTGCGCCGATTTTACACATTTACACAAGACGTCATTACCCTCGCACAGATTTAATATCTCTAATTAGTATATGGAACTACCCCCCACCGACTTAAAATGCTAAATTCTTTCCTTGTGCAAACAGGCCATTATTGCAAATTTAGTTCAGTTACAGCAGAGGGATCTGAGAGCACCTGCAGAGATAGGTAAGCTAGCATCCAATGATTTAATGCAGTTTCTTTCTGAGATTTCAGGCAAACGTCAGACAGAGGTCAAATTAATTGCATAACATACACCTCTAGGGGCAGATTTACAAGAAAGTGACGCATCTGTATAGATGCGTCACTTTCCCTGCGCCACCCTTAGAAACCCTTGCGCCACCATAGATGCGCCGTATTTACAATACGGCGCACTATGGCGCAAGGATTGACAGATGCGTCAGAAATTCTGACGCATCTGTTGGCGGAAAAGTCACACATTGCTGGAGTCGTGTCGCAAGCACGACGCAACTCCAGCAATGCGTGTTGAGGCCTATTACCAATACACTGCGTCACTCCTTATGCCTGCTTCAAGCAGGCGTAAGGTTTTGACGCAGTGGCGTCCTAAAAGTGACGCAGTGAAATCTTGTAGATTTCACTGCGTCACTTTTACGAGGCCTTCCTGCGTGGGAACGCCCACCCTGCATACATTATACCTGACTCAGGTATAATGTGACGCAGGGCTTTACAACGTGACGCAACTCCCTAGATGCGTCACGTTGTAAATAGGCCGCATTGTTTGCGCCGCTGTTGCGTCAAAAAGTGACGCAACTGCAGCGCAAAAGTCACGCAAGGGGCTTGTAAATCTGCCCCCATGTGTCTTGTAAGTCAAGTGTAAGGAATGGCACAGACAATTATCATCAGATTGGGCTAGCCTGGCATAAATCAGACACCAATGTTGGGTCAGAGGTGGTAGATGCATTTAATGTATACATAAACATACATAACAGCAGCCTTAAAAATCAGGCGAACGGCCCCAAGCGCCTGTGAGCCACCCCACCCTGACCACACCACCTCCCCATCTCATGAGACGTCAATCACGCACCCACAACATATGACGACACATTTCTAGCCACATTGAACAGTAACTGCAGCTGTTTCTTTCTGTCTGAACAAAGTATGGGGGATCGTATTTCAGAGGCAATTACATCAGGGTGCTGGGATACATGTAGTCCGTTCTCATCATTCTTAGGAAAACTGATGTATCCGAATGAAGCTGGTATTGCAGAGAGCACTAACCTTTTACTCGAGAATAAGCAGGAGTGATGCATTCTTCCACCTCTCACTGCCTCCCACAATTAGCAAATGAACAAGAATATGAGGGCAGGATAAGTGGTAATAAAAACGGGGAAAGGAGAATGAAGTGACATGAAACCATTCTCCGACAGCCTTCAGATTAAAAAACAAACAAACCTTGAATACTGTGTTCGAAAACATTGGGTAAAAACAGTGAAATGGACTAGTGACGAGTAGTATATTTGAATATATATATGTATATATGTGTATATATAAATGTATATATATGTGTATGTATATATATATGTGTATATATATGTATATATATATGTGTATATATATGTATATATATATATATATATATATATATTCACTGAAAAAAACCATAGGTTTCAGACATGTTATAGTTAGGAATGAGCATTTAAAAAACCTTTGAAATTCACTGAAAAAACCATAGGTTTCAGGCACGTTATAGTTAGAAATTAGCATTTAAAAAACCTTACAAATTCACTGAAAAAACCATAGGTTTTAGGGACAGTTATAGTTAGTTGGACATTGCACTCGTACAAAACCCGTGAAATTCCCCCGTTATAGTTAGTTCAGGTAACTATAACTCGCGCCTCCGCAATGCACTGCTGATGACGTCACATATTACATCACTCATGACATGGTCAGTGACATCACTGATGACATCACTGATGACATCTCAAATGACATCACTGATGACATCATCCAGTGACTGTGTGTTTCTGTAAAGTTTAAATATGTTTAATATATATAGGGAAAGGCGTATTGAAGAATGAGTGGGTGTATAAGTGTCTGAATGGATGATTTAGTGCGTGCGTGACTGACTCTACAAGTGAGTGATTAAACGTATCTTACTGAATGCATGGGTTAGTGACTAAACTGTGTGAATGTCTGTATCCGTCTGTCTGTTGGTGTGTAAGTGGATGCATGGATTTGCGAATAGCTACATGAGTGTCTATATGGGTTATTGATTGGTTCTCTGAGTATCTGTATGGGTGCCTGAGTGTTTGTGTGGGTGGGGTGTGTGTGACTCTGTACATAGATGTGTGAGTGGGTGATTCACTGGGTGCATGATTTGAAGAGTGCATCTGTGATGGACTGCTTGGGTGGGTGAGTGTGTGTATGGGTGTGTTAGTGAGTGAATGCATATCTGAGTGGTACATGTGCGAGTAGCTACATATGTAAAAGGCAGTATATATGTGTGTTAGAGTATTTAAATGGCTATATGTGAGAGTGTGTGATTGTGAGAGTGGCTGTATGGATGCGTGTGTGCTTGTATCAGTTATTGTATAAGAGCGTAAGAATGTGCTAGTATTTGTATGAGTAAGTGAGCTGGTGTGTGTATAACTGTATAGGTGAGTAAATGGGTGTGTGATTAATTTTGTGCATGACTGACTAGGTGTGTGAGTACCTCTATGGATGAGTGGCGGTGTGTGAGTGTTTATATAGGTGTATGAGTGCATATGATAGTCCTGTACTGAGTGACTGTAAGTATGAGTGACTGTACGGGTGAGTGAGTAGATGTGTGTGTGTAGACCTAAGAATCAGTGAGTGGGTATGTAGTTACTGATATTGGAGTGTGTATGGTTTTGAGAATGGCAGTCTGTAATTTAGAGTGGGTGTATCAAAAGTTATATTAGGGTGTGAGAAGATGCATGAAATTATCACATGGATGATGTAATCAGTGATGTCATTTGAGATGTCATCAGTGATGTCATCAGTGATGTCACTGACCATGTCATGAGTGATGTAATATGTGACATCATCAGCAGTGCATTGCGGGGGCACGAGTTATAGTTACCTGAATTAACTATAACAGGGGAATTTCACGGGTTTTGTACGAGTGCAATGTCCAACTAACTATAACTGTCCCTAAAACCTATGGTTTTTTCAGTGAATTTGTAAGGTTTTTTAAATGCTAATTTCTAACTATAACGTGCCTGAAACCTATGGTTTTTTCAGTGAATTTCAAAGGTTTTTAAATGCTAATTCCTAACTATAACATGTCTGAAACCTATGGTTTTTTTCAGTGAATTTCAAAGGTTTTGTAAATGACAATTTTTAAATGTATTAATTGTTATATTTATTTTTTGATACTGATTTGCTACATTTTTTTAAACTATTTATTTTTAGATATTTTATCTTTTAAATTACATTGTAATTACATTATACATTACATTACAAAATATACTTTCTCAGAATGAATTACTTTAGTTTAAATACTTTGCAAATAGGCAATAGACTTTTAAGTACAGTAGTTACAGTTGTTGCAATGGGCAACACAATTTCAAACACAATGCAACATTGAGCTCAATATGAATTTCTACTTAAATGCAATTAGTTACTTTAAGGATTACTTTTCTAACCACAGGACTGGATCCTAGATTCAGTCCTGGCACATCTCCTGTAAACAGTTGAGTAAAAGCGTTTTGGTTACAGTAGTGATTTTTAAGGAATATTATTGTATTTTAAAAGTGGGCACTTAGAAACTTTTTCACATAGAATCACCAATGTTATCCTATGGGAGGAAATTCACTTAGCAGGTAAGTAGTGTTATCGTTACTTTTTCTTACTCAGTGGTGGATCCTGGATCCAGCACTGGTGCATCTCCTGTAAACAGTTGAAAGAATGCGTTTAAGTCATAGAGGCGATTTTTAAGGAATATTTTAGTTTGTGAAAATCGACACTTTGAAACTTTTCTGCTGAAAACCAGACAATGGATTCCTATGGACGGAAATACAAGTTACTGGTAAGTACGGTTAGAATTACTTTTCATAGTCAGTGCTGGGCTAAAAGATGCAGCACTGGGTTCTCTCCTGATAACAGGTGAGTAAATCGGAATTCGTAGTTCGGTTGATTTTAGAGGAATATTATAAAGTTCCAAAACTCCACACTTAGAAGAATTTCCAAGTGAAACCAGTCAATGTTAGCCTATGGAAGGAAATTCAAGTTACTGGTAAGTACGGTTAGAATTACTTTTCAGGATCAGTACTGGGCTCAAAGATGCAGCACTGAGGTCTCTTCTGATAACAGGTGAGTAAATCGGAATTCGTAGTTCTGCTGATTTTAGAGGAATATTTCTAAGTTTCAAAATCGACACTTAGAAACTTTTTCAGCAAAAAGCAGGCAATGATATCCTATGGAAGGAAATTCAAGTTACTGGTAAGTACGGTTAAAATTACTTTTCAGGATTAGTACTGGGCTCAAAGATGCAGCACTGTGGTTTCTCCTGATAACAGGTGAGTAAATCGGAATTCATAGTTCAGCTGATTTTAGAGGAATATTTTCACAATGGTGAAGGAAGGGGGTGGGGCCTGAGGTGACATGTCTGCAAACACGCCCTGTGGCGCGTTTTAAGTTGCAGAATTAATTCCTCCTCAAGCCTGAGGGTCCCTAGGGGCTAACTAGCCCACCAGGAACCTCCAGTATGCGCCAGGGGGCTGCGTTGCAGAGAGGTGTACAGAGGCCATGCCCCTTTTTACAACACTCTGCAACGCAGCTCCGTGGCGCTTACTGGAGGTACCTGGTGGGCTAGTTGGCCCCCAGGGACCCTCAGGATTGAAGAGGATTTAATTCCCCATCTTAAAATGCGCCACGGGGCCTGTTTGCACACATGTCACCTGAAGCCCCGCCCCCTCCCTTCACCACTGTGAAAACGCGCCCGTTGCGCATTTTAAGTTGGGGGATTAAGTCCCCTTGAATCCTGAGGGTCCCTGGAGTCCAACTAGCCCACCATGTACCACCAAAAAGTGCCACAGAGCTGCGTTGCAGAGAGGTGTAAAAAGGGGCGTGGCCTCTGTACACCTCTCTGCAACGCAGCCCCCTGGCGCATACTGGAGGTTCCTGGTGGGCTAGTTGGCCCCCAGGGACTCCCAGTATTCAAGGGGAATTCGTTCCCCATCTGCAAACGCGCCAGGGGACGCGTTTGCAGACTGCTGCAGGGTGGGGGCTGGGCCTCCGGCACGATGCTGGTCTTTTTATTTATTTTTTTTGTATGGGAGGGGGGCTGCGTGGCCCCCCTTCCCTTGGCCTCTTTTGGCCCCGGGGACCCCATCCCCCGGGGCATGAGGATTTTCATTATTTTTAAAATTAAAATAAAACGGGAAGGGGCCGCGTGGCCCCCTTCCCTGGGCCTATATTGGCCCCGGGGACCCCATCCCCGGGGCATGCCCTCATTTTTTATAATTTTAAATATTTGGAGGGGGCTGCGTGGCCCCCTCCTCAGGCCATTTAAAGCCCGGGGACCCCATCCCGCGGGGCCGGCCTTTCCGTTTTTTTTTTAACAAAGTTTTTTTTTAATTTTTGGGGAGGGGGCCATGTGGCCCCCTCCCGAGCCACTACTTGCCCTGGGGACCCCATCCCCCGGGGCTGGCCCTCTCCGTTGGGGACTGTGGGGGTCCCCAATCCCCCACAGTCCCGCCGGCTCCCGCGTCCCTCGGGAGCCGGCATTGCTTTCCACATGGGGAGCTGCTAAGATGCAGCTCCCCGTGTGGAAAAGCAATCTGCTTTGAATTTTGGAAGAGAGAGCAGGTTTCCCTGCTCTCTCTTCCAAAATCCAAAGCAGTTTGCTATGACAGGACGGGAGCCGCGAGGCTCCCGCCCTGCCATAGCAAACTACAGTGTCCCGGGGGTAGGCACCCCGGGACACTGCAGGAGCCGGCCCTGGGGGGTGGCGGTCCCCAGGGCCATCAAGGGCTCCAGGAGGGGGGCCGCGCGGCCCCCCTCCCTTCAATTGCACAGCCCCGGGGAGGTGGTGGTCCCCGGGGCTCTGGGGGTCCGTAACGGACCCCCACATTTATTTTCTAAGTGCCCCAGGGAGGTGGTGGTGCCCGGGGCGTGTGGGGGGGCTGGAGCCCCCCCACACAGGTTCTTAAAAATTAAAAAAAGAAGCCCCGGGGGGTGGCGGTCCCCGGGGCTGCGGGAGGGAGGAGAGCCCTCCCGCACCATTTTTTTTATAAAGCCCCGGGGGGTGGCGGTCCCCGGTGCTTGGGGGGCCTTAGAGGCCCCCCATATAAAACATAAACCCACCCCCGCATGCGCCCAGGACTTGGGCCACCTGGGGGCAAAATACAATCGAAGCGCGGAGACCGCGCTTCGATTTTTATCGGCAGGATCCGCGCACCCTGAGCGCATCCTGCCGATTTAAAAAAAAAAAAATGCTTTTTTTTGCCCAGGGGGTCCTTGTGGGACCCCCTGAGCAGACCTAGGGGGTCAGGGTGTTTCTACCCTGTCCCCTTTGTGCGTTTTGCGCACTTGTTTCTTGTGTTTTTTTTTATTCGGCAGGATCCGCGCACCCTAAGCGCATCCCGCCGTTTAAAAACAAAACAAAATGCTTTTCTGCCCAGGGGTCCTTGTGGGACCCCCTGAGCAGACCTAGAGGTCAGGGTGTTTCTACCCTGCCCCCTTTTGCGCTTTGCGCACTTGTTTCTGTCCCTCGGTTCTACCGAGGGACAAAATGACTGCCAACACTTCCTGATTTGGAGTGTTGACAGCCACTTGACAGCCAATTAGCATGCAGCTCGTGATCGGGAGGGTACGCAGACCCTACTCGGCCATAGATATATATGTGACTTTACTTTTGATTTTCTCAGGAACTACTGAACGGATTTACACCATTTAAGCAAAAGGCACGACACTGAACCAAGGGCTACCTCTTTGCCAAATTTGGTGTAATTCCGTTCAGCAGTTCGGGCTGTAGCTGCGACTAAAGGTTCCTATGGAAAAATGAATGGGGAAAATGCGTTTTGGGACCCCCCTTTTTTCTCGGCCCCCGCTTGACGAATCACCCCGAGACTTTCAGGATAGGAGCGGACCAGAGCGCCCCAACAAGTTGGAAACTTTCGCGAACATTCGTCAACTGGCGCCAACGTTATTTCAAATAGAATGTTGCGGATTTCCTATGGAAAATAGGTCCTAACTATAACTATCTACTGGCGACCGCCAGTAGATAATATATATATATATATATATATATATATATATATATATATATATATATATATATATATGTCGTCACAAATTGGCTCCCTCTTGCTGGATTTCATGGCGCTTCTCTGGCGGTGCAGACCTTTTACAATGGCTGAGCCACGCCGTGTTAATATCGTCATCAAAATCTTGTAAGACCAAGTCAGGTCGCACACACGGCGGAGTTCATCAATAGTTTAATTGGTTTAAACAATCATCCCTTTCTGCTGGGACAACCAAATATCCCTTACACGTTTCGGTATCACAGAGACCTTGCTCACAGGTGATTAATCTTGAGTCAAACATTCAATTAAATAAAGAAACAAAAAAACACATGTTTTGACATCACTTCCTGTTTCCTGTCCTATGGCATTCTGGTCATTGTAGTGCAAAAAAGTGAAAACATCAATAAAGTGCAAAGTGCAAAATTACATATATATATATATATATACATATATATATATATATATATATATATATATATATATATATATATATATATATATATATATATATATATATATATATATTATCTACTGGCAGTCGCCAGTAGATAGTTATAGTTAGGACCTATTTTCCATAGGAAATCCGCAACATTCTATTTGAAATAACTCTCTTGCCGGTTGACAAATCTTCGTGAAATTTTCAAACTTTATGGCCCGCTACGGTCCGCTCCTACCCTGAAAGTTTCGGGGTGATTCGTCAAGCGGGGGCCAAGAAAAAAGGGGGTCCCAAAACGTGTTTTCCCCATTCATTTTCCCATAGGAAACTTTAGACACGGCTACAGCCCGAACTTCTAAACGGAATGACACCAAATTTGGCAAAGAGGTAGTTCTTGGTTCAGAAAGAACCCTTTTTGTTAAATGGTGTAAATCCGTTCAGTAGTTCCTGAGAAAATCAAAAGGAAAATCACATATATATCTATGGCCGCGTCGGATTCGCGCACCCTGAGCGCACCCTGCGCGCACCGTCCCGATCACGAGCTGCATGTTAATTGGCTTTCAAGTGGCTGTCAACACTCCAAATCAGGAAGTGTTGGCAGCCATTTTATCCTCGGTAGAACCGAGGGACAGAAACAAGTGCGCAAAACGCACAAAGGGGGCAGGGTAGAAACACCCTGACCCCTAGGTCTGCTCAGGGGTCCCACAAGGACCCCCTGGGTAGAAAAAAGCATTTTTTCTTTTTTTAAATTGGCAGGATGCGCTCAGGGTGCGCGGATCCTGCCCGGGGGGCATGCGGGGGTGGGTTTATGTTTTATATGGGGGGCCTCTAAGGCCCCCCAAGCCCCGGGGATCGCCACCCCCCGGGGCTTTAAAAATAAAATGGTGCGGGAGGGCTCTCCTGCCTTCCCGCAGCCCCGGGGACCGCCACCCCCCGGGGCTTCTTTTTTTTAAATTTAATAACGTGTGGGGGGGGGCTCCAGACCCCCCACACGCACCGGGGACCACCACCTCCCCGGGGCACTTACAAAATAAATGTGGGGGTCCGTTACGGACCCCCAGAGCCCCGGGGACCACATGTGCAATTCAAGGGAGGAGGGCCGCGCGGCCCCCCTCCTGGAGCCCTTGATGGCCCTGGGGACCGCCACCCCCCAGGGCCGGCTCATGCAGTGTCCTGGGGTGCCTACCCCCGGGACACTGTAGTTTGCTATGGCAGGGCGGGAGCCTCGCAGCTCCCGTCCTGCCATAGCAAACTGCTTTGGATTTTGGAAGAGAGAGCAGGGAAACCTGCTCTCTCTTCCAAAATTCAAAGCAGATTGCTTTTCCACACGGGGAGCTGCATCTTAGCAGCTCCCCATGTGGAAAAGCAATGCCGGCTCCCAAGGGACGCGGGGAGCCGGCGGGACTGTGGGGGGATTGGGGACCCCCCCACAGTCCCCAACGGAGAGGGCCAGCCCTGGGGGATGGGGTCCCCGGGGCAAGTAGTGGCCCGGGAGGGGGGCCACGCGGCCCCCCTCCCCAAAAAAAATTAAAAAAATTAAAAAAAACGGAAAGGCCGGCCCCGGGGGATGGGGTCCCCGGGGCCTTAAATGGCCTGAGGAGGGGGGCCACGCAGCCCCCCTCCAAATATTTAAAAATTTTAAAAAAGAGGGCATGCCCTGGGGGATGGGGTCACCGGGGCCAATATAGGCTCAGGGAAGGGGGGCCACGAGGCCCCCTTCCCGTTTTATTTAAATAAAAAAAATAAAAAAAATCCTCATGCCCCAGGGGATGGGGTCCCCGGGGCCAAAAGAGGCCAAGGGAAGGGGGGGCCACGCAGCCCCCCTCCCATACAAAAAAAAATAAAAACATTTAAAAAAAGACCGGCATGTTGCCGGAGGCCCCGCCCCCACCCTCACCCTGCAGCAGTCTGCAAACGCGTCCCCTGGCGCGTTTGCAGATGGGGAACGAATTCCCCTTCAATACTGCGGGTCCCTGGGGGCCAACTAGCCCACCAGGAACCTCCAGTATGCGCCAGGGGGCTGCGTTGCAGAGAGGTGTACAGAGGCCACGCCCCTTTTTACACCTCTCTGTAACGCAGCTCTGTGGCGCTTTTTGGAGGTAGATGGTGGGCTAGTAGGACTCCAGGGACCCTCAGGATTCAAGGGGACTTAATCCCCCAACTTAAAATGCACCACGGGGCGCGTTTGCACAGTGGTGAAGGGAGGGGCGGGGCTTCAGGTGACATGTGTGCAAACAGGCCCCGTGGCGCATTTTTAGATGGGGAATTAAATCCTCTTCAATCCTGAGGGTCCTGGGGCCAACTAGCCCACCAGGTACCTCCAGTAAGCGCCACGGAGCTGCGTTGCAGAGTGTTGTAAAAGGGGCGTGGCCTCTGAACACCTCTCTGCAACGCAGCTCTCTGGCGCATACTGGAGGTACCTGGTGGGCTAGTTGGCCCCAAGGGACCCTCGGGATTGAGGAGGAATTAATTCTCCAACTTAAAACGCGCCACAGGGCGTGTTTGCAGACATGTCACCTCAGGCCCCACCCCCTTCCTATACCATTGTGCAAATATTCCTCTAAAATCAGCCGAACTACGAATTCCGATTTACTCACCTGTTATCAGGAGAGAACCCAGTGCTGCATCTTTTAGCCCAGCACTGACCCTGAAAAGTAATTCTAACCGTACTTACCAGTAACTTGAATTTCCTTCCATAGGGTAACATTGACTGGTTTCACTTGGAAATTCTTCTAAGTGTGGAGTTTTGGAACTTTATAATATTCCTCTAAAATCAGCCGAACAACGAATTCCGATTTACTCACCTGTTATCAGGAGAGAACCCAGTGCTGCATCTTTTAGCCCAGCACTGACCCTGAAAAGTAATTCTAACCGTACTTACCAGTAACTTGTATTTCCTTCCATGGGAATCCATTGTCTGGTTTTCAGCAGAAAAGTTTCAAAGTGTCGATTTTCACAAACTACAAATATTCCTTAAAAATCGCCTGTATGACTTAAACGCATTCTTTCAACTGTTTACAGGAGATGCACCAGTGCTGGATCCAGGATCCACCACTCAGTAAGAAAAAGTAACGATAACACTACTTACCTGCTAAGTGAATTTCCTGCCATAGGATAACATTGGTGATTCTATGTGAAAAAGTTTCTAAGTGTCAACTTTTAAAATACAATAATATTCCTTAAAAATCACTACTGTAACCAAAACGCTTTTACTCAACTGTTTACAGGAGATGTCCCAGGACTGAATCTAGGATCCAGTCCTGTGGTTAGAAAAGTAAACCATAAAGTAACTAATTGCATTTAACTAGAAATTCAGATTGAGCTCAATGTTGCATTGTGTTTGAAATTGTGTTGCCCATTGCAACAACTGTAACTACTGTACTTAAAAGTCTATTGCCTATTTGCAAAGTATTTAAACTAAAGTAATTCATTCTGAGAAAGTATATTTTGTAATGTAATGTATAATGTAATTACAATGTAATTTAAAAAATAAATAGTTTAAAAAAATGTAGTAAATCAGTATCAAAAAATAAAGATAATTAATACATTTAAATATTGTCATTTACAAAACCTTTGAAATTTACTGAAAAAACCATAGGTTTCAGGCATGTTATAGTTAGAAATTAGCATTTAAAAAACCTTTGAAATTCACTGAAAAAACCATAGGTTTTAGGGACAGTTATAGTTAGTTGGACATTTCACTCGTACAAAACCATAGAAATTCCCCCGTTATAGTTAGTTCAGCTAACTATAACTCGCGCCCCGCAATGCACTGCTGATGACGTCACATATTACATCACTCATGACATGGTCAGTGACATCACTGATGACATCACTGATGACATCTCAAATGACATCACTGATGACATCATCCATGTGATAATTTCATGCATCTTCTCACACCCTAATATAACTTATGATACACCCACTGTAAATTACAGACTGCCATTCTCAAAACCATACACACTCCAACACCAATAACTACATACCCACTCACTGATTCTTAGGTCTACACACACACATCCACTCACTCACCCGTACAGTCACTCATACTTATGGACACTCAGTACAGGACTATCATATGCACTCATACTCCTATATAGACACTCACACACCGCCACTCATCCATAGAGGTACTCACACACCTAGTCAGTCATGCAAATAATTAATCACACTGCCATTTACTCACCTATACAGTTATACACACAACAGCTCACTTACTCATACAAATACTAGCATATTCTTACGCTCTTATACAATCACTGATACAAGCACACACTCATCCATACAGTCACTCTCACAATCACAGACTCTCGCTTATAGCTATTTATATACTCCAACACACATATATACTGCCTTTCACATATGTAGTTACTCACACATGTACCACTGGGACATACATTCACTCACTAACACACCTATACACATACTCACCCACCCATACAGTCCATCACAGATGCACTCTTGAAACCATCCACCCAGTGAATCACCCACTCACACATCTATGCACAGAGTCGCACACACCCCTCCCACACAAACACTCAGGCACCCATACAGATACTCAGACAACCATTCAATAACTCATATACACACTCATGTAGATATTCACAAACACATGCAGCCACTTACACAGCAACAGACAGACGGATACAGACATTCACCCAGTTTAGTCACTAACCCATGCATTCAGTAAGATACGTTAAATCACTCACTTATAGAGTCAGTCACGCACCTACTAAATCATCCATACAGACACTTATACACCCACTCATTCTTCAATACGTCTTTTCCTATATATATTAAAAATATTTAAACTTTACAGAAACACACAGTCACTGCATGATGTCATCAGTGATGTCATTTGAGATGTCATCAGTGATGTCATCAGTGATGTCACTGACCATGTCATGAGTGATGTAATATGTGACGTCATCAGCAGTGCATTGCGGGGCGCGAGTTATAGTTAGCTGAACTAACTATAACGGGGGAATTTCTATGGTTTTGTACGAGTGAAATGTCCAACTAACTATAACTGTCCCTAAAACCTATGGTTTTTTCAGTGAATATATATATATATATTATCTACTGGCGGTCGCCAGTAGATAGTTATAGTTAGGACCTATTTTCCATAGGAAATCTGCACATTCTATTTGAAATAACTCGCAAAATTTTCAAACTTTGTGGCCCGCTCCGGTCCGCTCCTACCCTGAAAGTCTCGGGGTGAATCGTCAAGCGGGGGCCGAGAAAAAAGGGGGTTCCCAAAACGTGTTTTCCCCATTCATTTTCCCATAGGAAACTTTAGCCACGGCTACAGCCCGAACTGCTGAACGGAATTACACCAAATTTGGCAAAGAGGTAGTTCTTGGTTCAGAAAGAACCCTTTTTGTTAAATGTTGTAAATCCGTTCAGTAGTTCCTGAGAAAATCAAAAGGAAAATCACATATATATCTATTGCCGCGTCGGATTCGCGCACCCTGAGCGCACCCTGCGCGCACCATCCCGATCATGAGCTGCATGCTAATTGGCTTTCAAGTGGCTGTCAACACTCCAAATCAGGAAGTGTTGGCAGCCATTTTGTCCCTCGGTAGAACCGAGGCACAAGACACAAGTGCGCAAAACGCACAAAGGGGGCAGGGTAGAAACACCCTGACCCCCTAGGTCTGCTCAGGGGGTCCCACAAGGACCCCTCGGGCAGAAAAAAGCATTTTTTTTTTTTTAAATCGGCGGGATGCGCTTAGGCTGCGCGGATCCCGCCGATAAAAAAAAAAATCAAAGCGTGGTCTCCCGAGCTTCGATGCTATTTTGCCCCCGGGTGGGCCAAGTCCCGGGGGCATGCGGGGATTTATTTATATTTAATGTGGGGGGCCTCTAAGGCCCCCCAAGCCCCGGGGACCGCCACCCCCCGGGGCTTTCAATGAAAAATGGTGCGGGAGGGCTCCAATGTGGGGTCCGTTTAGGACCCCCGAGCCCCGGGGACCACCACCTCCCCGGGGCTGTGCAAAGGTTGGGAGGGGGGCCACGCGGCCCCCCTCCTGGAGCCCTCCATGGCCCTGGGGACCACCACCCCCTAGGGCCGGCTCCTGCAGTGTCCCAGGGTGCCTACCCCTGGGACACTGTAGTTTGCAATGACAGGACGGGAGCCTTGTGGCTCCCGTCCTGTCATAGCAAACTGCTTTGGATATTGGAAGCGAGAGCAGGGAAACCTGCTCTCGCTTCCAATATCCAAAGCACATTGCTTTCCACATGGGGAGCTGCATGTTAGCAGCTCCCCATGTGGAAAGCAATGCCGGCTCCCGCAGGAGGCGGGGAGCCGGCAGGGTCCGTGGGGGAGTTGGGGTCCCCCACGGACCCCAAAGGATAGGGCCAGCCCCGGGGATGGGGTCCCCGGGGCAAGTAGTGGCCCAGGAGGGGGGCCACGCGGCCCCCCTCCCCCAAATTATTAAATAAAGAACAATTTTTTTTAAAAAGGCCGGCCCGGGGATGGGGTCCCCGGGGCCTAAGGAGGCCTGAGGAGGGGGGCAACGCAGCCCCCCTCCATAAAAATAATTGTTTTTAAATGTGGCAATGACCCGGGGGATGGGGTCCCCGGGCCGAAATTGGCCACGGGAGGGGGGCCCACGCGGTCCCCTTCGGGCCCCCCTCCCGTTCCCATTTTAAAAAAATAAATAAAAGGGGGTCAGGCCCTGGGGGATGGGGTCCCCAGGGCCCAAAATAATTAAAAAGAAGGGGGGCCCCTGGCGCGTTTGCAGAGGGGGAACGAATTCCCCTTGAATACTGGGGGTCCTTGGGGGCCAACTAGGATACCATGAATCTCCAGTATGCCCCAGGGGCTGCGTTGCAGATAGGTGTTCTGAGGCCACGCCCCTTTTTACACCTCTCTGCAACGCAGCTCTGTGGTGCTTAATGGAGGTAGCTGGTGGGCTAGTTGCACCCCAGGGACCCTCAGGATTCAAGGGAGTTAATCCCCCGACTTAAAACGCGCCACGGGCGCGTTTGCACAGTGGTGAAGGGAGGGCGGGGCCTGAGGTGACATGTGTGCAAACAGGCCCCGTGGCGCGTTTTAAGATAGGGAATTAAATCCCCTTCAATTCTGAGGGTCCCTGGGGCCAACTAGCCCACCAGGTACCTCCAGTAAGCACCACGGAGCTGCGTTGCAGAGTGTTGTAAAAGGGCGTGGCCTCTGAACACCTCTCTGCAACGCAGCTCTCTGGCGCATACTGGAGGTATCTGGTGGGATAGTTGGCCCCTAGGGACCCTCGGGATTGAGGAGGAATTAATTCTCCAACTTAAAACGCGCCACAGGGCGTGTTTGCAGACATGTCACCTCAGGCCCCACCCCTTCCTTCACCATTGTGCAAATATTCCTCTAAAATCAGCCGAACTACGAATTCCGATTTACTCACCTGTTATCAGGAGAGACCACAGTGCTGCATCTTTGAGCCCAGTACTAATCCTGAAAAGTAATTTTAACCGTACTTACCAGTAACTTGAATTTCCTTCCATAGGATATCATTGCCTGCTTTTTGCTGAAAAAGTTTCTAAGTGTCGATTTTTGAAACATATAAATATTCCTCTAAAATCAGCAGAACTACGAATTCCGATTTACTCACCTGTTATCAGGAGAGACCTCAGTGCTGCATCTTTGAGCCCAGTACTGATCCTGAAAAGTAATTCTAACCGTACTTACCAGTAACTTGTATTTCCTTCCATAGGAATCCATTGTCTGGTTTTCAGCAGAAAAGTTTCAAAGTGTCGATTTTCACAAACTACAAATATTCCCCAAAAATCGCCTGTATGACTTAAACGCATTCTTTCAACTGTTTACAGGAGATGCACCAGTGCTGGATCCAGGATCCACCACTGAGTAAGAAAAAGTAACGATACCACTACTTACCGGCTAAGTGAATTTCCTCCCATAGGATAACATTGGTGATTCTATGTGAAAAAGTTTCTAAGTGCCCACTTTTAAAATACAATAATATTCCTTAAAAATCACTACTGTAACCAAAACGCTTTTACTCAACTGTTTACAGGAGATGTCGCAGGACTGAATCTAGGATCCAGTCCTGTGGTTAGAAAAGTAATCCCTAAAGTAACTAATTGCATTTAACTAGAAATTCACATTGAACTCAATGTTGCATTGTGTTTGAAATTGTGTCGCCCATTGCAACAACGGTAACTACTGTACTTAAAAGTCTATTGCCTATTTGCAAAGTATTTAAACTAAAGTAATTCATTCTGAGAAAGTATATTTTGTAATGTAATGTATAATGTAATTACAATGTAATTTAAAAAATAAAATATCTATAAATAAATAGTTTAAAAAATGTAGTAAATCAGTATCAAAAAAATAAATATAACAATTAATACATTTAAAAATTGTCATTTACAAAACCTTTGAAATTCACTGAAAAAAACCATAGGTTTCAGACATGTTATAATTAGGAATTAGCATTTAAAAAACCTTTGAAATTCACTGAAAAAACCATAGGTTTCAGGCACGTTATAGTTAGAAATTAGCATTTAAAAAACCTTACAAATTCACTGAAAAAACCATAGGTTTTAGGGACAGTTATAGTTAGTTGGACATTTCACTCGTACAAAACCATAGAAATTCCCCCGTTATAGTTAGTTTAGCTAACTATAACTCGCGCCCCCGCAATGCACTGCTGATGACGTCACATATTACATCACTCATGACATGGTCAGTGACATCACTGATGACATCACTGATGACATCTCAAATGACATCACTGATGACATCACTGATGACATCATCCATGTGATCATTTGATGCATCTTCTCACACCCTAATAGAACCTTTGAAACACCCACTCTAAATTACAGACTGCCATTCTCAAAACCATAGACACTCCAACACCAATAACTACATACCCACTCACTGATTCTTAGGTCTACACACACATCCAGTCACTTACCTGTACAGTCACTCATACTTACGGTCACTCAGTACAGGACTATCATATGCACTCATACACCTACATAGACACTCACACACCGCCACTCATCCATAGAGGTACTCACACACCTAGTCAGTCATGCAAATAATTAATCACACTGCCATTTACTCACCTATACAGTTATACACACACCAGCTCACTTACTCATACAAATACTTGCACATTCTTACGCTCTTATACAATCACTGATACAAGTACACACTCATCCATACAGCCACTCTCACAATCACACACTCTCACTTATAGCCATTTATATACTCCAACACACATATATACTGCCTTTCACATATGTAGTTACTCACACATGTACCACTGAGATATACATTCACTCACTAACACACCCATACACACACTCACCCACCCATAAAGTCCATAACAGATGCACTCTTGAAACCATGCACCCAGTGAATCACCCACTCACACATCTATGCACAGAGTCACACACACCCCACCCACACAAACACACAGGCACCCATACAGATACTCAGACAACCAATCAATAACCCATGTAGACACTCATGTAGCTATTCGCAAACTCATGCAGCCGCTTACACACCAACTGACAGACGGATAGGCATTCACACAGTTTAGTCACTAACCCTTGCATTCAGTAAGATACGTTTAATCACTCACTTATACAGTCAGTCCCGCACCTACTAAATCCTTCATCCACACACTTATACACCCACTCATTCTTCAATACACCTTTCCCTATATATATTAAACATATTTAAACTTTGCAGAAACACACAGTCACTGGATGATATCATCAGTGATGTCATTTGAGATGTCATCAGTGATGTCATCAGTGATGTCACTGACCATGTCATGAGTGATGTAATATGTGACGTCATCAGCAGTGCATTGCGGGGCGCGAGTTATAGTTAGCTAAACTAACTATAACGGGGAATTTCTATGGTTTTGTACGAGTGAAATGTCCAACTAACTATAACTGTCCCTAAAACCTATGGTTTTTTCAGTGAATATATATATATATGTAAAGCAAATGCACCAAAACATACCAAAATACTTTTACTTTTATCCTCAGACAGTCAAGAAACGAAAAGAACGCAACCAGTTAGTAAAGTTCCATTTGCAACTTTTCCAAAGAGTGATTCACAGCTGTAGATGTAACAGGTCATTCAAGTTTATTCCATTGTAGACAAAACAAAGGCAGCCGACGCGCGTTTCGTCCTCCTGGACTTTCTCAAGGCTGCAAAATTACATATACAAATAATATATATGAAAATGTATTTATTAAAAGTAGTATATACATAATCAAAAACTTGTGCCTCGTTTATAGTGAAAACTGAGTGCACATTCCCAACCGCGGTTACTTCAGTTTCAAGTCCACACATTACGAGAAAAAGAGAAAGAGAGAGAGAGGAGAGAAAGCACCTCCAGTGATAATCAGTGTCCTATAGTACATGCAAATGCACGTTAAACTGTACACACTGTGATAAAAATTTCGTTTGAGTGCTCCATGCCATTTGGTAAGTGATTAGTGAGAAGACTGAGCAAAGAATTATGTAAGCGGTGGTGGTGAAATTTGACCAATCCCATAGGTATGAAACCTATTATGGTAAAGGTGTAACCACATACAATGTGTGTCTCACCTTATCTCAAAATTGAAAACAAGCTGTCTTTTCCAGTGTAACACAATTGAATATCCAAATGTAAAAAGACTCCTTCTAAGGTGGTTGAGTATCTGCCAACCCGAAGTTTAGTGTTTCCACTGGAGAAACGGGGAAAAAAAATGTAAACGCTTTGTTTGATCATTGTAATCAACTTGTTTCACGAGTGCCTATACAAAAAATGTACTGGTGTCAGTACCTAATTGTCATAATGCTAAAGGATGCTTACCACCATAAAAAAGGCTTGTGGAGTCAAGGCCGAATAAAGTGGCAATTGTTGCATCAGAGTTAATTGGTTTGGACAGATTCCTTATTAGCCATAAGCGCGACGTTGTATTATCGTCGGGGTGCTTCAACCATAATAAGTAAGCTATATGCCAAGGGGAACAATAAAGAACAGGATGTCAGTCAAAATGAAATCTAAACTAAATTCCTAAAGAAAAAGTGCCTCCACATAATGGGTGAATGTCTGTATCCGTCTGTCTGTTGCTGTGTAAGTGGCTGCATGTGTTTGTGAATAGCTAAATGAGTGTCTATATGAGTTATTGAATGCTTGTCTGAGTATCTGTATGGGTGCCTGAGTGTTTGTGTGGGAGGGGTGTGTGCAACTCTGTGCATAGATGTGTGAGTGGGTGATTCACTGGGTGGATGGTTTCAAGAGTGCATCTGTGATAGACTGTATGGGTGGGTAAGTGTGTGTAAGAGTGTGTTAGTGAGTGAATGTATGTCCCAGTGGTACATGTGTGAGTAACTACATATGTGAAAGGCAGTATATATGTGTGTTGGAGTATATAAATAGCTATAAGCAAGAGTGAGTGATTGTGATAGTGGCTGTATGGATGAGTGTGTGCTTGTATCTGTGATTGTATAAGAGCGTAACAATGTGCTACTATTTGTATGAGTAAGTGAGCTGGTGTGTGTATAACTGTATAGGTGAGTAAATGGCAGTGTGTTTAATTATTTGCATGACTGACTAGGTGTGTGAGTATCTCTATGGATGAGTGGCGTTGTTTGAGTGTCTATATAGGAGTAAGAGTGCATATGATAGTCCTGTACTGAGTGACCGTAAGTATGAGTGACTGTACGGGTGAGTGAGTGGATGTGTGTGTGTAGACCTAAGAATCAGTGAGTGGGTATGTAGTTATTGGTGTTGGAGTGTCTATGGTTTTGCGAATGGCAGTCTGTAATTTAGAGTGGGTGTATCAAAGGTTATATTAGGGTGTGAGGAGGTGCATCAGATTATCACGTGGATGATGTCATCAGTGATGTCATTTGAGATGTCATCAGTGATGTCATCAGTGATGTCACTGACCATGTCATGAGTGATGTAATATGTGACGTCATCAGCAGTGCATTGCGGGCGCGAGTTATAGTTAGCTGAACTAACTATAACGGGGAATTTCACGGGTTTTGTACGAGTGCAATGTCCAAGTAACTAAAACTGTCCCTAAAACCTATGGTTTTTCAGTGAATTTCAAAGGTTTTTTAAATGCTTATTTGTAACTATAACGTGTCTGAAACCTATGGTTTTTTCAGTGAATTTCAAAGGTTTTTTAAATGCTAATTTGTAACTATAACGTGTCTGAAACCTATGGTTTTTTCAGTGAATTTCAAAGGTTTTTTAATGCTAATTTCTAACTATAACGTGCCTGAAACCTACGGTTTTTTCAGTGAATTTCAAAGGTTTTGTAAATGACAATTTTTAAATGTATTAATTGTTATATTAATTTTTTTCATACTGATTTACTACATTTTTAGAAACAATTTTTTTTACATATTTTATTTTGTAAATTACATTGTAATTACATTATACATTACATTACAAAAAATACTTTCTCAGAATGAATTACTTTAGTTTAAATACTTTGCAGATAGGCAATAGACTTTTAAGTACAGTAGTTACAGTTGTTGCAATGGGCAACACATTTTCAAACACAATGCAACATTCAGCTCAATGTGAATTTCTAGTTAAATGCAATTAGTTACTTTATGGATTACTTTTGTAACCACAGGACTGGATCCTAGATTCAGTCCTGGTACATCTCCTGTAAACAGTTGAGTAAAAGCGTTTTGGTTACAGTCGTGATTTTTAAGGAATATTATTGTATTTTAAAAGTTGACACTTAGAAACTTTTTCTCATAGAATCACCAATGTTATCCTATGGAAGGAAATTCACTTAGCAGGTAAAAACTGTTATCGTTACTTTTTTTACTCAGTGTTGGATCCTGGATCCAGCACTGGTGCATCTCCTGTAAACAGTTGAAAAAATGCGTTTAAGTCATACATGCGATTTTTAAGGAATATTTGTAGTTTGTGAAAATCAACACTTTGAAACTTTTTTGCTGAAAACCAGTCAATCTTAGCCTATGAAGGAAATTCAAGTTACCGGTAAGTACGGTTAAAATTACTTATGAGGATCAGTACTGGGCTGAAAGATGCAGCACTGAGGTCTCTCCTGATAACAGGTGAGTAAATCGGAATTCGTATTTCGGCTGATTTTAGAGGAATATTTTAAAGTTCCAAAACTCCACACTTAGAAGAATTTCCAAGTGAAACCAGTCAATGTTAGCCGATGGAAGGAAATTCAAGTTACTGGTAAGTACGGTTAAAATTACTTTTCAGGACCAGTACTGGGCTGAAAGATGCAACACTGAGGTCTCTCCTGATAACAGGTGAGTAAATCAGAATTCGGATTTCGGCTGATTTTAGAGGAACATTTGTATGTTTCAAAAATCAACACTTAGAAACTTTTTCAGCAAAAAGCAGGCAATGATATCCTATGGAAGGAAATTCAAGTTACTGGTAAGTACGGTTAAAATTACTTTTGAGGATCAGTACTGGGCTGAAAGATGCAGCACTGAGGTCTCTCCTGATAACAGGTGAGTAAATCGGAATTCGTATTTCGGCTGATTTTAGAGGAATATTTTAAAGTTCCAAAACTCCACACTTAGAAGAATTTCCAAGTGAAACTAGTCAATGTTAGCCTATGAAGGAAATTCAAGTTACCGGTAAGTACGGTTAAAATTACTTTTCAGGACCAGTACTGGGCTGAAAGATGCAGCACTGAGGTCTCTCCTGATAACAGGTGAGTAAATCGGAATTCGTATTTCGGCTGATTTTAGAGGAATATTTTAAAGTTCCAAAACTCCACACTTAGAAGAATTTCCAAGTGAAACCAGTCAATGTTAGCCTATGAAGGAAATTCAAGTTACCGGTAAGTACGGCTAAAATTACTTTTCAGGACCAGTACTGGGCTGAAAGATGCAGCACTGAGGTCTCTCCTTATAACAGGTGAGTAAATCGGAATTCGTATTTCGGCTGATTTTAGAGGAATATTTTAAAGTTCCAAAACTCCACACTTAGAAGAATTTCCAAGTGAAACCAGTCAATGTTAGCCTATGAAGGAAATTCAAGTTACCGGTAAGTACGGCTAAAATTACTTTTCAGGACCAGTACTGGGCTGAAAGATGCAGCACTGAGGTCTCTCCTGATAACAGGTGAGTAAATCGGAATTCGTATTTCGGCTGATTTTAGAGGAATATTTTAAAGTTCCAAAACTCCACACTTAGAAGAATTTCCAAGTGAAACCAGTCAATGTTAGCCTATGGAAGGAAATTCAAGTTACTGGTAAGTATGGTTAGAATTACTTTTCAGGACCAGTACTGGGCTGAAAGATACAGCACTGAGGTCTCTCCTGATAACAGGTGAGTAAATCGGAATTCGTATTTCGGCTGATTTTAGAGGAATATTTGTATGTTTCAAAAATCGACACTTAGAAACTTTTTCAGCAAAAAGCAGGCAATGATATCCTATGGAAGGAAATTCAAGTTACTGGTAAGTACGGTTAAAATTACTTTTCAGGATTAGTACTGGGCTGAAAGATGCAGCACTGAGGTCTCTCCTGATAACAGGTGAGTAAATCCGAATTCGTAGTTCGGCAGATTTTAGAGGAATATTTGCACAATGGTGAAGGTAGGGGCGGGGCCTGAGGTGACATCTGTGCAAACGCGCCCGTGGCGCGTTTTAAGTTGGGGGATTAAGTCCCCTTGAATCATGATGGTCCCTAGGGGCCAACTAGCCCACCAGGAACCTCCAGTATGCGCCAGGGGGCTGCGTTGCAGAGACGTGTAGAGAGGCCACACCCCTTTTTACACCTCTCTGCAACGCAGCTCTGTGGCGCTTTCTGGATGTACCTGTCGGGCTAGTTGGCCACCAGGGACCCACAGGATTGAAGGGGATTTAATTCCCCATCTTAAAACGCGCCACGGGGCCTGTTTGCACACATGTCACCTGAAGCCCCGCTCCTCCCTTCACCACTGTGCAAACGCGCCCATGGCGCGTTTTAAGTTGGGGGATTAAGTCCCCTTGAATCCTGAGGGTTCCTGGGGGCCAACTAGCCCACCATGTACCTCCAAAAAGCGCCACAGAGCTGCGTTGCAGAGAGGTGTATAAAGGGGCGTGGCCTCTGTACACCTCTCTGCAACGCAGCCCCCTGGCGCATACTGGAGGTTCCTGGTGGGCTAGTTGGCCCCCAGGGACCCCCAGTATTCAAAGGGAATTACTTCCCCGTTTGCAGAGTGGTGAAGGAAGGGGGCAAGGCCTGCGGGCCGTTCGTTTTTTTTTTTTTTTAAATTATTTCTGGGGAGGGGGGCCGCGTGGCCCCCTCCCGGGCCACTACTTGCCCCGGGGACCCCATCCCCCGGGGCCTGGCCTCTGGTTGGGGACTGTGGGGGTCCCCAAACCCCCCACAGTCCCGCCGGCTCCCCGTGTCCTACGGGAGCCGGCATTGCTTACACATGGGGAGCAGCTAACATGCTGCTCCCCGTGTGGAAAAGCAATTGTCTTGGATATTGGAGCGAGAGCAGGTTTCCCTGCTCTCTCTTCCAATATCCAAAGCAGTTTGCAATGACAGGACGGGAGCCGCGAGGCTCCCGTCCTGTCATTGCAAGCAGCAGTGTCCCGGGGTAGGCACCCCGGGACACTGCAGGAGCCGGCCCTGGGGGTGGTGGTCCCCAGGGCCACCACAGGCTCCAGGAGGGGGCTGCGCGGCCCCCTCCCCACATCAGCACAGCCCCGGGGAGGTGGTGGTCCCCGGGGCTTCGGGGTCCAAAACGGACCCCCATTTTAATTTGTTAGTGCCCCGGGAGGTGGCGGTCCCGGGCGTGTGGGGGGCTCGAGCCCCCCCACACAGGAAAAAAAAAAAAAAAGAAGCCCCGGGAGGTGGTGGTCCCGGGGCTGCGGGAGGGCTCAGAGCCCTCCCGCACCATTTTAAAAGAAAGCCCCGGGGGTGGCGGTCCCCGGGGCTTGGAGGGCCTTAGAGGCCCCCATACATAAAATAAACACCCCCCAGCATGCCCCCGGGACTTGGCCCACCCGGGGCAAATTAACTATCGAAGCGTGGGAGACCGCGCTTCGATTTTTTTATCGGCAGGATCCGCGCACCCTGAGCGCATCCTGCCGATTTAAAAAAAAAAATGCTTTTGCCCAGGGGGTCCTTGTGGGAC
>CAWUFW010009929.1:384614-629614 GCA_963921515.1 Calotriton arnoldi | reverse complement strand
GGGACAGCCCCGGGGGATGGGGTCCCCGGGGCAAGTAGTGGCCTGGGAGGGGGGCCACATAACCCCCGTCCCCCAAATTATGAAAAAAAAAAAAAAAAAAGGCCGGCCCCGGGGGATGGGGTCCCCGGGGCCTAAGGAGGCCTGAGGAGGGGGGCAACGCAGCCCCCCTCCATGAAAAAGAAAAAAAATATATGTGGAATGACCCGGGGGATGGGGTCCCCAGGCCGAAATTGGCCACGGGAGGGGGGCCCACACGGTCCCCTTCCTGTTTCATTTAAAAAAAAAAAATTAAAGTGGGTCAGGCCCTGGGGGATGGGGTTCCCAGGGCCCAAAATAATTAAAAAGAAGGTGGGCCACTCAGCCCCCTTTTAAATTTTTTTTTTTTTTTAAAAAGACCGGGATCGCGCCGGAGGCCACGCCCCATCCTTGGCAGCACTCTGCAAACGCGCCCCCTGGCGCGTTTGCAGAGGGGGAACAAATTCCCCTTGAATACTGGGGGTCCCTGGGGGCCAACTAGCCCACCAGGAACCTCCAGTATGTGCCAGGGGGCTGCGTTGCAGAGAGGTGTACAGAGGCCATGCCCCTTTTACACCTCTCTGCAACGCAGCACTGTGGCGCTTTTTGGAGGTACATGGTGGGCTAGTTGGACTCCAGGGACCCTCAGGATTCAAGGGGACTTAATCCCCCAACTTAAAACACGCCACGGGCGCGTTTGCACAGTGGTGAAGGAAGGGGGTGGGGCTTGAGGTGACATGTGTGCAAACAGGCCCCGTGGCGCGTTTTAAGATGGGAAATTAAATCCCCCTCAATCCTGAGGGTCCCTGGGGGCCAACTAGCCCACCAGGTACGTCCAGAAAGCGCCACGGAGCTGCATTGCAGAGTGTTGTAAAAAGGGGCGTGGCCTCTGAACACCTCTCTGCAACGCAGCTCTCTGGCGCATACTGGAGGTATCTGGTGGGCTAGTTGACCCCTAGGGACCCTCGGGATTGAGGAGGAATTAATTCTCCAACTTACAACGCGCCACAGGGCGTGTTTGCAGACATGTCACCTCAGGCCCCACCCCCTTCCTTCACCATTGTGCAAATATTCCTCTAAAATCAGCCGAACTACGAATTCCGATTTACTCACCTGTTATCAGGAGAGACCTCAGTGCTGCATCTTTGAGCCCAGTACTGATCCTGAAAAGTAATTATAACCATACTTACCAGTAACTTGAATTTCCTTCCATAGGCTAACATTGACTGGTTGCACTTGGAACTTCTTCTAAGTGTGGAGTTTTGGAACTTTATAATATTCCTCTAAAATCAGCTGAACTACGAATTCCAATTTACTCACCTGTTATCAGGAGAGACCTCAGTGCTGCATCTTTGAGCCCAGTACTGATCCTGAAAAGTAATTTTAACCGTACTTACCAGTAACTTGAATTTCCTTCAATAGGCTAACATTGACTGGTTTCACTTGGAAATTCTTCTAAGTGTGGAGTTTTGGAACTTTATAATATTCCTCTAAAATCAGCCGAACTACGAATTCCGATTTACTCACCTGTTATCAGGAGAGAACCCAGTGCTGCATCTTTTAGCCCAGCACTGACCCTGAAAAGTAATTCTAACCGTACTTACCAGTAACTTGTATTTCCTTCCATAGGAATCCATTGTCCGGTTTTCAGCAGAAAAGTTTGTGTCGATTTTCACAAACTACAAATATTCCTTAAAAATCGCCTGTATGACTTAAACGCATTCTTTCAACTGTTTACAGGAGATGCACCAGTGCTGGATCCAGGATCCACCACTGAGTAAGAAAAAGTAACGATAACACTACTTACCTGCTAAGTGAATTTCCTCCATAGGATAACATTGGTGATTCTATGTGAAAAAGTTTCTGTGTCAACTTTTAAGATACAATAATATTCCTTAAAAATCACTACTGTAACCAAAACGCTTTTACTCAACTGTTTACAGGAGATGTCCCAGGACTGAATCTAGGATCCAGTCCTGTGGTTAGAAAAGTAATCCATAAAGTAACTAATTGCATTTAACTAGAAATTCACATTGAGCTCAATGTTGCATTGTGTTTGAAATTGTGTTGCCCATTGCAACAACTGTAACTACTGTACTTAAAAGTCTATTGCCTATTTGCAAAGTATTTAAACTAAAGTAATTCATTCTGAGAAAGTATATTTTGTAATGTAATGTATAATGTAATTAGAATGTAATTTAAAAAACAAAATATGTAAAAATAAATAGTTTAAAAAAATGTAGTAAATCAGTATCAAAAAATAAATATAACAATTAATACATTTAAAAATTGTCATTTACAAAACCTTTGAAATTCACTGAAAAAAACCATAGGTTTCAGACATGTTATAGTTAGGAATTAGCATTTAAAAAACCTTTGAAATTTACTGAAAAAACCATAGGTTTCAGGCACGTTATAGTTAGAAATTAGCATTTAAAAAACCTTACAAATTCACTGAAAAAACTATAGGTTTTAGGGACAGTTATAGTTAGTTGGACATTGCACTCGTACAAAACCCGTGAAATTCCCCCATTATAGTTAGTTCAGCTAACTATAACTCGCGCCCCCGCAATGCACTGCTGATGACGTCACATATTACATCACTCATGACATGGTCAGTGACATCACTGATGACATCACTGATGACATCTCAAATGACATCACTGATGACATCACTGATGACATCATCCACGTGATAATCTGATGCACCTCCTCACACCCTAATATAACCTTTGATACACCCACTCTAAATTACAGACTGCCATTCGCAAAACCATAGACACTCCAACACCAATAACTACATACCCACTCACTGATTCTTAGGTCTACACACACACATCCACTCACTCACCCGTACAGTCACTCATACTTACGGTCACTCAGTACAGGACTTTCATATGCACTCATACTCCTATATAGACACTCAAACACCGCCACTCATCCATAGAGGTACTCACACACCTAGTCAGTCATGCAAATAATTAAACACACTGCCATTTACTCACCTATACAGTTATACACACACCAGCTCACTTACTCATACAAATACGAGCACATTCTTACGCTCTTATACAATCACTGATACAAGCACACACTCATCCATACAGTCACTCTCACAATCACACACTCTCGCTTATAGCTATTTATATACTCCAACACACATATATACTGCCTTTCACATATGTAGTTACTCACACATGTACCACTGGGATATACATTCACTCACTAACACACTCTTACACACACTTACCCACCCATACAGTCTATCACAGATGCACTCTTGAAACCATCCACCCAGTGAATCACCCACTCACACATCTATGTACAGAGTCGCACACACCCCACCCACACAAACACTCAGGCACCCATACAGATACTCAGACAACCAATCAACAACTCATATAGACACTCATGTAGCTATTCACAAACCCATGCAGCCACTTACACAGCAACAGACAGACGGATACAGACATTCACCCAGTTTAGTCACTAACCCATGCATTCAGTAAGATACGTTTAATCACTCACTTATAGAGTTAGTCACGCACCTACTAAATCATCCATACAGACAATTATACACCCACTCATTCTTCAATACGCCTTTCCCTATATATATTAAAAATATTTAAACTTTACAGAAACACACAGTCACTGGATGATGTCATCAGTGATGTCATTTGAGATGTCATCAGTGATGTCATCAGTGATGTCACTGACCATGTCATGAGTGATGTAATATGTGACGTCATCAGCAGTGCATTTCGGGGCGCGAGTTATAGTTAGCTGAACTAACTATAACGGGGAATTTCACGGGTTTTGTACGAGTGCAATGTCCAACTAACTATAACTGTCCCTAAAACCTATGGTTTTTTCAGTGAATATATATATGTGTGTGTATATATATATATATATATATATATGTGTGTGTATATCTATATATGTGTGTGTATATATATATATATGTGTGTATATATCTATATTCACTGAAAAAACCATAGGTTTCAGGCACGTTATAGTTAGAAATTAGCATTTAAAAACCTTAGAAATTCACTGAAAAAACCATAGGTTTCAAGGGTGGGTGGACAAAATATCGAAAACACAAATATCGGACACAATATCGTGTCAAAAATATCGAGGACAAGAATATCGTGAAGGTCATTTTCTATGGGTAAGTAAAGTTTTACTATATATAACTCCACATATATGTACTTTGACAATATATATATCTTCAAGGTACGTAGATCTGGAGTTAAGAATAGTAAATTGATACCCATCTATTTGCACTTACCTACTCGATATTCTTGTCCTCGATATTTTGGACACGATATTCTGTCCACACGATATTTTGTTTTCGATATTCTGTCAGTGAACCGTTTCAGGGGCGTTATAGTTAGTTGGACATTTCACTCGTACAAAACCATAGAAATTCCCCCGTTATAGTTAGTTCAGCTAACTATAACTCGCGCGCTCCGCAATGCACTGCTGATGACGTCACATATTACATCACTCATGACATGGTCAGTGACATCACTCATGACATCACTGATGACATCTCAAATGACATCACTGATGACATCATTGATGACATCATCCTTGTGATAGAGTGGCAGACCTCCTCTCACCCTAATATAACCTTTGATACACACACTCAAAAATACAAACTAACATTTTCAAAACAATGGACATACCAATACCAGTTACAACACACCTATTCAGTAATTCCAAGATCTACACACACATCCACTCATTCACCAACAGTCCCTATACAGTCACTCATACATGTACTCACTCATCATATGTACTCGTACACCTATACATCCTGTTACACACCGCCACTCATCCATAGAGTTACTCACACACATAGTCACACATGCAAACAAAGTATCAAACATCCATTTACTTGCATATACAGTTATACACACACTACCACACTTACTTCTACAGAAACTTACACATACTTACTCTCTTAAACAATCACTTATAGAAACACCTACTTATTTGTACAGGAACTCTTCCAATCTCTCACTCTCACATATACTCACTTATATACACCAATACTCGCATATACTAGTTTAAAACATATGTAGTTACTCATAAAGACACTATTGAGACAGTCATTCCCTCACTAACACACCCATACACATACTCATCCACCTATACAGTCCTGCACACATGCTGTCTTCAACACATACAAACAGTGAGTCACTCATTTATGCAGCTATGCACTAAGTAATACCCCCACCGAACCATACAGACACTCAGACACTCATACTGATACTCAAAAAACCAACTAATAACCCATATAGACACTCATGTAGCTACTCACCAACCCATGCAGCCACTTATACACAAAGTGAGAGACTGATACAGATATTTTCATATTTAAACATTACTCACTAACCCATGTATTCACTAAGATACACTTAGTCAGTTATACAATCAATTTTACAAAAAAATCATCCATTTAGACACTTATATACCCATTTATTCTTCCATCGACCTTGAGATATACATATATAAAACATATTTAATTTTCAGAAAAACACACATTCACTGGATGATGTCATCAGTGATGTCATCAGTGATGTCATTTGAGATGTCATCAGTGATGTCATGAGTGATGTCACTGACCATGTCATGAGTGATGTAATATGTGACGTCATCAGCAGTGCATTGCGGGCGCGTGAGTTATAGTTAGCTGAACTAACTATAACGGGGGAATTTCTATGGTTTTGTATGAGTGAAATGTCCAACTAACTATAACGCCCCTGAAACGGTTCACTGACAGAATATCGAAAACAAAATATCGTGTGGACAGAATATCGTGTCCAAAATATCGAGGACAAGAATATCGAGTAGGTAAGTGCAAATAGATGGGTATCAATTTACTATTCTTAACTCCAGATCTACGTTCCTTGGAGATATATATATCGTCAAAGTACATATATGTGGAGTTATATATAGTAAAACTTTACTTACCCATAGAAAATGACCTTCACGATATTCTTGTCCACGATATTGTGTCCGACGATATTTGTGTTTTCGATATTTTGTCCACCCACCCCTGAAACCTATGGTTTTTTCAGTGAATTTCTAAGGTTTTTTAAATGCTAATTTCTAACTATAACGTGCCTGAAACCTATGGTTTTTTCAGTGAATTTCTAAGGTTTTTTAAATGCTAATTTCTAACTATAACGTGCCTGAAACCTATGGTTTTTTCTGTGAATATATATATATTTATTATACTATGTATACATGTGAAAATGTCTCGGTCCCCTGTTTGCCTCGGTAGCACGGAAAAAATGGGTGGAACTGACGTCAGCACGCCGACGAGGTCCTCTTATGGCTCCGATGACGTCATACGGTGTCGCGAGCGGAGCCGTGCTCGTTGACGTGGGAGAGCTAGGAAAGAGTTTCCGTGGAATGCTGGTGCAGGGGATATTCACCTAAGTGTTCAGGCTAGTCCTTTGGCAGCAACTGTTTATGTTGCCACTCCAGAAACCGAAACCAGTGATCCGAGGGCAGAGGCCCTGCAGATGGCACACGAGGTGGGGTGCCCAGTCGTGTGCACCGGCGGGGCAGCGAAGTGACAAGCACCACAACCCACAAAAAAGGTAACGAGGGCACTGAATAACACAGGATCTTCTCTTTGTATCTGGCAGGAACAACGAAGTTAAAATGCCCTAGTACCAAAATGTAGAATTAGTGCTACAACGGTCTTCAAGAGGACCTGCGATGCCGCTTCTGCCTCCCGTACCCTGGAGGTGGCACATGGGTCACGCGGTACGGTCATACTGCGGTGGGACGCACACTCGTTGACCTCTCATGGCACTGCTCCACACTTCAGGGAGGACGCTTTCCATTAGCTATGTTTTCTGATGACATGTCTCGCCGGCCCCGTCCAACAACAGAACTCCTTTAGATCCAAACAGACTCTTCCACTCTCTCACCGGAAGTGAAACCAGGCCACGCGGATACTTTCACAATACAACAGCCGGGAATGCACTTTTCGGTAAAAAACCACATTCCTTCCTCCTAATTAATCAAATAAACATCTCACTGAAGAACAGGGGCCAGCTTTGATCGGTAAACAGCCGTTACAACGACTTTTTACTTTGCGATACCATTACAACGCATGCATTACCACGCATGCGTTGTACATCACGAAGTCATTACTACCCATTTTTTTAGAACGCATGGTCATTTACCATGCATGCTTTTACAACGAATTTTGTTGTAAAGGTATGTATGGTAAATGACCATGCATTCTAAAAAACATGTAGACGATCCATGTCATTGTAAGGAAACAGAGGCTGTTCCGTTTCCTCACAACGACGTGCACCGCCCCTCAGAGATGACGTGAAGCAGGAACCATGAGGAGAGAGGAACCATGAGGAGTGAGAGGTAAGGGGGATTGGGCATGGGGTGGGGGTTTCTTTCTAGGGTTTAGGGTAGTGCAGTGGTGTTTGGGTGGTGTAGGGGGTCATGCTGGGGGTAGTGTTTTAGGGTTTAGGGTAGTGCAGTGGTGCTTGGGTAGTGTAGGGAGTCGTGCTGGGGGTAGTGTTTTAGGGTTTAGGGTAGTGCAGTAGTGTAGGGGGTCATGCTGGGGTAGTGTTTTAGGGTTTAGGGTAGTGCAGTGGTATATGGGTAGTGTAGGGGGTCGTGCTGGGGTAGTGTTTTAGGGTATAGGGTAGTGCAGTGGTGTTTGAGTAGTGTAGGGGGTCATGCTGGTGGTAGTGTTTTATGGTTTAGGGTAGTGCAGTGGTGTTTGGGTAGTGTAGGGGTCATGCTGGGGGTAGATTTAGGGTTTAGGGTAGTGCAGTTGTGTTTGGGTAGTGTAGGGAGTCGTGCTGGGGGTAGTGTTTTAGGGTTTAGGGTAGTGCAGTGGTGTTTGTGTAGTGTAGGGGGTTGTGCTGGGGGTAGTGTTTTAGGGTTTATGTTAGTGCAGTGGTGTTTGGGTAGTGTAGGGGGTAGTGCTGGGGTAGTGTTTTAGGGTTTAGGGCAGTGCAGTGGTGTTTGTGTAGTGAAGGGGGTCATGCTGTGGGTAGTGTTTTAGGGTTTAGGGTAGTGCAGTCGTGTTTGTGTAGTGTAGGGGGTCGTGTTTTAGGGTATAGGGTAGTGCAGTGGTGTTTGGGTAGTGTAGGGGTCATGCTGGGGTTAGTGTTTTAAGGTTTAGGGTAGTGCAGTGGTGTTTGGGTAGTGTAGGGGGTCGTGCTGGGGGTAGTGTTTTAGGGTTTAGGGTAGTGCAGTGGTGTTTGTGTAGTGTGGGAGGTCATGCTGGGGGTATATTTAGGGTTTAGTGTAGTGCAGTGGTGTTTGGGTAGTGTAGGGAGTCGTGCTGGGGGTAGTGTTTTAGGGTTTAGGGTAGTGCAGTTATGTTTGGGTAGTGTAGGGTGTCGTGCTGGGGGTAGTGTTTTAGGGTTTAGGGTAGTGCAGGGGTGTTTGGGTAGTGGAGGGGTAGTGTTTTAGGGTTTAGGGTAGTGCGCCCAACCAGCCACAATATCCGTGGACAAAGGGGATCCTGACTCTTTGGAACGCTCCGTCAATTGAATAATTTGGGTCAAGGGCCCTACCACGTCCAAGACCTATCAATTCCTTTCTTGGGATCCCTCATATACTTGGAGAAAAAGGTACATAGTTTCTCATCAATTTCAGGCGTGTGTGCCACCTTCCCCTTCAGTGAGGGCCTGGGGCATTCTCCCTCATCCTATTCCTGACCTCCCTTTCAAGGGGTTGATGGATTTTCCCCACCACATACTCTGCCACTTTGGCGTCAGGTGTCCACTCTGCCGACCTAGGATGGTAAATTTGGGTAGGCTCGAACATGTCCGAGTGGACCCCGTCCCCAACCGGGGACTGAGAGGAGTGGGACTCTGGACGCCAGGGACGCCCGAGTCCTTATCCTCATCGGAGGAGAAATCGTCCTCCGATACACCCTCTCCCTCTAAGGGAAACCCGCCCTCGGGGTCTACAATAGTGGTGACAGTGTCGCAATTTTCTCCGGGCCCCTCCTCCTCCCGGCAGGGTGCATGTTTTAGCGTTCGCGCACTCTTGAGGAAGGTCTCCGTAAGTTTATCAAATCCTTCCAAGTGCCCCGCGTTATGCTTAACGGCCCTTTTATTCCCCATCTGGGAGCTACTTGGACCCGCCACCACCAGATCTGGGTCACTGAACACCCCAGGTATGCTCTTCGCCAGCTTATCAACCTGATCCCTAAGAGGAGCCAGCGCCCTAGAAATAGCCAGAGAGAGGGCTTGGTCCACTGCTGGAGGGAGAAGTTGGGGGGCCATTCCACCTCCACTTCTTGGTAGGAGGAGTAAAAATGGTCTTCTGGAGAAGACATGATAGCAGAGGGTGTGAGCACAGAACAAATGCCCTTAAAATCCTTAAGACAGCCCCCTCGCCGGTGCTCCAACAGCTGGGCTTTCCCCGAAGCTGTTATAAGAATAGACTGAGGCGCAATACCAATTACCACCACCAGGTGGCGCTGGTCACTGACGTGGCCGTGTGGGGAAATCACCGCGTAGGCGTGTCAAAATTAGGCGAGGGTTGGTCGGGAATCAAGCGGACACTAAAGGAGTGACCGCATTCCCAAACGCGCGTAAAGACCAGCGGGAGCGCTCGACGGAGCTGCCTCGCTCGGACCAGACGCGCCTGACAGGATCTCACCGCGCGCAGAGCACACAGCGGGAGAAATTGCGAGGGGGAGAACGCGCTCGGGCAAGAGCCTGCTGCGCAGGGAATATGAAACAATACCAAGGCAATAATGCTAATAACGTGCACAAGAAACTGCTATACAAACAGCAACAACGTCAGATTAAGCCAAGAATGTAAGGAATGCACTTAACTGACGATCAGTGAAGAAAGAGGAAGCAGAAGGGACGTCACAATATTATATACGATGGACTGTGATATGATTGGACTATAGTTGCCTTGGAGACTACCCCCCTAATGGTTCAGGGTTGTGTAGTCTTTTGTTTAATGATTGTTGTGTTACGCTTTCTTTGAACTGCTATGCAAATAAAGTGAGGAAAGATATGCATAATCCTCACCTCCGTCCTGCCATAGAATTCATTAAACTTTATTTGATCTGATTTAGAAACATAGATCATAAAAGTGTACATAAAAACAGTAAATCCTCTTTCCTAATACAATACAGTCAGAATTAATTAAAACCAGTAGGTAAAAACGGGTGTTACAAAGCCCGGTTCAGAGCAACTTCAGGTTAACAGAATCGTAAAGTTCAATGTTTCGCAAGATCAATCTCATGTACTTCGTGCAAAATACGCAAAAAGGGGTCCAAGTAAGATGTAACGCTCCAATACCTGACCAGTTTGCACTATATAAAACTGCAGAAAAACTAAAAATAAAAAGTGTTTTGCACACTTCTGTCATTGGGCTATATGTGGGCTACATCTGGGTGATATTTGTGCTACATTTGGGCTCTTTTTTCTCTGGTGGCCATCTTGGGAGACTTATTTGTTATGAAGTTTCCTAATTTCGTCATTTACTGCAGTCTCCTCAGTAGGAAATGCTTTCAGTTTTTTACTTTGATTCCATCAAGAAGGCATTCAGATGTGTCACACATTTGCCATAAATTCAGAATGTTAGCACTCTAGTTGTTCATTAGATCACTGTAGTAAAGCTACTGCTCACCAGGGAGTTAACTGGAAGTCTACTGCTGGTATTGAAAGTGATTGTTTCAGTCTGCATGTCAGAATTTTGTAATGATATAGAAGAGGATTTGAGATCTCACTTAAAACATGCCCTAAATTTTCTTTCTGCAGCACTAACCATAATTTCTATGGCAAAATGAACCCCCTCATTTTGTTCCTTTTTAAATTAAATGTTTTAAGTGTTACCAGTTTATTCCAATCAAGATGGCTTCAGGTGTGCCATACTTTTATCATAAGTAAGACTGTTAGCGCTCTAGTTGTTCTTTAGAACACTCTGGGAAGCTGCAGTAGAACACAAAGGCATCAACTGACAGGCTGCTCCTGTTGAAATATAACAGGAAGATATTTGAGATCACACTTGAAACATGTCCTAATTTTTCTTTCTACAGCACTAACCATAATTTCTATGACAAAATGAACCCCATCATTTTGTTCCTTTTTAAATTAAATGTTTTAAGAGTTACCAGTTTATTCCAATCAAGATGGCTTCAGGTGTGCCATAATTTTGTCATAAGTAAGACTGTTAGCTCTCTAGTTGTTCTTTAGAACACTCTGGGAAGCTGCAGTAGAACACAAAGGCATCAACTGACAGGCTGCTCCTGTTGAAATATAACAGGAAGATATTTGAGATCACACTTGAAACATGTCCTAATTTTTCTTTCTACAGCACTAACCATAATTTCTATGACAAAATGAACCCCATCATTTTGTTCCTTTTAAATTAAATGTTTTAAGTGTTACCAGTTTATTCCAATCAAGATGGCTTCAGGTGTGCCATAATTTTGTCATAAGTAAGACTGTTAGCGCTCTAGTTGTTCTTTAGAACACTCTGGGAAGCTGCAGTAGAACACAAAGGCATCAACTGACAGGCTGCTCCTGATGAAATATAACAGGAAGATATTTGAGATCACACTTGAAACATGTCCTAATTTTTCTTTCTACAGCACTAACCATAATTTCTATGACAAAATGAACCCCATCATTTTGTTCCTTTTTAAATTAAATGTTTTAAGTGTTACCAGTTTATTCCAATCAAGATAGCTTCAGGTGTGCCATACTTTTGTCATAAGTAAGGCTGTTAGCACTCTAGTTGTTCTTTAGAACACCCTGGGAAGCTGCAGTAGAACACAAAGGAATCAACTGACAGTCTCTGCCCTTGTTGGATGTACATGTTTTACTGAGAATGTCAGACTTCATTCTCACATGACTGAGAAAGATAATGTGAATTTACAGAAAATATGCTCTCATTTTAGCTTCTGGAGCACCTTCCAAAACTGTATGGGACAAGCATGTGAAAATAGTTTTCTCTCAAACATGATTCATGATATCCCAGCAGAAGGTTTTTCACAGGGTAAAATCACCTTAGAACACACCACAATTCCTGAAATTAGTATGGTACCATCAACAAATGAATTCTAATGTAACTAAAGTCTGTTATCACCCTTTATAGTTCTCTTTTTGGTAACCCTCAAAATCTTCGATTCACTACAATGCATTTCAATGGGGTACTATCATTTATATTGGTCCCAAGATGGCTGCCAGCAATTCCAGGATGAAGTGCTGACAGCCAATCAGATCTCACGATGACATGTGTGGTTAGGCTCCGCCCAGATATATATGTGTTTTCTTTTTCAAATTTCTCAGGAACTACTGAACGGATTTACACCATTTAATGAAAAGGCACGACACTGAACCAAGGGCTACCTTTTTGCCAAATTTGGTGTAATTCCGTTCAGCAGTTCGGGCTGTAGCTGCGACTAAAGGTTCCTATGGAAAAATGAATGGGGAAAACACGTTTTGGGACCCCCCTTTTTTCTTGGCCCCCACTTGACGAATCACCCTGAGACTTTCAGGATAGGAGCGGACCGGAGCGCCCCAACAAGTTGGAAGCTTTCACGAAGATTCGTCAACCGGCGCCAACGTTATTGCAAATAGAATGTTGCGGATTTCCTATGGAAAATAGGTCCTAACTATAACTATCTACTGGCGACCGCCAGTAGATAATATGTGTGTATATATCTATATATGTGTGTATATATCTATATATGTGTGTATATATCTATATATGTGTGTATATATCTATATATGTGTGTATATATCTATCTCTCACCCCACTCACATCCAGGTGGTGATTGTGGATAACAGAGGCGTACAGTCGACTATACTGCTAGAGCGTGAATTTTATTGTTTCGTCTGCAAGCCTCAATGCATTTCGGTTACAGAACCTGTTGGACATGGCCCTTTTTTGCAGGTTTATCCCCTAACTTTTTTCCCTTTTCCTCCTATTTTTATGACCTGTTTTTGTTGGCTTTAGGACTCTGGGCACTTTACCACTGCTAATCAGTGCTAAAGTGCATACGGTCTCTTTGTAAATATTGATTCTGATTGGTTCTCCATGATTGGCATATTTGATTTACTGGCAAGTCTCTAGTAAAGTGGACTATGTGCACCCAGGGCCTGTAAATCAAATGCTACTAATGGACCTTCAGCACTGGTTGTGCCACCCACATAAGTAGCCCTGTAAACTTGCCTCAGGATTGCCATTGCAGTAAGTGCAGTTTTAAACTGCCATGTTGACCTGGCAAGTGAACCCACTTGCCAGGCCCTAACCTTCCCTTTTACTAAATTCTAGGCACCCCTAAAGTAGCCCAAGGTACTCCCATGGGCACGGTGCAGTGTATGTGAAAGTAGTACATGTACTGGTGTGTTTTACATGTCCAAATAGTGAAATACTGCCAATTTCGTTTTGCAAGGATGAGCTCTCCCATAGGCCAACATTGGAGCTGCCTTGTAACATCTTACAGGCTGAAAAAAGCAGCCCAAAGATGTGTTTTTAAATTCTGAGCTCAGATAGCCCAAACTCCAAATCTCTAGCTGTTCCCAATTGAAGATTATACTTGTAACATCTTACAAGTGTAACTTTCAATTGGGAACAGCAAGAGATTTGGAGTTTGGGCTCTCTGAGCTCAGAATTTAAAAACACATCTTTGGGTAAAGAGGGTTTTTTAAATTGTGTGTTTGAAAATGCCACTTTTAGGGAGTGGGCATTTTCTTGTTTAGCCATCCTGTGCCTCTTTCTGCCTGTGGAATCAACGTCTGGTTTAGACTGAGAGGGACCTCTGTGTGCATTCACTCTAGACAGTCACACAAAGGGAGTTAAGGTGTGCCATGCAAATCCTGATGGCTCATCATTGGGCTCGTGGGCTTTCTTGAGCTAGAGTGGTGGGAGGAACTGTCACTGCACCTGAATAGGGCTGTGCCTGGCCTTTCACAATGCTGTCACCACCCCCCTGGAGTGTGTCTGAAGCCAAGCCCAGGCAGAAAAAGAACTTGTGCACATGGCTTTGTGTTGCTCTGCAGGGTTGGCCTGCAGTTGCTGCTTCTGCTTTGGAGAGGAAAAGGAAGAGGACTTTGCAATGTATCCTGCTTTTTCAAGTTTCTCCAAGGGCTTGTGTGTGCTTCCCTCCTGTTGGAAGTCTCAGGACTATTGAAGACTTCATCTGCAGCATCCCTGAACTCCACTTCTGGGAGTTCTGACCTGCCTTGTAGTGCCAAATCCAGTTCTAGGATCTTGGAGGTTGATCCTGCTGTAAAGACCTGCTTGAAACCATCAAAATCAACGCATCGCCCTTCCAGCACCTGTTTCTCTGATGCAGCATCGTTGTACAGGAGAAATCTCCATGCACTGCTGCTGTGCGACCGAAGAATTCGATGCAGCGCCTGTCAGTGGCCGAAGAAACCGCCCGAGTTCAGCGCTATGTCTCCGAAGTCCAAGACCCTCACAGTGACTATGACGCAGGCCCTGCTGTGAGGCTGAAAGAATCGACGGATTGTGGAACCGCAGCTGGAGAAATCGACACAGTGCCTGTTTGCCGCTGCCTCATCGACCTCCAGTGTGTCCGAATTTCCACGCATTGCACCTGTGCACCAAGTTTTTCCAACGCATCACTCGCAGACCCAAACCGTCTTGGATTTTGACTCATCACTTCCCCCTACAGTCCAGATTCGAAGCAAGACTTCTCCAGCATGCAGCAGAACTGACGCATCGCCTCCCTGTGGACTCAGGAACTGACGCATCGCTATGTTTTCCGACGCTTCCCTCCTCTGCGGCTGTTTTGCCGTGGTGGATTTTAAAGCATCTGAGTTACTTTGTGTAAAATCACTGCATTCATAGAGTGCTGTGGACCGGATTGGTTGAAACCTTTTAAAAGTCATATTTTGAGTTGTGTTTGTTGGATTTAAGTAGTTTTGGTCTTTTAGATAAAGGTACTCTATTTTACTAAACTGTTGTGGTGTCCATTTGTAGTGTGTTCACTGTGTTACTGTGTGTTATGTACAAATGTTTTATACATTGCCTCTGAAATAAGCCTGACCTCTCATGCCAAGCTACCAAGGGGGTGAGCAGGGGGTTTTCTGGGTGTATAACTCCCTTATCCTGACTAGATGGAAGGGTCCCTACTTGGACATGGTGTATACCACTGCCAACTAGAGACCCCGATTTCTAACAGAAGCATTTCTCATGGGAGAAAGGCTTCTTTAGTCAAAATGCTTCAGAGCTTGCATCAAATAAAATTCATGTTCTGACAGTATACTCAGGTGTACACTTTTGTGTTCCATGAGAACCATGTGGATGTGACTGGAGTGATATAAGGGCCCCATCCGGAAGCATACCGCTGTCAGCAGGACTATGTCGAACTTCGGGGTTTAGCTGGCAACCCCACAGCAGCCACTGTGTGTAGTTATAGTTAGGACTGAGAGCGCACAGGTGATTTAAAATCTGTCATATGAGGGATCTTATTAAGTTGACTGAGACGCAAAGGGAGTTAGCAATAATAAAACAATTCAAGTTTCCTGAAGCCCATTTGGCCCCACAATAAAGACCAGGAATCAGTAATTAAAGTTAAGTAATTTTATTGCCAATTACTAACCAGACCAAAAGTACATTAAAAAGATCCAAGATTAAAGCTGGCAAACTGAAACATCACAATAGGTTCAGTCTCAGTAGAATGAGATATGAAATAATCACGGCCACAGCAATTAAAAAACTGAGAAATAGGAATAGGTGTTCCTTAAAAAAATTCTGATTCTCTCTCCTAAACATGAATGAATTCCAAAGTCATCTAATCAAGGCTCTAAGTTTAGAATAAGGATAGTTCATAGAGTAAGGTCTTAAGGAAATTCGGGAGTGCTAGAAGGTGTCAGCATAGTAAAGACCCCAGAAGAAGTCTTCCAGAATTGTAATAAGTGTTTAACATGAAGCTTCACACTTGCAAGAATAAAGTAAGCAGAGGTCTGTACCCCGCAAAGTCTAAGGGAAACTGCTTTAACTTCTAACAGTGTAGACACCAATGAAAACAGACAGAAACTTCAGCAACAAGCAACAAGCTAAATATATCTTCCAATACCATCAGGAACCAATCATTTCTCTTTTGCTGTGCATTTCTAACATTGCCAGACTTTCCCATCCCACAAACTTGGACAGTTACTGCAACCTTTAACATTCTCCATTCCTGATACTCAATAAAAAGGAGACTTCATCTGCTCATTAGGTCTTCACGTTTTTTGCCAAGATGTCTCTTCTCAGGCCTTACTATCAAGAAACTAGTACAGACCACAATACTCCTTTTCTCTAGCTAATGAAACATTGAGAATGCATCTGCAAAGGAAAAGAACACGCTAGCCAAGCAAAATATATTTCAAAATCGAGGCCTTTAGTAAGGTGTGGGCTGGTGGCCACTCCGGTCGCCCCGCCCTCCCTTTGTTAGGAACACTGGAGTCAATATGAGTTGTGTTCGCTCTTTTACTTTTTTTATTCCAATAGTTCTTGGGCAAGTATTTCCATTCTTGGACTTGGGGATAAAGAGGAATGAAAGTCTTAAATGGGGTAAAACAAAGGAAGTCCACATCCACAGGAAGCTATCACCTTGATAGGGCTACGTCCCAGCCTTGGTTTTCTCCTCAGGAGGGTACAGAAGAAAAGAAAGGAACACAAAGCAAAACGACACAGTCAGGTCACTTGGTCTGGTGTTGTTTTTTAGGAAGAGTGCTCCCGTCACCCGTGCTCTCTATGTGCCGTGCCTAGGTGCAAGGATGGGTTTCAGTGCTTCGGGGTGGTGTGGCCCGTAACCCTCGCCCACCAACCCTTAAAGGAAAAGAAGCGTGCTCGGGGCACTTGCCTGGACCGACGACCCTCCTGGGCCATGGGGGTGGGAGTCCCAGCATATGCTTCTCCTGTTGGAGTGCTGGACGCAAGGGTATTGCTCCTGGATCGGTCTCCTCTCTGATGGTCCTCCTCGGTCAGGAACGATTCTCCGGTCTTCTCTCCTTCTTCCGCCTCTGTCTCCAACACTTCCTCTCCGAGTCCGATCCCCGGTGTCTCCTTGTCATCCTTGGCTCCCCCCACCTGCTCCTTGGTTGGTGATCCGTAGGTTCCTGTTTGGTCCACTGGAGAGTTCACCCCGCTTCTGGCCAGGAACATGGCGGCTGCCATGTTGGATTTGTCGGGATAACCCACCGTCGCTGGAGGGAATCCCTCACACTGCCTTCCTTCCAGAAATGGACACAAGGGCCATTCGGGCACAGGACAGCGGGAAAGGAAGTCCACATTCATCTGCAGCCTCCCCGGAACATGTATGGTGCGAAAGGAGAAGGGCTGCAAAGCAAGGAACCAGCGGAGGACTTTAGGGTTAGAGTCTTTATTTTGGGACAGCCAAGTCAAGGGGGCATGATCGGTCAGCATGTTGTATTCCTTTTAGGGTGTCCATAAACGGGCTTTCCAGTATCATGTCCTTATATAGGTACAGTTCGCCCTGCCCTTATATAGGCATAAAATCCCAGCCCTTATTTAGGCATTAAACCGTGCACTCCAAATACAGGCATGGTCTCTGACATCCATCCACCCTAACGTCACAACGAGTTCTTGAAGAACAAACCCTTAGGCTGCGGGAGTTTCCCTAGTCCAGGACTATTGATTTCTTCAAGGACTCATATATTATGCATTAACCATTATTCCTTAGGGGTTCATTCATGACGTCTTCCGCTGTCTGACTCACGTCAATGCTAACATTCTGAGGTAATTCTCAGGTATAAATATACCTTCCCTAGCCCCTGTAAATCGGAGGAGACCTCGACTTCAGAGGAACCCGTTTCCCGGCCTGACGCACTGAGAAGATGCTGTCATCCCTGCACACAGAGAGTCCAGCTTCCAGTGATCTGACTTCCCTTGCGGGGTGTTGGAGTTCGAGTCTGGCAAAGAGATTCCTACCTCTCTCATTCTTCAGGTATGGAGCAGACTAGAACCTAGAGGGACTCTTGGCATACTAGGCATACTGGGGTTAGCGTACTCTTAGTATACCATAGTAAGGAATACTTCACCTACTTCATACCTCATCCTATACCTAGGTTAGGTTAGGTACATTGGGGTAGAACTAGATTAGAAACGCATCGTATGAGTACTCGCATTTTTAGTCTGTGTTATTTATGTAAATGCATATATACTAAAAGATAATGCTCTCGCAGTATTATTTATTTCTACTGCTCACACTGTACATTATTTATCTCGCATACTGTCTTGTGATCGTAACAGCACATTTTACTTACACCAGAAACAAGACTGTTCAATAAATCTTTTATTGAAACGCCCGTCTATTTCTTTCTGTGTAACTTGGAGAAAACTAAGCATGCACGACTGAGCTGAGTGAAATAGTTATCTATTGTTTCCACGACTCTGGGACACGTTCTGATTCTAAAGGGAAACACAGTGGTCATGTTTTGGGCTGCCAGAAACTACTCCCTTCTTGTTGTCAAGGAGTTTCTAGTGGCCTCTGAGCTAGCTGGCACAAGTAATTAAGTTTAATATACTCGATAGGGACATACTGACCTTAGTCCTATGTCAAACCTATAGGATATATTATTCCAATGCGCAGAGCCTATTAGGGAAATAGGAGCTACACTACATGGCGCCCAACGTTTGGTAAGGCAGTAATTCAACGTTAGATACTGAGTAACTCAGCCGTGCTTTTTCTCTCAAGATACCCCTACCCATATACTCCAAAAGACGTCTGGAGTGGGCAGGGTTTAGTATCCGCCACGGCTACATAGGGCAGTACCCTATATATTAGCTGTTTGGTTTGCTCAACGTTGAAGGATACAGTGTTCCAAAATATTGTGTACCTAATCTTTGTTTCCTTGAAACTTGTTCTACATTTTTCAAAAAACAAAAATGCCTGGCTCCGACACTGAGACCGGAAACGGTGGAGCTGCGGCTGATCCAGCCCAGGCAGCAGCTTTTAACATTACAGGTTTAAATGAAACCGAGGAGGGTGTTATAGACATCGCTCCAAACTTAAGAAGAGCCATCACTCTAAAACTTATAAAACATGGCCTACCACCAAGAGGCGGTAGAGCAGTTTTCGTGATAGAGGCACATGAATCCTTTCAGACAGAGGTATTCTATTCATGGGTAATATTTCCTGAATCCAATTCAGTAACACACATGTTTCACTTCTACAAAGAAGATGAACCACCAGAGGAATACATTCCTTTCGAGGATATAGAAATTCCATTAACATACCAGGAGCATCAGCTCTGGTTTAAAGGCGCCCAGAAACATTACCAGGCTTGGTCCACTAGGTAGACCAGGAGCAACATGGCCGATTCTAGCCGGCTACACACCTCATCCTGAACTGGATATAATGTCAGATGAGGACTTACTTGTTCAAATACAAGAATTATTAAAAATCTACAGACAATTGGTCCAATATGTCATGCGGACTTTTACAGTCCAGCAACCATTAACACTTCCAATTCCAACTCCCCAACAGGGGAATACACTAAAAATTACACCACAGACTCTATACGCAGTCATGGGTAAAATGCCCACAAAACGTGAGCAAATTCCGCTCTGGATAGCTCAAAAAATTACTCAAATCGAAGCAGTATTTCCAAATACTAGCCCGTATGAGAAACACAGAATACTGACAATCAGTTTACCAATGGGGATCACACCACAACTAGAAGACTGCACCACTTGGGGCTCAGTCTTTGCTGCCATCTATACTAAAACACATGGCATTCCGTCAATTGCGGTAATACCTGATGTCCTGAAACAAATTCAAAACGAATACGGGGCAGAGCCTGCTTTAAATTTAGGTATGAAATTACTGAAAAATTTCGACCAGGTCTCAACAATAATATTATCTAATATTAAAGGGGAGGCAGCAGCAGTGGCGATCCGCCAAAAATTAAGGGAATTTGATGTTACAGAACATCAAACTGAGCTACCCAGAATTATAGAACAATCTTATGCAGAATTAGGCAGAGATAGTTTGGGTGGAAGACCAGTGAAGCCGAAGCTATCTGAAAGTCCTGAGAAGGACTCAATTAAACAAACTCCTACATCTTCTAAAAAGAAGTGGGAGTCTACTAAACAAAAATCAAACGAGAAACGTTCTCAATCCCGAGGTAGGTCTCCTCAAAAGGAGCCCTCTGAAAGGAGGTATAACCTCAGGAATAGGGATAATTTGAGAAAACCTGATAGGTATCAAGATACTGATACACGTTCCTCTCGTCCCTTTCAGATCTCATCACAGACTTCGGAAAGAAGAGGACGATCGGAACATAGAGAAGAACGCGTGAAATCGAAAGACGACAAACACGCTCCAAAAACCAAAGTAAAACCTCAATTCTCCAAAAAGACAGAAGCAGGTCTAAAGATCAGACATGCCGAGAATATAGAGAACACAACTCAAAAACGGAGAATGGGCTCAGACAATGCTGGACAGTGCAGCAGAAGTCACAATAGCTCGCCAGAACCTGAAGGAACTTCTGGAGATAGTGGTCTTGAATGAGTACATCACAGTTGAGACTGTAGACACCAGGGTTAGTACTCCACAAAAGTTATATGACATAACACTCCGGATGGAGGGAGACAAACCTAGACAGGTGAAAGCACTTTTTTGGGAAAGACTATCAAAGGGCTATGACATACTTCTAGCAGAAAGGGACTGGCCACCACAATTTGTCAGGGAGTGCCCACATGGCGATGACAGAATTATGCCTGCCTTCTCCAACCATATACCAATGCATCTAAGATATACATATGCCAGGAAATGGGCAGTGGCCCAGGCCCCAGCATTATATAAAAATCATGTAGGATGGGATGAGGATTCACCTCACCATAAAATACATCTGAAACATGAACCAACTGCACAACGGCAGTACCCAATAAAGCAAGAAGCTAAAAAACAGGTCAGGGAGATCTTAGATCAAAGGGGTGATTGAAACATGCACCTCCTCAATGAACAATCCTTTGTTTCCTGTCTCCAAACCAGACAATACATATCGTCTAGTTTTGGACTACAGACACTTAAACACTTGTTCTAAAACTTTTGCAGTACAAAATGCACATAGCACAGCATTAATGAATAACATTGTGCGTAAAAAATATAAAACAACATTAGACATCTCAAATGGTTTCTTTTGTCAAAACATAGCACCTGAAAGCAGGTACTTAACAGCATTCTCCATAATGGGGACCCAGCGTCACTTTTGTCGACTCCCACAAGGGTTCAAGAACAGCCCAGGTTTATTCTCAGTGAGGGTAACGGAGTTACTACAAATTTATGACAATGAGGCATTGTCCTATGTCGATGACATCTATCTGACAGACGATGACCTGGAAAAACACTTGAACAGGGTGAGCACCATTATACTGGGTTTCGCCTCTGAGGGCTACAAATTCAACTTTAAAAAGTCCAGAATTGCCCATCTCAATGTCCTATTTCTATCATATGAACTTTCAAGTGAAGGCAAGAGCTTGGCAGCTAACTTTCTAGAGAAATGTGCGCTGCTCCAACCTCCAAAAACGCAAAAAAACTTACAATCCATCCTGGGTTTCCTAAATTTTGGAAGAACATACATTCTAAATTACGCAGAAAGGGTTAAACCTCTCTACGCATTAATCAAACCGGATTTTTCGATCAGAAACTGGACACAGGAACACACAGAAATCTTGCGTACACTCCAGCCTAACATGTTAGCAACAAATCACTTACAAACACGCGTAAGTCAACGCAATTTGGTGATCCGAATAATTTCGGGTCAATGTGGATTCACCTACTTAACCTTCAATGAGGGTGAGAAAATACCAATCGCATACAAATCACAATTGTACACACAAGCGGAAATGCGCTTCAGTTCAACTGAAAAAATTCTAACAGCAGTTCAAACCGCTGTGGCAAAAGAAAGAGCCTTAGCCCAAGGGAAACGCATTATTGTCGTAACCCCAGTACCGGCTTTAGAAGCGGTCACAAAAGCAAGCATTCCAAATGCTAAAGCATTACATCCAAGATGGATACAATGGGTTAATTCTCTTGCTGCAACAGATGTTGAATATGTTTTTGATCCAGATTTAAAAACACAAGCATTCCTGCAATATGAACATGAATGTCCTCTGCATACTGAAATTCTGCCTCTCGATCAGTACGAATTCATAATTTACACTGACGGATCCGCACAACCCGCAACAGGGAGTAAGCAAGCTTACAGTGCAGCGTGTGCAATCGTTAAATGTCGCATGCGAAATGGCATCTTCAGACCTATGGTCACAAAAACTCAGTCTCTAGGAGATTGTACAGCTCAGCGAGCTGAACTACAAGCATTCAAACTGGCACTTGAAAGTACAGATCGAGAATTCCCCACACTAATAGTGTGCGATTCCTTTTACTGTGTTCAGTCGTATAATGACTACATACGAAACTGGCTTGAAAATGGTTTCAAAGATGCGAAAGGTGGCACAATAAAGCACAAAATGCTTTGGGAACAAGTAGTTCAGTTGAAAAACGAACTACCAAAGGCTCACGTGATCCACACACTGAGTCATCAACGTGATGGCGTTAACGTTGCAGGGAATTCATTGGCTGACGAAGCTGCAAAGGGGGCTGTTCAGACGGCTTCCGTAGCTGCGATCACTCGTTCAAAAACAAAAATAGACGGTGAGATAATGTTGGCTGTCAATGCTTCAAGCAAAGGCAGCAGTGCAGCGTTACCAAAAAAGTTTCCACTCAAGTACTCTTATGTAATTGATGCGAACAACGTTCCTTTTGCTCGAATCCCTGGAGTGGGGGATAGGGTAATTCCAAACATGGAACGTAGAGCAGCCTTGATTTATGAAACACATTTGGGGGAGGGTCTGTCACATCAAGGGATCTCTAAAACAATTTTGAAGTTAAAATAAATGTACTGGTGGCCTGGAATGAATACAGAAATTCACATATTCATCACCAACTGCTTAGACTGTAAATTACAGCGAGAGAGCCACAATACACCATGCTGCGAATGCGGCAACCCAATACAGACACCGTTGTTAGACAGCATTAGACTATCTACGCACCTGCGTCCTACTGGACAAAGGCATTCCCACAAATACTGAATCTAGGTTCCTATGGTTATGGCCTCAGCGCTCGGCTGACGCTCGAACTGTTATAAAAGATTTGCGAGTCTTTATCGGCATATACGCAATAGGCACGCTACATTCTGACCAGGGTCCTGCGTTTAGCTCTCGGGCTTACAAAGAAGCCATGGCCAGTCTGGGCGTTGCATTGCGGTACTCCTCTCCATTCCATCCTGAGGGAAATTCTGTTGTGGAAAGGAAAAACCGGGACATAAAGCAGTCTATAACAGCTAGGGTATTAGGTTCGGGTGATGGGTGGGTCAAACACCTTAGTGGGGTTCAACGCTCTTTGAATAATCTGCCAAGAAGTTCTCTAGGGGGGGTCACTCCGTATGAGGTCCTATTTGGGACAAGAATGTGGGTACCAGACCTTGAACACGTAGGCCCAGTGGTGGAAAATAAACCCTTTGATATCAAAGATCGTTTGGCTGTTTTAAAGGAACTCAATAAGTTAAGAACGAAACAAAGCAACGTATTCCTACAGCCAACCACCACTGGGGAAAAATCGGCGGTCCCAGCAAGGCCTGTCTGGATTCCAAAAGTTGGGGATCTAGCCAGAGAAAAGATTGCGGACAAGAAGGAATTTGGACCTTCTTACAGACAACCAGTATCTGTCGTAGCAGTTCAAGGAACGAGAACAGTACTTCTGCCGCCCCTTGCTGGAAGAAAGGAGAAAAGATTTGTGTCCATCGACCTCATCAAACCACAGTATGTGGCCAATACTAAATAGTAGGCCTCGTGGACTCCGACCTAGTAGCAGACGCACTCCTCTCGCTACTATCCAAGAGGTTCAGACTGAAAGACTGATAACGATCGAGAATTCAGCTGTAACTGATGGAGGACTAAGCAACAACGCTATGGAACTCATCCCTCTTGACAACCAAGTAACAGTTCGTCCAAATACACCTGTCTACACCAACGTGGCAAGTGATGAACTGGTTCCAGTGATTTCTACAAATCCTGATGCAATTCCAACAATTGATAGAACTGCTTCTGGCTATTTCATTAACTTTGATACGTTCTCAGAAGATCCGAGTGAACCTGAAACGACGCCAGCATCATTGAAATTCAAGCAGCAAGTACAAGACTTTCTTCATTTTCTGAAAAATACTTATTTGGTTTCTCCATGGATTGAACTCTGGATTACATCTGGACTTTTTGTTTTCCTGCTCTGGCTAGCTTTGGTTACAACTGTGAGCGTGCTTATAAGTGGCAGATACATCCATGTGAATAATGAAGGAAAAGACGTGAACGTACTTTTGAAACCTCATAAATCTTCCCATCGTGAAGCAAGAGACTTGTCATCAGTGAACATCACAGCTGTTCCTATACAGGATGGTATAGTGTGGGACAAAACAGATTTTGAAATCTTCGGTCCGACGGAACAATTGAACATTCCACATTTGTTTAAAATTTCACTAAGTGATCTAATTACGTCCAGTACCTATTCAGATGATTGGGACTTTGAGACTGTGAATGACATAATGTTTGACCTAGAAAAATCTGCTGCATTTTCTAAACATGAATATTTAGAGGGTTCATCAGACTATGAACAAATGTATTGTTATAACCACTATGGTCATCATTATTTGCATAAATCTGCATATCCAAGAAATGTGTTTATGTTTAACCAATGGGAACATTGTCCTACACCACCTAAAGGTAGTTCAAAAACATTTGCCAGTAAGTTTCCATATTTTTCAGGATACAATACATCTGAACCAGAAATGTTTTACTATAAAAATGTAAACAAGACAGGGCTGAAAATTATGTTAACAAATACAAAACAGATTTACTCTGAATTATTTAATGCCCAACTGTCTAGACAGGGTTTCGACTTTTGGAAAGACACAATAGACACAAAAACTGTCTGGGGTACTAAAGAATGGCAAGTACAGGGTATAGAAGCTTTATTTAGAGCCTGCATCATCCCTGAACAAATAATGTTTTTGAATGAAACCATCCAACAAACGTCTTGTCTTGGATTAGCCAAGATCAAAGAAATGAACACACCTTCTGTACCAACACCTGCCAGAGATAACGATACACAGGCAGTGGTGACAGTTGACAATATACTACAACTCAACAGATCTAATCCTGATTGGAAAAAATGGTTGATCTGGCCCACAGACACGAATAACTGTCATGAAAGATTCCTGAATAAAGCTCAGGGCTTTTCTATTAATAGGCCAGACCCAAGATATGTCCAAAGACAACATCCGGGGGTAGTAACAACATACAGTGTAGGAAAATTATGCCTCGATTGGCTGCATAAGTCTACACTACAGGATGTGAAACAACACTTATCCTTACTTAAAAAGGACGCAGACCTTAGGGAATTCTTGCTTGGACCAAGAAAACTGCGTCAAAAACGTTTCATATATGCCGGCATTTATGCTGCCTATAATGAAGCATGGAAAGTGTCACAGATGGAGGCCGCAGAACGAATACGTGAACTTGATCGTATTAATTTAGAGAAAACACTCTCTGTGGTCGGCAATGGGTTAACAACTTTGTCCTCCAGAATATATTCATTGGATGGCATTGTATCCTCTGCTATCGACATACTAGAACAAGATTTGGCGATGTTACTGCAAGGCCAGTCTCAATTACGTTCTATTATGTTATTAAGCTGGACGCTGCAATCTTTGCGAGCGGGCTATGTGCCTTGGCGTTTCATCAACACATCGGCTCTGTTTGCAGAATACAATCTAACTGATAAACAGATCGAACTGGCACAAAGAGGAGCAAGGTATATAGTGCTGAGCATTGAAAAACTGGAAAAGTTACCATTCACAGTGGAAGAAAAACCAGCTACAGAATGGCTTATTCATGGCAAAATAACATTACCTGTGAGTACTTTTCAGTTTCAGTATTGCCTCAGACAAATGCAAGCAGGCAAATATGAAAGGTTGGGTAAGGAATACATTAAGACATCTTCAAATTTACCGTATACATATAGATGTTGGAGTGGGGATCGTGAAGTGTTTTTAAGCGGTACACACTGTAAACTTGCACTGAGCGGTTCGCTTATATGTCAGGACATTTCTTTACACGGGGCTTGTAATGGTTCTGTGGCAAATTTGTCTTGCCATCAGCAGGGTACACCAGCTGCTGTGATTAATCCAACGTTTGGACAACTTTCTAATGGGAGTTACCTCATGTTGAATGATCAGAGTTGCTGCGGCATGCTGCCAGGCATCCCATATCTAGTAACGGTCAACTCCAGGGTCACTTGCTGTATGCAAGTATTGTTTGCCCCAATACACACAGTCAGGGAGTCGCCTCTATGGCCTTCGCTGAACGTCTCTTTTATAAGATTTGATACTTTGAGCAGAATGAAAGCCATGCTTTTACAGCAAACCGTGCCTTTGACCTCGGCCAAAGAAACCTATGATCTACAAGTGGCAAGGACTTCGGCTGAGATACAGACTTTAATACGTACAAACTGCCCTATACATTTCGTAGAAATGATATCACGTATCTTCAACATGTCTGATCAAGTGGAATTGTACATGTATTTAAGAGCATCTGTACCGGTCTGTTAGCACCTTTCCAGGCAATACTCGGAATCATCCCGAACTTTGCACATTCGGTGTTTGGTGGTATACCATTAATTCTAGCACTTGTTGCCGGAATTCTATTTCTCTTCCTGCTATTGCGCTATGGCCAGCCTATTCGCAGACATCACTCCGAGCGAAATGGAGAAAGCTCTCCTTGAACGAAAGTGCTGTGAGCGAATAGTACAGCTATTGGGCATGACTCGTCTATGGGACCTTAATACAACGTGGTTCCTGTCATTCAGACCAATCTGGCAAGATTGCATCTTACCTGTTCTACGATGCCTGCTATGCGGTGAAGAATGCATGTTGGACACCTGTCTAACATTTCCATCAGCTACGCCAACGGATGTCGATACTCTGCTGGTCCCGATAACGGCCCATGCTCTGTGTTGTCCCCAGAGGCTACCAATCCTGATGTCAGCATTCATTGAGATCTCACAGACGCTTCTGGCTGCTGCTGAGGTACGAGAAAGATCTACAGGCACAAAGGTAACAACGGATGCGAACTTTGCTGCGGCACCCTATGCTGGAAGCGAAGCTTCACATCTCTGTGCAATTAATCTGCTACACGAGGTGTTCCAACTGACACCAACTACAGTGGACGATGTTTTGTCTATAGAAGTGGATGATCTCATGTTTACACCAGACCCGTAAACTGACTCTGATTCAGCATACAGTGTTCCAGAGATGCAGTAACAATTTGGCCTTCATTTTTCAAAACAACTTGGAACTCTACCAAAATTGAACTTTTTCCCATTTTTCGAACGAAAATGGCACTTCAATCTGCTTAAAGTAGAACTAGCCTTATAATACAGACTTCCAGGTACTTCCACGGACACTTAGTCAGCTTGTGTGTCTAAAACAGTTCATTAAGTTTCATGACATGAAATGACTTTGATTTTTGAACAACTTATCGATCATTTTCTGTCACTTGTAAATATTACTGCTTATTTCATTCCAATTGCATTTATTTTCGAACTTTATGCCTGAAATGAAAAGCATTTGCTTCAAATGTACAGTACCTTTTGCATTTTTTACTATGTTTTTTAATGCTTTTAAGAAATATTTTTAAATATGCGGTATTCCATTTAATGTTTAGCATTTTACAATGTTTAGCATTTTAGTATTATCGTACACACGAAAGTGGAGTGGGTGTTGTATTCCTCTTAGGGTGTCCATAAACGGGCTTTCCAGTATCATGTCCTTATATAGGCACAATTCGCCCTGCCCTTATATAGGCATAAAATCCCAGCCCTTATTTAGGCATTAAACCGTGCACTCCAAATACAGGCATGGTCTCTGACATCCGTCCACCCTAACGTCACAACGAGTTCTTGAAGAACAAACCCTTAGGCTGCGGGTGTTTCCCTAGTCCAGGACTATTGATTTCTTCAAGGACTCCTATATTATGCATGAACCATTATTCCTTAGGGGTTCATTCATGACGTCTTCCGCTGTCCGACTCACGTCAATGCTAACATTCTGAGGTAATTCTCAGGTATAAATATACCTTCCCTAGCCCCTGTAAATCGGCCTGACGCACTGAGAAGACGCTGTCATCCCTGCACGCAGAGAGTCCAGCTTCCAGTGATCTGACTTCCCTTGCGGGGTGTTGGAGTTCGAGTCTGGCAAAGAGATTCCTACCTCTCTCATTCTTCAGGTATGGAGCAGACTAGAACCTAGAGGGACTCTTGGCATACTAGGCATTCTGGGGTTAGCGTACTCTTAGTATACCATAGTAAGGAATACTTCACCTACTTCATACCTCGTCCTATACCTAGGTTAGATTAGGTACATTGGGGTAGAACTAGATTAGAAACGCATCGTATGAGTACTCGCATTTTTAGTCTGTGTTATTTATGTAAATGCATATATACTAAAAGATAATGCTCTCGCAGTATTATTTATTTCTACTTCTCACGCTGTACATTATTTATCTTGCATACTGTCTTGTGATCGTAACAGCACATTTTACTTACACCAGAAACAAGACTGTTCAATAAATCTTTTATTGAAACGCCCGTCTATTTCTTTCTGTGTAACTTGGAGAAAACTAAGCATGCACGACTGAGCTGAGTGAAATAGTTATCTATTGTTTCCACGACTCTGGGACACATTCTGATTCTAAAGGGAAACACAGTGGTCATGTTTTGCGGCTGCCAGAAACTACTCCCTTCTTGTTGTCAAGGAGTTTCTAGTGGCCTCTGAGCTAGCTGGCACAAGTAATTAAGTTTAATATACTCGATAGGGACATACTGACCTTAGTCCTATGTCAAACCTATAGGATATATTATTCCAATGCGCAGAGCCTATTAGGGAAATAGGAGCTACACTACATGGCGCCCAACGGTTTGGTAAGGCAGTAATTCAACGTTAGATACTGAGTAACTCAGCCGTGCTTTTTCTCTCAAGATACCCCTACCCATATACTCCAAAAGACGTCTGGAGTGGGCAGGGTTTAGTATCCGCCACGGCTACATAGGGCAGTACCCTATATATTAGCTGTTTGGTTTGCTCAACGTTGAAGGATACAGTGTTCCAAAATATTGTGTACCTAATCTTTGTTTCCTTGAAACTTGTTCTACATTTTTCAAACAACAAAAATGCCTGGCTCCGACACTGAGACCGGAAACGGTGGAGCTGCGGCTGATCCAGCCCAGGCAGCAGCTTTTAACATTACAGGTTTAAATGAAACCGAGGAGGGTGTTATAGACATCGCTCCAAACTTAAGAAGAGCCATCACTCTAAAACTTATAAAACATGGCCTACCACCAAGAGGCGGTAGAGCAGTTTTCGTGATAGAGGCACATGAATCCTTTCAGACAGAGGTATTCTATTCATGGGTAATATTTCCTGAATCCAATTCAGTAACACACATGTTTCACTTCTACAAAGAAGATGAACCACCAGAGGAATACATTCCTTTCGAGGATATAGAAATTCCATTAACATACCAGGAGCATCAGCTCTGGTTTAAAGGCGCCCTAAAACATCACAGAAACATTACCAGGCTTGGTCCACTAGGTAGACCAGGAGCAACATGGCTGATTCTAGCCGGCTACACACCTCATCCTGAACTGGATATAATGTCAGATGAGGACTTACTTGTTCAAATACAAGAATTAATAAAAATCTACAGACAATTGGTCCAATATGTCATGCGGACTTTTACAGTCCAGCAACCATTAACACTTCCAATTCCAACTCCCCAACAGGGGAATACACTAAAAATTACACCACAGACTCTATACGCAGTCATGGGTAAAATGCCCACAAAACGTGAGCAAATTCCGCTCTGGATAGCTCAAAAAATTACTCAAATCGAAGCAGTATTTCCAAATACTAGCCCGTATGAGAAACACAGAATACTGACAAATCAGTTTACCAATGGGGATCACACCACAACTAGAAGACTGCACCACTTGGGGCTCAGTCTTTGCTGCCATCTATACTAAAACACATGGCATTCCGTCAATTGCGGTAATACCTGATGTCCTGAAACAAATTCAAAACGAATACGGGGCAGAGCCTGCTCTAAATTTAGGTATGAAATTACTGAAAAATTTCGACCAGGTCTCAACAATAATATTATCTAATATTAAAGGGGAGGCAGCAGCAGTGGCGATCCGCCAAAAATTAAGGGAATTTGATGTTACAGAACATCAAACTGAGCTACCCAGAATTATAGAACAATCTTATGCAGAATTAGGCAGAGATAGTTTGGGTGGAAGACCAGTGAAGCCGAAGCTATCTGAAAGTCCTGAGAAGGACTCAATTAAACAAACTCCTACATCTTCTAAAAAGAAGTGGGAGTCTACTAAACAAAAATCAAACGAGAAACGTTCTCAATCCCGAGGTAGGTCTCCTCAAAAGGAGCCCTCTGAAAGGAGGTATAACCTCAGGAATAGGGATAATTTGAGAAAACCTGATAGGTATCAAGATACTGATACACGTTCCTCTCGTCCCTTTCAGATCTCATCACAGACTTCGGAAAGAAGAGGACGATCGGAACATAGAGAAGAACGCGTGAAATCGAAAGACGACAAACACGCTCCAAAAACCAAAGTAAAACCTCAATTCTCCAAAAAGACAGTAGCAGGTCTAAAGATCAGACATGCCGAGAATATAGAGAACACAACTCAAAAACGGAGAATGGGCTCAGACAATGCTGGACAGTGCAGCAGAAGTCACAATAGCTCGCCAGAACCTGAAGGAACTTCTGGAGATAGTGGACTTGAATGAGTACATCACAGTTGAGACTGTAGACACCAGGGTTAGTACTCCACAAAAGTTATATGACATAACACTCCGGATGGAGGGAGACAAACCTAGACAGGTGAAAGCACTTTTTGGGAAAGACTATCAAAGGGCTATGACATACTTCTAGCAGAAAGGGACTGGCCACCACAATTTGTCAGGGAGTGCCCACATGGCGAGGACATAATTATGCCTGCCTTCTCCAACCATATACCAATGCATCTAAGATATACATATGCCAGGAAATGGGCAGTGGCCCAGGCCCCAGCATTATATAAAAATCATGTAGGATGGGATGAGGATTCACCTCACCATAAAATACATCTGAAACATGAACCAACTGCACAACGGCAGTACCCAATAAAGCAAGAAGCTAAAAAACAGGTCAGGGAGATCTTAGATCAACTTGAATACAAAGGGGTGATTGAAACATGCACCTCCTCAATGAACAATCCTTTGTTTCCTGTCTCCAAACCAGACAATACATATTGTCTAGTTTTGGACTACAGACACTTAAACACTTGTTCTAAAACTTTTGCAGTACAAAATGCACATAGCACAGCATTAATGAATAACATTGTGCGTAAAAAATATAAAACAATATTAGACATCTCAAATGGTTTCTTTTGTCAAAACATAGCACCTGAAAGCAGGTACTTAACAGCATTCTCCATAATGGGGACCCAGCGTCACTTTTGTCGACTCCCACAAGGGTTCAAGAACAGCCCAGGTTTATTCTCAGCGAGGGTAACGGAGTTACTACAAATTTATGACAATGAGGCATTGTCCTATGTCGATGACATCTATCTGACAGACGATGACCTGGAAAAACACTTGAACAGGGTGAGCACCATTATACTGGGTTTCGCCTCTGAGGGCTACAAATTCAACTTTAAAAAGTCCAGAATTGCCCATCTCAATGTCCTATTTCTATCATATGAACTTTCAAGTGAAGGCAAGAGCTTGGCAGCTAACTTTCTAGAGAAATGTGCGCTGCTCCAACCTCCAAAAACGCAAAAAAACTTACAATCCATCCTGGGTTTCCGAAATTTTGGAAGAACATACATTCTAAATTACGCAGAACGGGTTAAACCTCTCTATGCATTAATCAAACCGGATTTTTCGATCAGAAACTGGACACAGGAACACACAGAAATCTTGCGTTCACTCCAGCCTAAGATGTTAGCAACAAATCACTTACAAACACGCGTAAGTCAACGCAATTTGGTGATCCGAATAATTTCGGGTCAATGTGGATTCACCTACTTAACCTTCAATGAGGGTGAGAAAATACCAATCGCATACAAATCACATTTGTACACACAAGCGGAAATGCGCTTCAGTTCAACTGAAAAAATTCTAACAGCAGTTCAAACCGCTGTAGCAAAAGAAAGAGCCTTAGCCCAAGGGAAACGCATTATTGTCGTAACCCCAGTACCGGCTTTAGAAGCGGTCACAAAAGCAGGCATTCCAAATGCTAAAGCATTACATCCAAGATGGATACAATGGGTTAATTCTCTTGCTGCAACAGATGTTGAATATGTTTTTGATCCAGATTTAAAAACACAAGCATTCCTGCAATGTGAACATGAATGTCCTCTGCCTACTGAAATTCTGCCTCTCGATCAGTACGAATTCATAATTTACACTGACGGATCCGCACAACCCGCAACAGGGAGTAAGCAAGCTTACAGTGCAGCGTGTGCAATCGTTAAATGTCGCATGCGAAATGGCATCTTCAGACCTATGGTCACAAAAACTCAATCTCTAGGAGATTGTACAGCTCAGCGAGCTGAACTACAAGCATTCAAACTGGCACTTGAAAGTACAGATCGAGAATTCCCCACACTAATAGTGTGCGATTCCTTTTACTGTGTTCAGTTGTATAATGACTACATACGAAACTGGCTTGAAAATGGTTTCAAAGATGCGAAAGGTGGCACAATAAAGCACAAAATGCTTTGGGAACAAGTAGTTCAGTTGAAAAACGAACTACCAAAGGCTCACGTGATCCACACACTGAGTCATCAACGTGATGGCGTTCACGTTGCAGGGAATTCATTGGCTGACGAAGCCGCAAAGGGGGCTGTTCAGACGGCTTCCGTAGCTGCGATCACTCGTTCAAAAACAAAAATAGACGGTGAGATAATGTTGGCTGTCAATGCTTCAAGCAAAGGCAGCAGTGCAGCGTTACCCAAAAAGTTTCCACTCAAGTACTCTTATGTAATTGATGCGAACAACGTTCCTTTTGCTCGAATCCCTGGAGTGGGGGATAGGGTAATTCCAAACATGGAACGTAGAGCAGCCTTGATTTATGAAACACATTTGGGGGAGGGTCTGTCACATCAAGGGATCTCTAAAACAATTTTGAAGTTAAAATAAATGTACTGGTGGCCTGGAATGAATACAGAAATTCACATATTCATCAACAACTGCTTAGACTGTAAATTACAGCGAGAGAGCCACCAGACAGCATGCTGCGAATGCGGCAACCCAATACAGACACCGTTGTTAGACAGCATTAGACTATCTACGCACCTGCGTCCTACTGGACAAAGGCATTCCCACAAATACTGAATCTAGGTTCCTATGGTTATGGCCTCAGCGCTCGGCTGACGCTCGAACTGTTATAAAAGATTTGCGAGTCTTTATCGGCATATACGCAATAGGCACGCTACATTCTGACCAGGGTCCTGCGTTTAGCTCTCGGGCTTACAAAGAAGCCATGGCCAGTCTGGGCGTTGCATTGCGGTACTCCTCTCCATTCCATCCTGAGGGAAATTCTGTTGTGGAAAGGAAAAACCGGGACATAAAGCAGTCTATAACAGCTAGGGTATTAGGTTCGGGTGATGGGTGGGTCAAACACCTTAGTGGGGTTCAACGCTCTTTGAATAATCTGCCAAGAAGTTCTCTAGGGGTGGTCACTCCGTATGAGGTCCTATTTGGGACAAGAATGTGGGTACCAGACCTTGAACACGTAGGCACAGTGGTGGAAAATAAACCCTTTGATATCAAAGATCGTTTGGCTGTTTTACAGGAACTCAATAAGTTAAGAACGAAACAAAGCAACGTATTCCTACAGCCAACCACCACTGGGGAAAAATCGGCGGTCCCAGCAAGGCCTGTCTGGATTCCAAAAGTTGGGGATCTAGTCAGAGAAAAGATTGCGGACAAGAAGGAATTTGGACCTTCTTACAGACAACCAGTACCTGTCCTAGCAGTTCAAGGAACGAGAACAGTACTTCTGCCGCCCCTTGCTGGAAGAAAGGAGAAAAGATTTGTGTCCATCGACCTCATCAAACCACAGTATGTGGCCAATACTAAATAGTAGGCCTCGTGGACTCCGACCTAGTAGCAGACGCACTCCTCTCGCTACTATCCAAGAGGTTCAGACTGAAAGACTGATAACGATCGAGAATTCAGCTGTAACTGATGGAGGACTAAGCAACAACGCTATGGAACTCATCCCTCTTGACAACCAAGTAACAGTTCGTCCAAATACACCTGTCTACACCAACGTGGCAAGTGATGAACTGGTTCCAGTGATTTCTACAAATCCTGATGCAATTCCAACAATTGATAGAACTGCTTCTGGCTATTTCATTAACTTTGATACGTTCTCAGAAGATCCGAGTGAACCTGAAACGACGCCAGCATCATTGAAATTCAAGCAGCAAGTACAAGACTTTCTTCATTTTCTGAAAAATACTTATTTGGTTTCTCCATGGATTGAACTCTGGATTACATCTGGACTTTTTGTTTTCCTGCTCTGGCTAGCTTTGGTTACAACTGTGAGCGTGCTTATAAGTGGCAGATACATCCATGTGAATAATGAAGGAAAAGACGTGAACGTACTTTTGAAACCTCATAAATCTTCCCATCGTGAAGCAAGAGACTTGTCATCAGTGAACATCACAGCTGTTCCTATACAGGATGGTATAGTGTGGGACAAAACAGATTTTGAAATCTTCGGTCCGACGGAACAATTGAACATTCCACATTTGTTTAAAATTTCACTAAGTGATCTAATTACGTCCAGTACCTATTCAGATGATTGGGACTTTGAGACTGTGAATGACATAATGTTTGACCTAGAAAAATCTGCTGCATTTTCTAAACATGAATATTTAGAGGGTTCATCAGACTATGAACAAATGTATTGTTATAACCACTATGGTCATCATTATTTGCATAAATCTGCATATCCAAGAAATGTGTTTATGTTTAACCAATGGGAACATTGTCCTACACCACCTAAAGGTAGTTCAAAAACATTTGCCAGTAAGTTTCCATATTTTTCAGGATACAATACATCTGAACCAGAAATGTTTTACTATAAAAATGTAAACAAGACAGGGCTGAAAATTATGTTAACAAATACAAAACAGATTTACTCTGAATTATTTAATGCCCAACTGTCTAGACAGGGTTTCGACTTTTGGAAAGACACAATAGACACAAAAACTGTCTGGGGTACTAAAGAATGGCAAGTACAGGGTATAGAAGCTTTATTTAGAGCCTGCATCATCCCTGAACAAATAATGTTTTTGAATGAAACCATCCAACAAACGTCTTGTCTTGGATTAGCCAAGATCAAAGAAATGAACACACCTTCTGTACCAACACCTGCCAGAGATAACGATACACAGGCAGTGGTGACAGTTGACAATATACTACAACTCAACAGATCTAATCCTGATTGGAAAAAATGGTTGATCTGGCCCACAGACACGAATAACTGTCATGAAAGATTCCTGAATAAAACTCAGGGCTTTTCTATTAATAGGCCAGACCCAAGATATGTCCAAAGACAACATCCGGGGGTAGTAACAACATACAGTGTAGGAAAATTATGCCTCGATTGGCTGCATAAGTCTACACTACAGGATGTGAAACAACACTTATCCTTACTTAAAAAGGACGCAGACCTTAGGGAATTCTTGCTTGGACCAAGAAAACTGCGTCAAAAACGTTTCATATATGCCAGCATTTATGCTGCCTATAATGAAGCATGGAAAGTGTCACAGATGGAGGCCGCAGAACGAATACGTGAACTTGATCGTATTAATTTAGAGAAAACACTCTCTGTGGTCGGCAATGGGTTAACAACTTTGTCCTCCAGAATATATTCATTGGATGGCATTGTATCCTCTGCTATCGACATACTAGAACAAGATTTGGCGATGTTACAGCAAGGCCAGTCTCAATTACGTTCTATTATGTTATTAAGCTGGACGCTGCAATCTTTGCGAGCGGGCTATGTGCCTTGGCGTTTCATCAACACATAGGCTCTGTTTGCAGAATACAATCTAACTGATAAACAGATCGAACTGGCACAAAGAGGAGCAAGGTATATAGTGCTGAGCATTGAAAAACTGGAAAAGTTACCATTCACAGTGGCAGAAAAACCAGCTACAGAATGGCTTATTCATGGCAAAATAACATTACCTGTGAGTACTTTTCAGTTTCAGTATTGCCTCAGACAAATGCAAGCAGGCAAATATGAAAGGTTGGGTAAGGAATACATTAAGACATCTTCGAATTTACCGTATACATATAGATGTTGGAGTGGGGATCGTGAAGTGTTTTTAAGCGGTACACACTGTAAACTTGCACTGAGCGGTTCGCTTATATGTCAGGACATTTCTTTACACGGGGCTTGTAATGGTTCTGTGGCAAATTTGTCTTGCCATCAGCAGGGTACACCAGCTGCTGTGATTAATCCAACGTTTGGACAACTTTCTAATGGGAGTTACCTCATGTTGAATGATCAGAGTTGCTGCGGCATGCTGCCAGGCATCCCATATCTAGTAACGGTCAACTCCAGGGTCACTTGCTGTATGCAAGTATTGTTTGCCCCAATAGACACAGTCAGGGAGTCGCCTCTATGGCCTTCGCTGAACGTCTCTTTTATAAGATTTGATACTTTGAGCAGAATGAAATCCATGCTTTTACAGCAAACTGTGCCTTTGACCTCGGCCAAAGAAACCTATGATCTACAAGTGGCAAGGACTTCGGCTGAGATACAGACTTTAATACGTACAAACTGCCCTATACATTTCGTAGAAATGATATCACATATCTTCAACATGTCTGATCAAGTGGAATTGTACATGTATTTAAGAGCATCTGTACCGGTCTGTTAGCACCTTTCCAGGCAATACTCGGAATCATCCCGAACTTTGCATATTCGGTGTTTGGTGGCATACCATTAATTCTAGCACTTGTTGCCGGAATTCTATTTCTCTTCCTGCTATTGCGCTATGGCCAGCCTATTCGCAGACATCACTCCGAGCGAAATGGAGAAAGCTCTCCTTGAACGAAAGTGCCGTGAGCGAATAGTACAGCTATTGGGCATGACTCATCTATGGGACCTTAATACAACGTGGTTCCTGTCATTCAGACCAATCTGGCAAGATTGCATCTTACCTGTTCTACGATGCCTGCTATGCGGTGAAGAATGCATGTTGGACACCTGTCTCACATTTCCATCAGCTACGCCAACGGATGTCGATACTCTGCTGGTCCCGATAACGGCCCATGCTCTGTGTTGTCCCAAGAGGCTACCAATCCTGATGTCAGCATTCATTGAGATCTCACAGACGCTTCTGGCTGCTGCTGAGGTACGAGAAAGATCTACAGGCACAAAGGTAACAACGGAAGCGAAGCTTCACATCTCTGTGCAATTAATCTGCTACACGAGGTGTTCCAACTGACACCAACTACAGTGGACGATGTTTTGTCTATAGAAGTGGATGATCTCATGTTTACACCAGACCCGTAAACTGACTCTGATTCAGCATACAGTGTTCCAGAGATGCAGTAACAATTTGGCCTTCATTTTTCAAAACAACTTGGAACTCTACCAAAATTGAACTTTTTCCCATTTTTCGAATGAAAATGGCACTTCAATCTGCTTAAAGTAGAACTAGCCTTATAATACAGACTTCCAGGTACTTCCACGGACACTTAGTCAGCTTGTGTGTCTAAAACAGTTCATTAAGTTTCATGACATGAAATGACTTTGATTTTTGAACAACTTATCGATCATTTTCTGTCACTTGTAAATATTACTGCTTATTTCATTCCAATTGCATTTATTTTCGAACTTTATGCCTGAAATGAAAAGCATTTGCTTCAAATGTACAGTACCTTTTGCATTTTTTACTATGTTTTTTAATGCTTTTAAGAAATATTTTTAAATATTCGGTATTCCATTTAATGTTTAGCATTTTACAATGTTTAGCATTTTAGTATTATCGTACACACGAAAGTGGAGTGGGTGTTGTATTCCTCTTAGGGTGTCCATAAACGGGCTTTCCAGTATCATGTCCTTATATAGGCACAATTCGCCCTGCCCTTATATAGGCATAAAATCCCAGCCCATATTTAGGCATTAAACCGTGCACTCCAAATACAGGCATGGTCTCTGACATCCGTCCACCCTAACGTCACAACGAGTTCTTGAAGAACAAACCCTTAGGCTGCGGGAGTTTCCCTAGTCCAGGACTATTGATTTCTTCAAGGACTCATATATTATGCATGAACCATTATTCCTTAGGGGTTCATTCATGACGTCTTCAGCTGTCCGACTCACGTCAATGCTAACATTCTGAGGTAATTCTCAGGTATAAATATACCTTCCCTAGCCCCTGTAAATCGGCCTGACGCACTGAGAAGACCCTGTCATCCCTGCACGCAGAGAGTCCAGCTTCCAGTGATCTGACTTCCCTTGCGGGGTGTTGGAGTTCGAGTCTGGCAAAGAGATTCCTACCTCTCTCATTCTTCAGGTATGGAGCAGACTAGAACCTAGATGGACTCTTGGCATACTAGGCATTCTGGGGTTAGCGTACTCTTAGTATACCATAGTAAGGAATACTTCACCTACTTCATACCTCGTCCTATACCTAGGTTAGATTAGGTACATTGGGGTAGAACTAGATTAGAAACGCATCGTATGAGTACTCGCATTTTTAGTCTGTGTTATTTATGTAAATGCATATATACTAAAAGATAATGCTCTCGCAGTATTATTTATTTCTACTTCTCACGCTGTACATTATTTATCTCGCATACTGTCTTGTGATCGTAACAGCACATTTTACTTACACCAGAAACAAGACTGTTCAATAAATCTTTTATTGAAACGCCCGTCTATTTCTTTCTGTGTAACTTGGAGAAAACTAAGCATGCACGACTGAGCTGAGTGAAATAGTTATCTATTGTTTCCACGACTCTGGGACACGTTCTGCTTCTAAAGGGAAACACAGTGGTCATGTTTTGCGGCTGCCAGAAACTACTCCCTTCTTGTTGTCAAGGAGTTTCTAGTGGCCTCTGAGCTAGCTGGCACAAGTAATTAAGTTTAATATACTCGATAGGGACATACTGACCTTAGTCCTATGTCAAACCTATAGGATATATTATTCCAATGCGCAGAGCCTATTAGGGAAATAGGAGCTACACTACAAGCAGAAGAAACTGTCGTCCTAGAAGGTAGTATTGAAGGGCCTCTATTGCCCATTTGATGGCCAGGCATTCTTGTTCTATAGTGGCATACCGAGTCTCCCTCGGGAACAGCTTGCGACTTAAAAACAAGATAGGGTGCAGATCCCCCTTCTCATCAGGCTGGGAGAGGACAGCGCCAAGGCCCCTGCCAGAGGCATCGGTTTGGAGAACAAAGGTTTTATGGTAATCTGGACATGCAAGAACAGGGGCATTACTGTTATAATGTGTCTTAGTCTGTCTTCTGACTCTACCTTTTGTGTCATGTCTCTTGTTGGAATGTGGGGTCTATGACATACTGTGGTTCTTTGTCAGTTATGTAGCTTCAGCCTTTGCTGATGACATGGGGTTCCTTTGCTCCAATAAACTTCACTTTCAATGTTCTTGATGTTCCTGACTCTTCCTTGGAAGCTGATCACTTCAATTACATATGGCCTCCTTTAGTTGAGTAAAGCTCTGTTCTTGAGGAGCTGACCAATGAAGGGGTTTCCCTGACATGGCTTTCATTATTAGGTCTGTGGGAGGACTAGCGATAACTGAGAATCGAGGGATGAACCTTCGATAGTAACCCACCAGCCCTAAGAAGGAACAGACATCTTTCCTGGTGATGGGGCGTGGGATGTTAGTGATAGCTTCTAGTTTGTGTACCTGCGGTCTGATTTCTCCTGCCTGAATGTCGTACCCGAGGTATTCAATGTGGTCTGTACCAAAGGTGGTTTTCTTGGGGTTGATGGTGAGACTGGTCTTTTTTAGTGTGTGTAGGACCTTTCCTAGTTGGACGAGGTGTGTTTCCCAGTCAGGGCTGTGGACGACTATGTTGTCCAGGTACGCAACTGCATATGTTTGGTGGGGGTGTAACAGGACATCCATCAACCTCTAAAACGTCGCCGGGGCACCTTGCAGGCCAAAGGGGAGGACCTTGAAATGGAACAAGCCAGAGGGGGTGGAGAAGGCTATATTTTCTGGGGCGTTTGGGAACAAAGGGCCTTTTGTGAGGTCGATTGTGGACATTACTCTGGCGTCTCGAACGGTCTATGAGCTCATCCACCCATGGCATTGGGTACACATGAAAATTAGAGAGAGCGTTTAGTTGTCGGAAGTCTATACAGATCCTTACGCTTCCGTCAGGTTTGGGAACAAGGATGACTGGGGAGGACCAGGCACTGTGGGAGGGTTCTATTATATCTGCTTCCAGCATGGCTTGTACCTCTTGGTCCACAACCTTTCTCCTTGCGCGGAAATGCGGTATGGTCTCAGTCTTATGGGCCTTGCCCCTGCTGTGTCTATGTGGTGTTCAACCAGTGTTGTACATCCCACTATGCCTGATAGAACATCAGAAAATGAGGAACATAGGGACAGCAGTTGGTGTTTCTGTTCTTCTGTCAATTGTTTTGCTAACTGAACAGTCTCTGGCTTTTCCGGGGCGGGAGTAACCATAGGGATCTCAAGGGGTCTGTCAAGGGAGATGTGGTGTACTGAGACGTCTTTGCATGGAGTCGTTGGTAAGGGACCTTCCCAGGCTTTTAAAAGGTTGACATGGTACGTTTGCCCTGTTTGGGTTTTGTGTGGTACGGCTACACGATATGAAACAGGGGTAACCTTATCCAGAACCCTGTAGTGACCCTGCCATGTGGCCAATAACTTTTTTCTGTACTGGGTAGCAATATCAGGACAAGGTCCCCCACCTATAATTCCCTTAGCTTTGTGTTCTTATTGTACTATTGCTTCGTTGGGTCTGGGCTTTCTCCATATTCGCGTGAACATCCTCCCAAAGAGACGTTAAGGTGTCTCTTAGGGTCGTACTATACTTCAACAGTGGTTTGCTCTCAACTTCTTCCTCGACCCATTGTTCGACCGCCATATCAAGGAGTGTACAGGGCTTTCTCCTGAACAACAGCTTGAATGGAGAAAACCCGGTACACTTCTGTTCATGTGTTCGTATAGTGAACAATACTAAGGGCAACTGACGGTCCCAGTCCCTCCCTGCTTTGTCTATGGTTTTTCTTAGCATGGTTTTAATCGTCTTATTGTATCTCTCGACCAAACCATCCGTTTGGGGCTGGTAAATGGCCGTACGTATCAGCTTAATGCCTAAAAGGTCACATATTTGCTTCATCAGTCGTGACATGAACGGGGTGCCCTGGTCTGTTAAGAGCTCCCGGAGAAATCCTATGCAAGAGAAAAAGGAGACCATGGCCTGGGGTACGGCTGTGGTAGTTGTGCTAGTTAGGGGAATCGCCTCTGGATACCTGGTGGCGTAGTCCACCAGAACCAATATAAACTGGTGTCCACGGGTGAAGGGAAGCAGAGGTCCTACGAGATCCATACCCACCTGTTGGAAGGGTATGTCAATTATAGGCAGAGGCTGTAAGGGAGCACGGGGAAGCACGGGGTTGTTCACTAGCTGGCATCTAACACAAGCAGCACAATATCTAGCCACTTCCTGATACACTCTGGGCCAGTAAAATTTGTTTAATAAGTACTTCAATGTATGTTCCTTCCGGTTCACTGACAGAATATCGACACCCCAAAATATCCCCATACACAAATATCGAGTTTTTAATATCGATGTCAAAAATATCGACATGCTATATTTATTATTGTAAGTACAAAAATATCGAGAAAAAAAATATCGATGCAAAAAATATAGTTGTATAAAATATCAATTTTAATATATATATCAAAATAATATTAAATATATAAAAAAATTAAATTAACTTGAAAAAAATAAATTAGATTGAATATACATTTTAATAAATATAACAAATAAATGTAATTTAAAAAATTTAAACATACATATATAAAATGTAATATATATGTTTACTTTAAAACAATTAATAAACTATTTTAATTTATTTTATAATTGTATTTATAAAAATGTATAAATAAATATATATATATATATAAATACACCAATAACATAAAATCTAATAAAAAAACATTATATTATAAATTAAAACACTAAACTATTTAAAAGTCTTTAAAATTAAATTTTCAACCTCTGTGAATGCAACAGTAAAGAAAGTGTTGGATAGCGGAGGGGTAAAAATTACTATTCCCACTTCAGTGTATGCACCAGTAGGGAAAGTGCTGCATAGCGGAGGGGTAAAAATTACTATTCCCACTCCAGTGAGTACAACAGTAGGGAAAGTGCTGGATAGCAGAGGGGTAAAAATTACTATTTCCACTCCACTATGTGCAACAGTAGGGAAAGTGTTGGATGGCGGAGGGGTAAAAATTTCTATTCCCACTCCAGTGAGTGCAACAGTAGGGAAAGTGCTGGATAGTGGGGGGGTAAAAATTAATATTCCCACTCCAGTAAGTGCAACAGTAGGGAAAGTGCTGGATAGCGGAGGGGTAAAAATTACTATTCCCACTCCAGTGTGTGCAACAGTAGGGAAAGTGCTGGATAGCGGAGGGGTAAAAATTACTATTCCCACTCCAGTGAGTGCAACAGTAGGGAAAGTGCTGGATAGCGGAGGGGTAAAAATGTACTATTCCCACTCCAGAGACTGCAACAGTAGGAAAAGTGTTGGATAGCGGAGGGGTAAAAATTACTATGGGTAAAAATTACTATTCCCACTCCAGTGTATGCAACAGTAGGGAAAGTGCTGAATAGCAGAGGGGTAAAAATTACTAATCCCACTCCAGTAGGTGCAACAGTAGGGAAAGTGCTGGATAGTGGAGGGGTAAAAATTACTATTCCCACTCCAAAGAATGAAACAGTAGGGAAAGTGTTGGATAACGGAGGGGTAAAAATTACTATTCCCACTCCAGTGAGTGCAACAGTAGGGAAAGTGTTTGATAGCGGAAGGGTAAAAATTACTATTCCCACTCCAGTGAGTGCAAAAGTAGGGAAAGTGTTGGATAGAGGAGGGGAAAAAATTACTATTCCCACTCCAATGAGTGCAACAGTAGGGAAAGTGCTGGACGCCGTAGTAAAAAAAATACTATTCACACTGAAACACTTAAAAATATATATATATATTAAAAAAATCAAAAATATAATAAAAATTAATAATCAATATTTTAAAAATTAAAATTAAATGTTTAAAACACATAAAAAGAACACAGATAACAATAGTAATTACATATAACAAAAACTTACAAATACCATATATAATAAAATGATAAATAAATGTATCAATACATTTTTATTTTAAAATACAAAATATTTACAAAAAAGATTAATGACAAAATAGATGTATTTATTTATTTCCTGACCTATAACACCACACCAATAACAAAACACTTCACATTTCTTAATTAAATTTATTTACATATTTTACATAATTAATAAACAATTAAAAAATTCTTACTAATATTCTAATACAAACATTAATGTACTACACACACTTTAACACTATTATTATTATTATTGCGAATTTGTACAGCGCATAGCTGCCCCAGCAACGGGGCGTCCCAGCGCTACCCAAGTGTAAGTGACTAGAGATGGTCCAGAAAAGGAATGAGAGTTACGCCGGGAAGAGCCAGGTCTTTATGGCTTTACGGAACTCCAGGTGGTTCTAGAGTCCTCTAATAGCAGAGGGAAGAGAGTTCCAGAGTTTGGCCGCCAAAACCTTAAAAGAGCGACCACCAGCTCTGGCTCTTTGAACTCGGGGGATACAAGCCAGCCCTTGGTCAGTAGAACGCAGGAGTCGACTCGGAATATACGGCACTAACATGTTGGCTAGAACCGGAGGAGCTTGTTGGGTCAAGATTTTATGAGTGACACTAAGGGGCCGATTCCGATCTCGGCCGGTAGGGCTCCGAATCGGATTCGGCATAACCGGATCCGATTCGGAGCCCTATTTCCCGACCGATTCGTACGCGCATCCGGACGAGCGAGTACGATGCGAAATCGCCGACCGACTCGTTTGGGCGTCCCAACCGCTCCGACCGACTCGTTCCCGGGTCTAACCGCACCGACCGACTCGCTCGGACCACGACTCGCACCGCGCTATGGAGACGTTCCCCGGCCGGGTAAGTACGATGCGCGCCGCGAGCAGTCCGACCGACACGCGCCGTCCGGCTCGAAAGAGCAGTCGGAGCCGTACTTCGGGAGCCGTGTCGGACCCCCCTGTACGCGTAGCCATGCGAGTCGCACACAGGGGGGACCCATGGGTCCCCCCTACCTGTGCGTGTATGGCGAGAGTTGCTTCGCCGCGTACCCGATGTAGGGGGCGCCCTTGTTCGCCTCGCACCCATTGAGGCAATGGGAGCCCGCGTACGCATTGTGACGACCGGCTCCCATTGACTTCAATGGGAGACCGATCGACTTCGAGTACGATAGCATACGGACGCATCGTACTTGTTCGGTCGGGCTGCACGGGTCCGATTCGGTCGGAAATCTCTCCGGGTCCGGCTCGGTTGGAGAGATTTCCGGCCCGAATCGGAATCGGCCCCAGAGTGTCTTGAACTGAATTCTTCTATCTACTGGTAGCCAGTGTAGCTTAGGTAAAAGCTTGGACACTGAACATGATTTCGGGAGTGCCAACAGAGTCCGAGCTGCCGCATTTTGTATTCTTTGAAGGTGCAGAATACAGGATTTGTTTGCACCTAAATATAAGGAGTTGCCATAATCTAGCCTGGATAGAATCGTGGCCTGTAGGATGGTCTGACGAATATTGGGGTCAAAAAAACCAAGCAAAGGTTTTAACCCTCTCAAAAGTCCGAAACAAGTCCCTGCGACCGACTTGGATTGAGTGTCAAAGGAGAGACTTCTATCAATCCAAAAACCCAGGTTCTTAACAGCCTCCTTTGGTATGGGTGCAGGTTTTAATTTATCTGGCCACCATTGCTCTGACCACATGTCGCTATCTCTCCCAAGCAAAAGTATTTCTGACTTGCTTGCGTTTAACTGCAAGCAGTTTGCTGTCATCCAGTCAGCGATCACCAGCATGTCCTCCTTAAATTTGACGAGGTTGTTTTTGCATTTCTTAGAAAAAGCGATAACTAGTTGGGTGTCATCGGCATAAGTTCCCAATGACAACCCTCTGCTTCTAGCTGCTACTGCCAGGGGTTGTACATAGATATTAAAGAGCATGGGGCTCAGTATCGAACCCTGTGGCACACCGTGTTTGATGGCATACTCCTGAGAGTGGAAAGGTGGCACAGTGACCTGGAAGGTTCTACCCTCCAAGAAAGATCGAAACCATGTTAAGGCCAGACCCCCAATCCCTATCTCCTGTAGCCTACGTAGTAATATCTCATGTGATACAGTGTCAAAAGCGGCACTTAAATCAAGAAGAATTAAGGACGCAGAATTTCCCTCGTCTAGGCTGCTGCGGATTTCCTCGATCACCGCCCTCAGAGCAGATTTGGTGCTGTGGTGGGATCTGAAGCCGTTTTGCGAGGCATCCAGAATTTCATTTTGCTCTACAAACTCTGTAAGAATAGTATTTACATGAGATTCCGTGGTTTTAGCCAGGAAAGGAAGCTGGGAGATGGGGCGGTAATTACCCAGTTCAGATGGTTCTAAAGATGGTTTCTTTAAAAGAGGAGTTACTATAGCATGCTTCCAGGCTGATGGTAAGGACGCTGAGGACAGAGACAGATTAATCAGTTCCCTGGCCACTGGTAAAATGATGTTGTGGAATTGACGAAACTGAGCTGGTCTCAAAGAGTCAACTGAAGAGCCTGATTTGATTTTCAGGCAAAGGGACTCAATCTCAGTGAGGGATAGTTGAGGAAAGGAACACAATGTATTGTTTTCCATACTAGGTCCACTGTCCTCATACCTTACCCCCAGGTCAGAATTAACAGTGATCAAAGGGAGGCTTTTATAAATTTTCTTCACCTTGTGCACAAAATATCCAGCCAATTCGTCACACTGAGGGGCCGATTCCGATCTCGGCCGGTAGGGCTCCGAATCGGATTCGGCTTTACCGGATCCGATTCGGAGCCCTGTTTCCCGACCGAACCGTACACGGGTCCGGCCGAGCGAGTACGATGCGAAATCTCCGACCGACTCGTCCGGGCGTCCCGACCGCTCCGACCGACTCGCTCCCGGCTCGAACCGCTCCGACCGACTCGCTCGGACTCGACTCGCACCGCGCAATGGAGACGTTTCCCGGCCGGGTAAGTACGATGCGCGCCGCGAGCAGTCCGACCGAGCCGCGCACTCCGGCTCGTAAGAGCTGTCGGAGCCGTACTTTGGGGGTCCGTGTCGGACCCCCTGTACGCGTAGCCGCGCGAGTCGCACACAGGGGGGACCCATGGGTCCCCCTACCTGTGCGTGTACGGCGCGAATCGCTTCGCCGCGTACCCGCTGTAGGGGCGCCCTTGTCCGACTTCGCACCCATTGAGTCAATGGGAGCCCGCGTACGCGTTGTACGACCGGCTCCCATTGACTTCAATGGGAGTCCGACCGACTCGAGTCCGATAACATACGGACGCATCGTACTCGTTCGGTCGGACTGCACGGGTCCGATTCGGTCGGAAATCTCTCCGGGTCCGGCTCGGTCGGAGAAATTTCCGGCCCGAATCGGAATCGACCCCTGAGTGTTTGAGGTGATAGGTGAATCAGCTTTCGGGCTGGAACATTTCATGACTTTAAGAAGGGAGAAAATCGTTTTAGGACGATTATTACTCTCTAAGATTTTATTAGCGATGTACTCTGCTCTGGCTCTCCGGACCAGTTTATGGTATGTCTTAATTGATTTGCGGTATTTATTTTTGGCTTCTGTATCGTAAGCGCGCCTCCAGGCCCGCTCCAGTTGTTTACAGTTTTTTTTTGCTTTACTCAAGGATTCATTAAACCAAGGATTGGATTGTCCTCTTTGTTTTTCGAGCTAAGTTTAGCAGGAATACAGCTGTCCAAAGCTTGGGTCAGCCAATCCTGAAAAAGCGTATTGGCTGATTCTATATTGGATGATACCTGAGGTTTATGGCTTAACAGTAAATCCGAGAATTTGTTAATATCTAATTTATGCCAGGGTCGTTTTAATACCGACAATAAACAATTCTGTGCTGGCTTACCTTGCCAACGAATAGAGAAAGGGACAAGGAAGTGGTGTGTCCATGCCATAGGAATCGGGGACGCAGCTGTTATGGAGCCTAAATTAGAAAATATAGGGTCCAACAAATGACCTGCTACATGTGTACTGTTAGAGACACATTGGGTCAACTGGCAGGCCTCTAGATCAGCTAAAAAAATAGCAATGCCTGTCTTGTATATTAAGGTCTCCTAAAATGGTAAAATTTGCTGCTTTACTGGCGAGTAGAGTGACCTTGTTCACTAATTCTTCTCTAAAAACTTTGGATGGCCCTGGTGGACGATAAATGAGCAAGCCAGAGACCGTGAAATTGTGGTTTAGAGTAATTTTGAAGAGTGCACTTTCGCACTCAGGAATGTCCTCCTTCTTCAAGCTGCATGAATAACACTCCTTATGGATTAATGCAATGCCACCACCTCTATTGCCGGTTCTATTAAGTTGATTCATGATGTAACCTTGCGGAAGTACCAGCCATGATTCTGCAACGGAATCCTGCGTCAGCCAGGTCTCAGTCAAGAATAATGCATCAGGAGACTCTTCTGTTAATAAATCAAAGATCTCAGCATGGTGTTTAGCCAAGGACCGACAGTTCAGGCTAAGAAACCTGAACTTGGTGGAGTCAGGGGGAGAAATGCCTCTCCCATCTAGCTTACTTTGAGAAGGACATTGTTTACACTTAAAAGAGCCAGCCAGTGGAGACCATGTATGATTAATGCAGGTAGAACATTTAGTATTAAAAGACAAGAGCTCCGAGCGTGAGTAGTAAAGTGTATGCCTGTACGCCTGTGATGCTTTGTGACCATAATTGAAGGGAGACCGCTTCTCTTGCACTGTGTTCCAGTAATTTTAAATTTAGGTATAATTTGGCTTTTAAAAAATAACTGTGTACATTTCCTTTGCTATTTTGCACATTTATTCTTGCACTGTTTCTCGAGCTGTGTTAAAGCTCAGGGGGGTAGTTTTAGCGATAAGTCAGCGTTCTAGTTGCTGACGTCGACGTAAGAGCTTCGGCCCTTAAAACGGCCGATGACGCGACCGCGCAGCGGCGCCTGTGATGCTTTGTGACCATAATTGAAGGGATACCGCTTCTCTTGCACTGTGTTCCAGTAATTTTAAATTTAGGTATAATTTAGCTTTTAAAAAATAACTGTGTACATTTCCTTTGCTATTTTGCACATTTATTCTTGCACTGTTTCTCGAGCTGTGTTAAAGCTCAGGGGGGTAGTTTTAGCGATAAGTCAGCGTTCTAGTTGCTGACGTCGATGTAAGAGCTTCGGCCCTTAAAACGGCCGATGACGCGACCGTGCAGCGGCGCCTGTGATGCTTTGTGACCATAATTGAAGGGAGACCGCTTCTCTTGCACTGTGTTCCAGTAATTTTAAATTTAGGTATAATTTAGCTTTTAAAAAATAACTGTGTACATTTCCTTTGCTATTTTGCACATTTATTCTTGCACTGTTTCTCGAGCTGTGTTAAAGCTCAGGTGGGTAGTTTTAGCGATAAGTCAGCGTTCTAGTTGCTGACGTCGACGTAAGAGCTTCGGCCCTTAAAACGGCCGATGACGCGACCGCGCAGCGGCGCCTGTGATGCTTTGTGACCATAATTGAAGGGAGACCACTTCTCTTGCACTGTGTTCCAGTAATTTTAAATTTAGGTATAATTTAGCTTTTAAAAAATAACTGTGTACATTTCCTTTGCTATTTTGCACATTTATTCTTGCACTGTTTCTCGAGCTGTGTTAAAGCTCAGGGGGGTAGTTTTAGCGATAAGTCAGCGTTCTAGTTGCTGACGTCGACGTAAGAGCTTCGGCCCTTAAAACGGCCGATGACGCGTCCGCGCAGCGGGCGCGCCGCTGGCGCGCCGAAGGCGCGCCTAAGGCAAGCCCGTCTGCGCCCGTCCGCGCCCAACCGTGGCCAGGGGCAGGAACCCCTGCTGAGATTGGGAAAGAGAGGATTGTTTATACCTCTGAAGAACTCTACCATTTGAAAGGAGAACTCGAATGTGAGTGTCAACATAACCTACGGGTAGATAGTCTCAGCACTTATTGCGCACACTGTGATTTTAGATTTCTAACTACATATCATTTAGGAACCGGTACTGGCAATATAAAACTGATTACGATGCTTCTATTGAATTGCCGTTCACTCCCTAAACATTCGGCTGAAATTTTTTTACTTTTAGAGGAGAGGAAGCCAGATGTTCTGTTCTTAACAGAGACCTGGCTTAACAAGGAGGCAGACGCCGACATTGTTCAAACACTACCTCCTAACTACTCTATCCAGAGACTTGATCGAAATGGAGGACGTGGAGGCGGATTAGCTATTATTTACAAGGATAACCTTGTATGCCGGTTTACGACTAACCCTATTCCTGACTGTGAAAGTATGCTTTTTATAATCAACCTTTCCCCCAGTTTCACTTTCTCGGGGATCTTAGTTTATCGACCGCCGGGTCCTCTTGGTCTTTTTAACAAAGATCTACTTGAATGTGTAGCACATCCGGTTAGCTCTTCCCCCAATTTTACTATCTTGGGAGATTTTAATATGCATTTCGATGATGCGGAATCTGCATCTTCTCTAGAATTGATTGAGGAGCTTTCTACCGCTCAACTGTTTTTAAAAGGACTCGGCCCTACCCATATTAAAGGCCACTTGCTTGACCCCGTTTTCTCTAATATACAAAACCTACAGCTGGGCAATACAGTTCCTCTACCCTGGTCCGACCATTTTTTAATTCCCTTTAGTTGGACTTTAACTGATTTTACTTCGCCCTCTGTGCGAACTAGGAAATTTGCGCGCAAATGGTCGAAACTCCCCTTAGAGGCTTGGATAGATAATTTAAACAATTCCATCCCATCACCTCATTTAAACCCTAACGTGGCTAATGAGAATTTTAATAACTGGCTTGAGATATCACTTAATCGTATCCTCCCCAAAGTAGCGATTTCAGAAAAGGATGGAGGGAAAATAATCCCTGGTACTCACATAAACTAAGGGAACTGAAACAGCAATGTAAGAAACTGGAAAGAAGTTGGAGAAAGGATTTCTCTATTTCTAGGAAAGGTATATATAGAGAAGCTATCAGAATTTATAAAACTGAAGTAAAAAGCTCTCAAGCCTTCTATTTTCAGGAAAAAATTATAAGAGCGGCAAATTCACTGCGAGAAATATTTAAAATCGCTAAAGCTCTCCTTACACCTCCGGCTCCTCCTATTGCTTTGGATAAAGCCCAATTGCGATGCGACCAAATAGCGGATTTTTCTTTGAGAAAATTCAAACTATATATAAATCGTTCCCTTTAATTATAGACCAACATTCTTCTCTATTAGGAAATGTAGCCACTCCGGAAGGTCAAACTTTGTTGGAGGATTTTCCGCCGTTAGATCTTCCTACCTTGCTAGGGCTGCTAAGAGATTTAAAATCGGGCTCGCCCTTAGATCCTGCCCCGCCCGCGGTTCTCCACCAGATTTGTGAGGTCGTCTCACTAGTTATCCTTGAGGTGATCAATATCTCTCTCAAATCGGGTATAGTACCGTCTTCTTGGAAACATGCTAGGGTCAAAGCACTTTTGAAGAAGCCCAATTTGGACCCTGAAGACTGGGCTAACTATCGTCCCATCTCTTTATTACCTGGACTAAGTAAACTTGCTGAGAAATATACTGAATTCTATTTTATCCACCTTTTTAGAATCGTTTACACCCAACCCAAACTGGCTTTAGACCTTGACAGGGCACGGAAACTGCCCTTATTGCTGTGGTGGAAGAAACTAGGAAGATTCTTGATGCCGGAGGCTGCGCTGCTTTGATCTTATTAGATCTTAGCGCAGCCTTCGACACGGTAAATCATCATTTGATGATTCAAAGACTTAGGGAAGTGGGAGTGGCCGGATCAGCTCTAAAATGGCTACAATCCTTCCTTCAAAACAGAGGGGCCGATTCCGATCTCGGCCGGTAGTGCTCCGAATCGGATTCGGATTTACCGGATCCGATTCGGAGCCCTGTTTCCCGACCGAATTGTACACGGGTCCGGCCGAGCGAGTACGATGCAGGCACCCGCGAAATCTCCGACCGACTCGAACGCGGCTTCAACACGCTCCGACCGACTCGCATGGACACGACTCGCACCGTGCTATGGAGACGTTTCCCGGCCGGGTAAGTACGATGCGCGCCGCGATCAGTCCGATCGACTCGCGCCGTCCGGCTCGAAAAAGCTGTCGGAGCCGGACTTTGGGGTCTGCGTCGGACCCCCTGTACGCGTAGGCGCGCGAGTCGCACACAGGGGGACCCATGGGTCCCCCTACCTGTGCATGTACGCCGCGATGCGCATGGACGCGTTCACGCTGTAGGGGCGCCCTTGTCCGCCTCGCACCCATTGAGTCAATGGGAGCCAGCGTACGCGTCGTACGACAGGCTCCCATTGACTTCAATGGGAGTCCGACCGACCCGAGTCCGATTGCATGCGTGCGCATCGTACTCGTTCGGTCGGACTGCTAGGGTCCGATTCGGTCGGAATTCTCTCCGGGTCCGGCTCGGTCGGAGAGAATTCCGGCCCGAATCGGAATCGGCCCCAGAGTCTTCACAGTCTTTGAAGAAGAATCCTCCTCTAAACAAATACCTCTGACATGTGGGGTTCCTCAAGGCTCTTCCCTTAGCCCCACTATGTTTAATATATATTTGCGGTCATTAGCAGAAACGGTACACCCCTTTGGTATACAGATTGTCACATACGCTGACGATACTCAATTGATTGTCTCCCTGACTCAACAATTCCAACAAGGCCATAATCTAGCTGCATGCCTTGAGAAGGTTTTTTATTGGATGAACAATTCATTTTTAAAACTCAATGGAGCTAAGACGGAACTTATGCTGCTGGGGAAGTCTGCCCCCTAAACATTGATTCCTTTTGGCCCAGCTGCCTAGGCCCTCCCCTGTTCCTAAGCAGCAAATTAAAAGCCTAGGAGTTTGGCTTGATTCAAATTTAAACTTCAATGAACAATCACGTAAAGTAGCGGCCTGTTGCTACGGCCTTTTAAGAATGGTTCGGAAGATCCTTCCTCTACTACCTTTTATGGCCAGACGACTGCTGGTCCAAGCTCTTATTCTTTCACGGCTGGACTATGCGAATGCTATCTATTTGGGAGCCCCGCTATCTACTACTAAAAGACTTCAAACAGTGCAGAACTGTGCGGCGCGCATGCTGTTAAATATTCCGAGACGCATCTCGGCTAAACCCGCTCTCACCTCTCTGCACTGGCTTCCGGTCTGTCAAAGAATTCAATTTAAGGCAATGTGCATCGTACACAAAGCACTCTTTGATAATGGCCCCTGTCTGACTCGCTCATGGATTCAATCCTATTGTCCTAACAGACCCCTTAGATCGGCGAATAAAGGCCTTATTGTAGTCCCTAAGATTAAACGCTCTCGGAGTGGAGGTCGACTGTTTACATACAATGCAGCCAGACTATGGAATAGTCTTCCTCTCCACCTACGCTCTGAGCCTAATCACTTTAAGTTCAGGAAACTTTTGAAAACCTCTCTTTTCCTTTGAGTGTCTCATAGCATCACTGTTGTCGCAGCGCTGGGATGCCTTCGGGTAACCATGCGCTCTAGAAATGCTACTTCATTCATTCTTTTAAGGGTCGGGCAAACTAAATTAAACTATCAAATAATAAAACACATTTAAAACTTATCTTAAAATTACAATCAATTACTATTAACAACTAATATTTATATTATTAAAATGTATTTAATACCCACCCCTTACCCCTTTTGAAAATAAATATAACAAAAAACTATTAAAAAATTACCCAAAATATTTATCTATTAATTAACATTAATTAACAACTATTTAATAATTAAACACAAATTACTTCCCACCATTTACACCTCTAAACACCACAGCAGAGACCTAAAATTAATTGCACAATTACCATAATTAATTAATTAATTAAAATTAATTAACAACCAATTATTAATTCATAAATTAAAAATAAATTACTTCCAACCATTTACACCTACAAACACCACAACACACACATAAAATAATTAGACAAATTTTATTACATAGTTACCATAATGAATTAATAATTAATTAATTAAAATTAATTAGCAACCAAATATTAATTAATTAATAATAAATTAATTTACACATTTAACACTATAAAATATCAATAAAACAAATATTAATAAATACAAATGAATCAATAAATTTAAAATAATTAAATTACTTCCGACCCTATTCCCCTATAAACCCACGACCCGCTACGGAACTAAAAGCGCAAAATTCATATTGAAAAAATTAATAAATTTAATATAATTAAATTACTTCCCACCCTATTCCCCTATAAACCCACAACCCGCTACGGAACTAAAAGCACAAAATTAAAATAATTTTTTTTATAACTACTAAAAATTTAACACATATATTAAAAATACAAACAATTCTTATACACAAAAATATACATCACATGCATATAAAGTATACACTAAAATACATAACAATAATAAAAAATTATATTTTTAACAACTATATTTTTGCAAACGATATTAAACACTTCGATATTTTTAAAATCGATATTACTTACCTGAATTCAATATTCTTGACCTCGATATTCTTGCTGTCGATATTTCTGACCCACGATATTTCCAACTCGATATTTGTGCACCTCAACATTTTGTACTTGATATTCTGTCTCTACACCGTTCCGTTCCACAGTGACCACCCCCTGCCTGGCTATGGGCGAGGTCCAACACATACTCTCGAAAGCCTTTGGGGACCAAGAACTGTTCCTTAGCTTGCCCAGTCTCCCGGGTTATCCTGTATAACAGACCCTTTTTAACACAGAAAAGAGGGCCTACCTTTTCTGGGTGATCCTCCTGAGCTTGGTCCCTGGCATGTTGTAGTGTCCCATCATCCCTCTGGGCGGTTCGGAAGCTCCGGCTCGGTGTCTGTGGTTCGTCTGGGGAAACAAGGATAGGAGTAGACAGGAAATCATAGGGCTTACGATATAAAGCCTGTTCTTCTCTCTTTTCCCTATGGGTTTTTATTCCTTTGACGGAGGGGCCCTCTATATGGGTCTGAGAAAACAGGGTGCTTCCCAACCCCCCCGACATGGGTGAAGGGGAAGAAAGGGATGTCAAATACTCATGAAACCGGGGAAGGTCGGTCCCTAAGAGGACGGTTTCAGGAAGCGAGGTTATCACCCCCACCTTTCTCAAGAGGGGTTCCCCATCTATGGTCAGTAGGACCTCTGCTAGAGGGTACAATTTCTTTTCTCCATGTACACAAGTCCTGAATGTGCTCTCGCCCAAGGTCCTGAATGTCTGGTATGAGCTCTTTACTGATGACGGTATGGTGACACCCTGAATCTAACAGGGCTACCACTGGTTTCCCGTTCACCAGTATTTTCTTCTGATACCTCTGATGAGGTTCCCCTGCTATGTAAATGCGACTCGGGTATACCCTACCTCCATGGGCTCCTGGGGAGGGTTACGAGAAGGACACTGACGTGCAATATGTCCCCACTCTGCACAGTGGAAACATTGTGGGCCCTGTAATGGTTGTGTTCCTAAGGCTGGTCGGGGTGTATGTTTTACCGGGGGAGGAAGAGTCCGACTCTCTCTGGTTGTCTTAGTCGGGGTAGGCCTATGGGAAAACGCTGAGGTTGAGCCCTAAACTCAGGGGACCTATGATAGGCGCATGCCAAGTCAACAACCGTAGCGACTGTAAGATGGGGATGTTGTTTAACCCACATCAGGGTATTATGGGAGAGAGCCTCTAGATACTGCTCCAGATAGATCTTCTCGGTTACGTCATCTATGGAAGAGGAGGATGGTTGCAGCTACCGGTTCCCTAGATCCCTTATCCTGTAGTACAGAGAACAGGGGTTGTCCTCAGCTGTCCATTTCTCTTTGCGAAAGCGGTTGCGGTAGTATTCTTGGTCGCAACCCAACCTCTCCAGGATGGCCCTTTTTATCTCAGTATAGGGGGTAGTCCCCGCAGGGTTGGAACCTTGGAAAGCAGCTTGGAGTTCGCCAGACAACAAAGGGGCTATGTATTGCCCCCATCTCTCTTGTGGCCAGGCAGCCGTGGAGGTAACCCTTTCAAAATTCACAAAAAAGAAATCGGGATCGTCACCCTCCTGGAATTTTTGTAAGACTGTAACAGGTACATTGGGGTGAACTCGTGCATTTGTTATGGCATCTGTGAGGCACAGGATAGCTGTGTCCTGAACCTGTTGGTTCGTCAGCATAAGGGACGCTTGGTCTTTCAGTGCTGCTTGTAGTGCCTCGCACTCATTTTGGGCCATTTTGGTTTGTTTCTCGAAAACAAGCTGCAAGTGGCGTTGGCCCTCTGCTAGTTGGGTTATCATAGCCTCCATAGTGAGGGGTCGTGTCATAACTACTAGACACTGATCCCACTTCTGACACCACCTTGGGCTGGTGGCCACTCCGGTCACCACGCCCTCCCTTTATTGGGAACACTGGAGTCAATATCAGTTGTGTTCGGTCTTTTATTAATGCACTTTTACTTTTTTTTATCCCAATAGTTCTTGGGCAAATATTTCTGTTCTTGGACTTGGGGATGAAGAGGAATGAAATGGGGTAAAACAAGGGAAGTCGACATCCACAGGAAGCTATCGCCTTGATAGGGCTCCGTCCCAGCCTTGGTTTTCTTCTCAGGAGGGTACCGAAGAAAAGAAAGGAACACAAAACAAAAGGACACAGTCAGGTCACTTGGTCTGGTGTCGTTTTTAGGGAAGAGTGCTCCCATCACCCGTGCTCTCTATGTGCCGTGCCTAGGTGTAAGGAGGGGTTTCAATGCTTCGGGGTGGTGTGGCCCGTAACCCCCGCCCACCAACCCCTAAAGGAAAAGAAGCGTGCTCGGGGCACTTGCCTGGACCCATGACCCTCCTGGGCCGTGGGGGTGGGAGTCCCAGGCTACGCTTCTCCTGTTGGAGTGCTGGACTCAAGGGCGTTGCTCCTGGAGCGGTCTCCTCTCTGATGGTCCTCCGCGGTCAGGAACGATTCTCCGGTCTTCTCTCCTTCTTCCGTCTCTGTCTCCAACATTTCCTCTCCGAGTCCGATCCCCGGCGTCTCCTTGTCGTCCTTGGCTCCGCCCACCTGCTCCATGGTTGGTGAGCCGTAGGTTCCTGTTTGGTCCGCTGGAGCGTTCACCCCGCTTCTGGTCCGGGGATCGGACTCGGAGAGGAAGTCTAGTTTCCACAGTAAATACATTTCATTAATGTATTTAAATGTTCACACATGCTAATAAAGTTATGGCACACAGTAAATATAGTATCACATGTAGGTACATTAGTGCATTTCTGTGAAGTGCATGGGTGGAGTCTAAATTGCCCTACTCCAGGACCTAGGGGTCTATTACGATGGCGGGCGGACTTTGTCCGCCCGCCACCGTAACGGTGAACGGGACCGACCGCCAGAGGTGTGGCGGTCCCGCTGTGGCCATTAGGATGCGACCGCCACCCTGGCGGTCGCATCCCGCATATTTAACATTGTGGCGGGCGGTGCTTTGTGCAGCACCCGCCACAATGCCAAATATGCATGTTGTGCATTGGCATGCACAACGTGACAGGCACCGCGCGGTGCCTGCCACCTTGTGCATGCCAATGTAGGGGGGTACCATAGGTACCCCCCAAGTGCACCCCCCACCGCCCCCAACACCACGGGGGCCCGCAACAGGCCCCCAAAGGCAAACACCGCATGCCTTCCATGGCGGCATCGCCGCCATGGAAAGGCCAAACTCCGCTGACATCTTAATATGGCGGGCGGTGCCTGCTAGGCACCGCCACCGCCACCATATTATTGCCCAGGACCGCACGGCAGGCAATTAACGATTGCCTGCCTGCGGTAAAGCGGCGGACGGTCTTTCCGTCCACCGCTGGGCCCCCCGCCATCGTAATAGGGTGGGGGATAAATGGCGTGCGGGCGGGGAAAGATGTCGGGCGGATCGCCACCGACGGTCGGGCGGTGGCGATCCACCCGACATCATAATGGACCCCCTAGTTACCATAGGAAATCGATTTTTTGTTTTGCTAATAACTTTGGTACTGTTTGACAAATCTTTAAAAACTTTTAAAAAAAACGTTTATCCACCTCAGCTCTTTTTTGGAAAATTTCAGGGTGATCTGTCAAGTGGGGATGAGGAAAAAGGGGATCCCAAAATACAATTTCCTCATGCAATTTCTATTGGGAGTTACCTGGAAGCTTTGGTGGAGACCACACCCTCCATGGCCATCATCTTAAGTTCAGCTAGTTGGTGATCTTCCAGTTGGCTAGTGTTTAAGAGTTTAGTACACTTACCGTTCAAAGGGTGAGATTTGTTTTTCAAATTGTTGCTATAAAAAACATTTAAAGGCACAGGAAGGACCTGTTTTAGTCTGACTTAGCTTGTACATAAGTTAAGAGGGCATGTAGAGGAGTGTCTACCTCAAGTACAACAAAAGCTGGCCATGCATTTGGTATAAAAGCTATGAACGGCCAATGTGTATCAATCGTCAGAAACATGCAGACTACAGCCCCTCACAGAAGAATAACATTGGCGCCCCGTCTAAAGCTGAGCCCTGTTGAGTGATAGATATGATAGTGCTTCTTAATCATATAGTTAATTGTATTTTTGAACATTGCCGAGAGAGAGTGTTCACAGGTAAGAGAACATATACCCAAATCCTCCCAGAGTTACTGTTCTTTAGCTCTACTTTTGCTGGTAAGGCAGATGCCGACATCATATTCTGAGTCTCTTTATTTGAAAATGTATGATTTGGTCTTGACATTAATTAAGCCTTCTCAGCTGGCTGTATGTGCTGCCTTAAGATTACACACCGGTGGCTTGCTGATGTAGGAGAGTTGGCTGTAGGCTACTGAAGCTCCTGCCGCCTCATAACCCTGATGCCACCAGGGAAGCTGAACAAGTTGGCACAGAGAAAACAAATTCCAGAAAAGTTTTTGATTGTCTGCCTCAAGCCTCACACAGCTTCTCATTATTTTCACACATTTCCTAGTTCCTGTGCTATGTGTGTTTTTCAAAATGCAGTTTTTCTCTCTCTTCAGAGGGGAACACCTAGCTCCTTTTGTCTGATGAAATAACATGTTGATTTATCAAACTACTCATCGAAGATTAGGGCTTTGGCAATATTAGATTTCCTGTAACTGGAACATATGTTGGAGCAGTGTTTGTGTATGGTCGTAAAAAACAGAGCAAGCAAATGAAGAAACCATGGAAAATGTTAATGTTGAGAACCAAGACTTGACTAGAGTGCAAAACCTCAATATATAAATAAATAAATATATATGCACACATACACACACACACATATATATATACAGAAATGTATTTAGAACGTGCGTGTGTATATGTATATATATATATATATATATAACTAAAACATATATATATATATATGTATATACATATATATATGCACACACATTCACTGAAAAAACAAAGGTAACAGGGACATTATAGTTAGGATATACCATTCAGAAACATAGAAATTCACTGAAAAAAACAAAGGTTACAGGGACGTTATAGTTAGGAAATAGAATTTAAAAAACCTTACAAATTCTCACAAAAAAATGAAAGGATACTGGAACATTATAGTTAGGTTCAGATTGTACACACACAAAACCATAGAAATTCAACAGTTATAGTTATACTTATCTTAAGAAACTATAACTTGTGCCCTAAGGTAACTGTAACTAGCACCCCAGCCATGCACAGTTTTCTCATCAATATTTGTATTGCAAATGCTGCAGTGATATTATGAATGATGTCTTAGAAGATTTCATGACTAATGTAATATGTGGGATAATCAGCAGTGCATGGCACAGGTGCGAGTTATAGTTACCTTAGGGCACGAGTTATAGTTTTCTGTAACCTTTGTTTTTTTTTAGTGAATTTCTACATTTTTTTTCTACATTGTCCCTGTAACTTGTTGTTTTTCGGTTAAGTTTTTTTTTAACGGAAAGTAATATTTAATCACAAAAGGTTAATCCAACCACAGCCACGCACAGCCTTTGGGCATGCGCTGCAGGGGGTTGGCCACAGGCCCTGCAGCCAACCTCCCTCATGCAGCTAACCCCCCAAAGGCAACCGACCCAGGAAGGGGCATGCAGCCCCCCTCCCTGGGCAGAGTTCGACCACAGGGACCCCATCCCAGAGACTGGCCACAATGATTTTAGGGGAGGGAGGTACGTGGCTCCCCTCTCCGGGCTGTTTATGGCCCCAGGGATCCCATTCCCCGGGACCCAATGCTGAATTTATGGGAGGGGCATGCAGTGTTCATCTCCTGGCCAATTTTGGCCCCAGGGACCCCAAATCCTGGGACCCAGCCATATTGTAAATGGGGAGGGGGCTCACAGCCCCCCTCCCCGGGCCAGGTTTTTGGCCTCAGGGACCCCATAGCCTGGGGCCCTGCCATATTATAAAGGGGGAGGGGGCATGCAGCCTCTCTCTGCGGGCCAATTTGGCTCTGGGGACCCCATCTCCGGGACCCTCTCCTTTTTTTAATAGGGGGGCACGCAGTCTCCATCCCTGGGCTGATTTTGGCCCCAGGGACCCGAACCTGCAGGGCCCGGCTAATTTCTTAAGGAGGGGGACGGCCTCATGGCCCTCCTCCCTGGGCTTACTTCTGCTATGCGGAACTTCGAGAAGTGACCAAAAAACTCTGCAAGTGGTGGAGTACGTTAGGTTGCACCGTTCGCGCTGATTTTTACCACTGGGTGTTTCTCCTGTGCTGGAAAATCAGCGCAAATGGCACAATGCGCAGCGTAAGAGGGCCCTGCTTCTTTCTGCCGCTCGAGTAGATTTTCTACTTGAGCGGCAGCTTCCTCAACGTGAACTGATGGTTTCTCAATGCGATTGGTTACGACCATCGCAACCGCCACATTGAGAAATCTCACTGGGAAGTGGTCTAGGGTTGGATTTTCCTCGCTCGCCAACTTAACATTGGTGAGCGTGAGCGAGGAAAAACTCGGCTCCTCTTCTCAGAGCGGAGTTATTTGGAACACCACGTGCTCCGAGGAGCGTGGAAAACTCTGCAAATGGAGCGGAGTTCACCACCCAGAACTAGCCTCCATCCCCTGGGGCCCGTCCAATAAAGAGTTGGTGCCCTGGAGCCCATCCAGGGCACCCACCTCACCATTGTTGAGGGCCACAGGGGGAGCCTGAATGCCCCAGCGGCCCCTGCCTCCAGCAGGAGCCAGCATTGCTCCTGGTCGCAGGGAGCAGCTAACAAGGCTTCTCCCTCCATCCCGGAGCAATATTCAGATCAGTTTCCCTGCCTGCAGTGATGCCGGCAGATCTGAAGTCTGCTCCCAGCCGGCCGGAACAAACTTTATATTTGCTCTCGCTTGCAGGAGCTTTAAATTGCTCCCGCCAAGCAAGAGCAAACACTGGTTTTCCTGCCTGCAGCAGTGTGGACAGAAAACCCACTATGTCCTAGTGATGGGCACCCCGGCACATAGCTGGAGCCGACTCTGGAGGATGACCTCCAAAGGGCCATTAATGGCTCCGGGTGACGGGCTGCGTCTCCCCCTCCCATTGTCCCTGTAGGATGTTAGGCATTTCAAAATGGGGCACAACCAATATGAGGACTCGATGGGTTCAAATATGTCCCGTCTACATAAGTTATTTTACATTGTCCTTTGTTTTTTCTGATAGTTGAATAGTTATGTTCCTGCCGCTTACATACATACATACATACATACATACAGTAAGCGGTATGAACCAATTTGACTTCCCTAGTTGTACGCTAAACAATTCTTAGAACTTTTGTTTTGTTTGTTCAAGATCCCCATCCTGCCTTCTACTACTGAACACACAGGAAGATTAGCACTTTATCCACTTTTCTCACCAATTCTACTTTATGAGGACATCTTAACATGTTGGGTAACATTACAGCAATGGTAATCAGAGGCGAAAAAGTAAAACGACCTAAGTAAAACAAAAGGCATTACCCTCTTGAGCTTGAAGCCACACCTGTGCTGGAGTCTGCAAAGACTGGATCACTAAAGCAACAATCTAAAAAAGCCTGGTCACAAATGTGTCCTTGCTGTCAAGCTGGTAAAAAAAAGAAGCCCCCTCAACTAGAGCTGAAATAAAGGCTGTGTTGAGTTCACGCTACCACACCTAATGAATGCAAGATAGACACCACGCTCAAGGCTGCCAAGGTTTCTGTTGGCTTATGTGTGATATTTGAGTTCCATATTTTCAGTGAGTTTATATGTGACATTTCCGTGTTATCAGGGGCTTATGTGTGACATTTCGAGGCCTTCTGTTTGACACTTTGAGTGTCTGTTTTGTCCATATGTTGGTTTAAATTACATAATGTTGCCCCACTGTGTAATTTAATAGTGTAGAATCTGTTAAAATAGACAAGAACTCATAGTGTACTGGCTACAAAGCAAGGTGAGTCTGAAGATCACCTTCAAAAAAGGCTGGCAACTTGTACTGCACTATACACATGGACTGATGTTCATCAGACGCAAGGAATTTTCAATATTGCTAATTGTTTAAGTGCATTTTTAACAAATGATTGCACCTTGAAGCATGAATGTCTCATAGCTACCAAGACACCACTATGAATGACATCTTCAACAATGGCCTTTTAACCAACAGCTGGTTGTATTCTCGGACTTCTAATTTCTTTCATTTATGCGAGGCTCGGGGTGTTGGGCCTTTTTTATTTGCTCACTGTGAGAGGGTGCCGGTCCGGACTCATAACTTACCCAGAGTGACCCACCAGGCATACGGGAGGAAGGAACTTGAGGAGACTCCCACGCGACCTCGGATTGTTAGAACGGCGTCCTCTCCTAGGGTAACTCCCCCTCCCTGTGCTCTGCCCTTACAGGAAAGTGACGTTGGCGCCGGGATCCCGGAAGGAGGCGGGATCGACCCCGGAAGTGCTACAGTCCAGGAAGTGAAATGGGCCGGAACAAACCAAGGAGGACGCGAATTAGCCGGAGAGAGGAAGGAGTCGGGAAGCGGAGAAGAGGACGTCGGAGAAGCGGAAAGCGGAACGAAGAAGGAAGGCGGAGGAATCGAAGAAGAGGAAGCCGAGACGTGGTGCGAGGAGTGGTGGTCCCCACCGGAGGAGGCTGGAGAGCGGCCGCAACTCTGGAGAGTTGCGGCGGAGCCAGTGAGTAATCACAAACAGGGGAAAGACAGACTGTGGAGGCGGGAGGGGAACGACGAAGAGTGTTGAGAGGGGCGGGACGTTAAACACGGGGTTTTCTTTTGTCGGCCCACGTTACCACAGAGTTCAACATTGGCACCATTACCCTGTCTCTCACTGTTTTTCTTAGCACTTGCCCCGTTACCCTATACACCCCCCCTTGTCACCACTTACCTAAAAGAAGGTCTTCACACAACAACCCCCTGGTGTGGTGACGGTTAAATAAGCCATAGGGCTCCTGATTGAAACAGTGACTGACGGTTACTTATTTTTCTCTCTTATGAGCCTCCGTGGGAAACCCCTCACCAGCGAGAGAGAACAGTCGGAAGGGGGTATCACAGAAGAGGAGAAAGAACGACACGGGGAAGAAACCAGGGAGAACACCGACAGCTCACCAAGAAACCTAACAACCCTACATACTGAGATCCTAAATAAAACACCTCGAGCACCTTACTATATACGGCCTCCTCGTCTGTTTATCCGGCCCGCGCTCCCACAGGTGGTGTCAGAAGTGGGATCAGCCGGAGACATGGAGGCCGTACTTAACAAGATGGTGGAAAACCAAGAGAGTCTGGGAAAAGCGATGGAGAAGTTCCTCACGGTGGTGGAAGAAGACCGTGGGAAATTGCAACAAGTGATCACCAATCAGGGGCAGTCACACGATACGGCGATGGGGAAACTCGCTGACACCCTTGGCCAACAGAGGGGTCCGAGTACTCTCTCCTCAGTAATTCTTCAGAAATACGTTAGCGGAGAAGACCCGGAATATTTTTTTAATAACTTTGAGAGAATGGCATTGGCTGCAGCTTGGCCGGCCGATAAGTGGGGACAATATCTAGGCCCATTACTGTCTGGGGAGCTGCAAGCTTCCTACCAAGCTGCTAATATTCTAGGGGTGACACCCTATGCTGAAATAAAGCAGTGCATCATGGAACGACTAGGCGTCGATGATGAGACTTACCGGCTGAGACTCAGGCAGCTCAGAGAGGGACCGCAGGAAACCCCCAGGGCCCTTTACTACAGAGTGAAAGACATGGCCGACCGATGGTTAAAACCCGCCACGGCCACCAAGGAAGATATCATGGCCAAAGTATATATGGAACAGTACTTATCCTCCCTTCATCCTCCCGTCCAAAGATGGGTCAGACAACATGCCCACCTGACCCTAGAGACAGCCGTGGAGATAGCCAGCGCCTACAGCCGAGCACAAGATGCACAGAAGGGAAGAGAGGAACACCCCTGGAGAACAGGGATAAGCGGGACCCCTCGCCCTCCTCGGCCCCCGCTTGCACGAAAGCCGGAACCTGTTACCATCATCCCAGGTCCCCCACCTTTCAGGATCCCTGGTCCTCCTGTACTCAGAGCCCCTATATCAGGACCACAATGCTTCAACTGTGGAGGGTTGGGTCACATAGCTCGGTTTTGTCCACAAAGGGAGGAACCCATGGAGATTGGCATGGCTCGGAATTATTGCTGTCTCTCCCAGAACAATTCGCCAGCCCCGTACAGATGTGGTGTTAATGTGAATGGACAGCCCATGACCGCATTAGCCGACACCGGATGCCGACAAAGCGTTATTCGCCCTCAAGATTTAGGTCACAATCTTGGGATGGTTGACGGAACCGTACATATACAATGTGTACACGGGGATACAAAAGCATATCCCACTACTCATGTTCATATACAACATGCTACTGATCCTGGAACCGAACTAAAGGTTGGTCTCATTCCCCGTCTACCAGAGCAAATCATACTAGGAAGTGATTATTCGCGGTTATCTGAATTGCCCACGACATCATCCCCGGACGAGCAAGAATGGTGGTCTGTTGCTCCATTCTCCCAGGATGAGAATCACGAATGGCCACCCTCCAAGGCGAAGAAGACGAAAAATCAAAAACGGAGAGAGAAAGGACAATCCGTTTCTGCCTTTCCAGCCCAGATAGAAGAAAATCCGTGGGAAAAGGACAGAAACTTTCATGCTGCACAGAGAGAGGACCCCGTTCTACAAGAAGCCTGGGACAGAGCCGTAAACCAGGAAGACCCTCTCCATGTATGTCCCTATTTCTTTATTAAGAATGGCCTTTTGTACAGAAAAGCCAAATCAACAGATACCCCTCAATTGTTGGTCCCTACTCCGTTCAGGGAGAAAGTCCTCTACATGGCCCATAGTCATTTGTTGGGAGGTCACTTTGGGGAGGAAAAAACGGAACAACTAATATTGGAAATGTTTTATTGGCCGGGTATATATAAACAGGTAAAAACCTATTGCCGTGAATGTCCTAGCTGCCAAAAAAATAGCAGATATAGGCCACCAAAAGCCCCTCTGCGGCCTCTCCCCATAATAGATGAACCTTTTTGTAGGGTTGGGATGGATATCGTAGGACCACTATTACCCTCACGTAGCGGATGTCGTTATGTGCTGGTCCTAGTGGACTATGCCACAAGGTATCCGGAAGCCATTGCCCTAAAACATCCTGACGCCACTAGCATAGCCAGGGCCATGATATCCGTATTTTCTCGGGTGGGATTCCCGAAGGAAATCCTGACAGATCAGGGAACCCCGTTCGTATCTAAGCTAATGAGACAAGTGTGCGCCCAGTTAGGGATAAAACAGATACGCACGGCGGCATATCATCCCCAGACTGATGGTCTTGTTGAACGTTACAACGCCACCCTCAAGACCACCTTAAAAAACTCCTGGCTCTAGAATCAAAACGGTGGGAGGAAATGTTGCCCTTGGCTCTCTATGCAATCAGGTGTAAGACTCAGAAAAGTACAGGCTATTCCCCGTTTGAGTTGCTTTATGGGCACCAACCCCGATCCTTATTGGATATGGTACGTGAAACATGGGAGACAGAACCAGATAATTCCAAACCGCTAGTAGAGTATGTTGAGCAGCTTAGAACCCATCTCGAACAAATACGAACCATAGTCAGGAATAATATGGAGAAAGCGCAGGGAGCCCAAAAAGCACAATATGACAAAAAAACGAGGAGCCGGTCCTTTTCAGTAGGAGATGCTGTATTACTCATGATGGCCTCCTCTGATCAAAAGTTGTTAGGACAATGGCAAGGACCTTACATTGTTCTAGAAAAAGTGACGCCCGTTACGTATAAACTAGAGCTCGATAAGAACCGGGGAACGTCCCAAATATACCATGTGAACCTCCTGAAGCGGTGGGAAGGGCCCCTCCCGTCCTTGATAGGGAACATAGGGAGGTCCCCCCCTTTATATGATCAATGTATTGATACCGAGCTAACCCCTGGTCTAAAAACCGAACTCGTGGACTCCTTGCTATCTCTGCGAGATGTATTTTCTTTGACACCCGGGAGAACTACCGTGGTAGAACACTCCATAAAAACTGTTCCGGGTAAAAAGGTGCGATTACGTCCTTATCGTGTACCTGAGGCTCGTAGGAATACCATCAGAAACGAGATACAACAGATGCTGCAGATGGGTATAATAGAACCCTCGGTGAGTGAATGGAACTCCCCTATTGTTCTCGTACCGAAGCCGGATGGCTCGGTACGATTCTGCATTGACTTCAGGGAGGTTAACAAAATTTCAGAGTTCGATACCTATCCCCTACCAAGAGTAGATGAAATGATAGAACGGATTGGAAAGGATAAATACATCAGTACCCTTGACCTGTGCAAAGGGTACTGGCAAATCCCTCTTAGAACCCGTGATAGAGAGAAAACGGCGTTTTCCACTCCTGACGGGTTGTTCCAATTCGTGGTACTTCCTTTCGGGTTGCATGGAGCCCCGGCTACCTTTCAGAGAGCCATGAATCGTATCCTACAACCCCATGAAAGGTACGCCGGGGCTTATATAGACGATATCGTTGTTTACAGTGAGACCTGGGAACAACATCTGACACATCTCACTAGAGTGATACAGGCGTTAGGCGACCAGGGCCTTAAAATCAACCCCGCCAAAAGCCATCTGGCTGCTCAAACCGTCCGGTATCTGGGATACCTGTTGGGGGAGGGAGTCATTCGGCCCCAAAACAACAAACTGGCTGCCATTGCACACATACCCTTTCCCCGTACCGCAAGGGATCTCCGAGCCTTTTTGGGATTACTCGGGTACTATAGGAGATTCATACCCCGATTTTCCCAAATCGCGGCCCCTCTTACAGACCTGTTACATAAATCAGTAAGGACTGAAGCTAGTCTGAAAGATCCCAGTCCCACAGTAACGCGAGCCTTCGAGACCCTGAAAGCTTCCCTGACCTCAGATACGGTGTTGTCTAGCCCCGATTACACCCTGCCCTTCATCCTACAAACGGACGCCTCGGATCAGGGGTTGGGGGCGATCCTATCTCAGAGAACCCTCCAAGGGGTAGAAAGACCCATACTGTATATAAGTAGGAAGTTGTACCCCAGGGAACGTAATTACGCGGTCATCGAAAAAGAAGCCCTAGCCATCAAGTGGGCCATTGACTCATTGAAGTATTACCTGGAAGGAAGGGAATTCACCCTATATACGGACCATGCTCCCTTAGAATGGCTGGCACGCAACAAAGGGAACAATGACAGGGTATTACGTTGGTTTTTATCTCTACAACCCTACAGATTCCACACCAAACATCGGAAGGGAACAGAACAAGCGAACGTAGACTTCCTGTCCCGTTATCCTGATGAAAGCCCTCCTACTAGAAGGACAGCAAGGGAAAGGGGATGTGAGAGGGTGCCGGTCCGGACTCATAACTTACCCAGAGTGACCCACCAGGCATACGGGAGGAAGGAACTTGAGGAGACTCCCACGCGACCTCGGATTGTTAGAACGGCGTCCTCTCCTAGGGTAACTCCCCCTCCCTGTGCTCTGCCCTTACAGGAAAGTGACGTTGGGGCCGGGATCCCGGAAGGAGGCGGGATCGACCCCGGAAGTGCTACAGTCCAGGAAGTGAAAAGGGCCTGAACAAACCAAGGAGGACGCGAATTAGCCGGAGAGAGGAAGGAGTCGGGAAGCGGAGAAGAGGACGTCGGAGAAGCGGAAAGCGGAACGAAGAAGGAAGGCGGAGGAATCGAAGAAGAGGAAGCCGAGACGTGGTGCGAGGAGTGGTGGTCCCCACCGGAGGAGGCTGGAGAGCGGCCGCAACTCTGGAGAGTTGCGGCGGAGCCGGTGAGTAATCACAAACAGGGGAAAGACGGACTGTGGAGGCGGGAGGGGAACGACGAAGAGTGTTGAGAGGGGCGGGACGTTAAACACGGGGTTTTCTTTTGTCGGCCCACGTTACCACAGAGTTCAACATTGGCACCATTACCCTGTCTCTCACTGTTTTTCTTAGCACTTGCCCCGTTACCCTATACACCCCCCCTTGTCACCACTTACCTAAAAGAAGGTCTTCACACAACAACCCCCTGGTGTGGTGACGGTTAAATAAGCCATAGGGCTCCTGATTGAAACAGTGACTGACGGTTACTTATTTTTCTCTCTTATGAGCCTCCGTGGGAAACCCCTCACCAGCGAGAGAGAACAGTCGGAAGGGGGTATCACAGAAGAGGAGAAAGAACGACACGGGGAAGAAACCAGGGAGAACACCGACAGCTCACCAAGAAACCTAACAACCCTACATACTGAGATCCTAAATAAAACACCTCGAGCACCTTACTATATACGGCCTCCTCGTCTGTTTATCCGGCCCGCGCTCCCACACTCACCCATTACCTTCCCCCACTAGCCAGCATTCATGTTTAACAGCACTGGCTAGTATCATTTGGTTTTTTTTTCAAACTTTTTATTGATTTTTCTTTTCACATGAACTGTGGACAAAAACAGTAAAACAACACGCACCACTGTGACATATGTCCGAGTAGTCTGTTACATTAAACGTCGGGCGGGTTGGCTACAGTGAGCCCATTCGGACTAGCATCTCAAGCATCCTTTCCACTCTTGCCCTTCTGTCCCTGCCCTCCCCACTCATTGACACACTGAGTGGCTGTGACTTCCCACTCAAAAGCATGATAGGCTCACCACTGTCCCCGCACTTTCTAAAATTTCCTTGGACAACCCCATGCCAAATAAACCACTCTTTCTGCTTTCCCACTGGGTTTTTGTGGGGAGTTTACGGCTTCCCCATTTACTTCAAATGTCAATGTCTCTTTTTGCAGTACACTACCCCAGGGAGCAGAGTATGAGTTGCCTTCTGGGAATGTCAACCTCGCCCTGTTTTCCCAGAATTAAGAACTGGAGTGTTAGGGTGATATCACTCTCTAGCACGTTTACCAGTTCTGCAAGTATCTCCTTCCAGTATGTGTGTTTTTGCGGACAGGACCAAATAATATGTATTGAAGGTGCCATCTTTCATGCTGCATCTCCAACAATTGGAGATCTGAGCCCTACCCATCGCCAACAATCATAGTCTGGTGTAATATACCGTGTGAAGAACCTTAAGATGTATGAGTCTCAGGCTCACCTTAATTACCACATCCTGGGGGTGTACTAACACCACTTCCAAGTCTATATCCTTCATGGGACCCATATCTGCCTCCCATTTAACCCTCAATGACCGAAGATTGTTCGGCCTCCTGTTTTGGAGGGTATGGGATATCAGTGCTTTCGCTTTGGAAAGCATCTCATCCAGAGGTATCCTGCTCTTCACAGGAGCGCTGTCCTCTAGTGCATTCCATGATATCCCTTTCATTTGTAGTGCGTGGGGGACCTGAATGTAGTGAAATCTTTGTTTTCTGCAGGTCGTATTATGTCTGCAGGGTCTGTAAAGATTTGATAACTTCCCTCCCACCCAAATCTCTAAGTGTTGAAATCTCAATCAGATCCCATGGAGTCGTGCCTGAAACTCCCCAGAGCTCCTTGAACGAGTCACCAATCCACAACAGGATTAATAAGGAGATCTTATTCCTCCAGTCTACATCCGCCACCGCTTTGTCCCAGGCTCCTCCAATGAGCTTCTGGTGCCGGACATATTTTTTCTAATATAAGTAATGGAGGTGAGACTTGTCCTCCATAACCGACCTGTCCAACCGGGTCACAGGGTCAGCTCGAGACAGAAAGCACCATTCAATAACTGCCAAAAGTTGGGAGGCCCAATAATATGCACTGAGGTCTGGCAGTGAGATGCCCCCATTATATACGTGCCTTTACAGGGTACGGAGGGCTAAGCGCGAGGGTTGCCTGTTCCATAACAAAGTCTGCAGCAAACTGTTGACTTTATCAAAGAATACTTCTCGGTACCGGCCGCAGGGTGTTTTGTAGTACATACAGAAATTTGGGCAATATTATCATCTCACAAAGTACTGGCCTCCCCATAAGTGGTAGGGGTAATTCGTGCCATCGGTCCAAATTATGCCAGAAGACTTGATGGATCACTTCCACATTTCTGTCAAAGAACTCCTGTTTGTTGGGCGTGATTTAATCCCCAGGTATCGGACACCCACTCTGGTTGTCACCATCTGGGGCGTAACCACCATCTCCGGGTTCCGCGGGCCCAGTTGGTATAGCACCAACTTGTCCCAGTTAATTTTGTATTCTGCATTCTTCTCTTAGTTCCTAAGCACTGAAAGTATCACCAGAATCGAGACAACTGGATCTGTACCCTTCTACAAAATGTAGGGCTGATCCCCACCCCTGCCAAGATCCGAAGGAGGTACTCCCACCCTGTTGTGTCAAACACTTTCTCCTCCTTCATGGAGACGATCACCCTGTGATAGTCCAACCAGCAGTGGAGGCAGCAGAGGTTTTGTCAAGTTGCCCGTCAGGGTATAAACCCTGTCTGGTCTCTATGGACTATCTGTGGGATAACTTTTGCCAAACGGATCACTAATGCTCTGGCCAGAATCTTTATCTTTGCAGGGAGTTTGGTCTGTATGAGGAGCAACAGTTGGTCGGTTTCCCTCATTTGGGCAACACCACTATTGTGGCTTCATGTATGTCTCGGGGTAGTTCCTCCTTTTCCAGGGCTTCCATTAGGTTCTGGCGTCTTTCCGGGTTGCATCATGCCCAAGGGTTCTGACAGTTCCTCCACGGTGAGGTGTCAGTCCAATACCTCCCTGTCTTCCAGTGAGAGCTGTGTTAGGTGCAGCTCCCCCAGTAAGTACTCAATTTCCACTGACAAAGCCCCGGCCCGTCACCTGTAGAGAACTTGGTGATAGCATGCAAATTTCTTTGCAATGCCCTCATCCGCTCGAATCCTGGAGCCATTGTGTGTCTCCAGCTCCCCCACCCATCTAGATGTGAGTTTTCATCTACTCAGCCACACCAGCAGTCTTCCGGCCTTATCTCCCGCTTCATACAGCTTTTCTTGGGTCGTTGAAAAGTGTTGTTAGTCCTGTCGTGGGTTCGGTTGTGATAGTCCTTTGTTAGGCCCTCCAGACGGTGCAGCCACCTCCCGTCTTCAGTCTCGGCATGACCTGTCTTGGCAGCCTGGACTGCCGGTCGAAGGTCAGGACGTCCTGTTCTGCCTGCTGTTTCTTTCTGGAAATAATGTTTTGGGCTCTGTTGCGAAATAGTGCTTTGAACCCTACCCCGAGTACCAACAGGGAGTCAATTGAGTCCTTATTCTCCTGGAAGTTCAGCTCAGTATCTATGTGGAACTCATGAACCACTAGGCCATTCTGGAGGTCCTAACTGTTCAACCACCATGTGGCCCTCCCCATCCCCTGGCCAGCCCCAAGCATCAGCCTGAGCGGTGTGTGGTCTGAAATGCCCTGGGCATTCGATGAGCCCCAGAGAAAAATGAGAAAGACCTCTATTCAGGGTGTCTAGCCCTCTACACATCCAGGAGACCAATGGCAAATGCAAATTGTGCTAAAGGGGACGGGTGGTGCACCTGTGCAAGAGTGTCCTGAGTACCTGTTCCTGGAGCTACCCACTATATGCATGCCTGCAGCCGTCTCCAACAAGATAGGGCTCAAAGCCTTGAATCCTGTCTATGAAGCTGTGGGGGGCAATAAACACTGAGTAGCATTAGCATTTTCCATTTACTGGTGCCCAGTACCCATGCAAACCTGCTCAAACGATCCTGCCATGTATGTAAGACCTGGAATGGGGATTTTTTCTTGGCCAGGATTGCTACTCCCTTTGACCCCCTAGAATATCCTGCATGGGCCAGAACCGTGTACTGCCCCCTGTTTAGGCAGGAGCAGTGGTTGCCTGTCAGATGGTTCTCATTGAACACGCACCACATCGGGCAACTGTCTCCTGATGTATTGTGTGACCACCCCTCTTTTAAATTTGTTCAGGAGGCCATTAACGTTCCATGTTAAAGATGTGAGACGGGCCGCGTTATCCCTCCCCATAGGTGTGTTGAAATCATTAGCTTCCATTGTATATTCCTCTCCTATGCAGTGTTTCATGGATGTGGTCAGTAGTTAGCAGTCAGGTGCCCGCCACCCCCTCTAAGAGCAAGGATCGGGTCCCCACCCCCTGTGTATCTTGGAGATGTCTAGTGTCTGGACTGTGTTGAATCCCCTTACCTCTCCTACCAAAGTGAGTGCATTTGCGGTGGTATTTAACAATAAACAATGCAAACTGAGCCACAAAGACGTGGCTTGAACACAACTATCCAATGATTCCATGTTCAAACATCACCCATGTACCAACTCCCCCCTCCCCACACTTCTATAGTGGAAGTGTCTGTCACCCAGTATCACAACTATCCCCAACATAACGTATGAACAACAATTCTTGGGGCTGGGGTTCCCTCCGCGTGACACTAGTATGACTGGACCAATCTATGCAGAAGGTTTGCTCCCCGGCGTGGTAACCTGTTCAAGTGCTGGATATGCTTCCGACTCCTTTCCCCAAAGTCCCTCTCCCCCTCCTCCCGTCTGTGACCCCCCAGTCCTTGTCAAGGGTGTCCCTCACACCTGCCCACCAACCAGTCAGGGCTAGTCTAGCTGCTAGGGGAAGCCCCCTGGGATCTGCTCTCCCAGCACGCAGCTCCACCACAGCCCAGATCGCTAGTGCCCCTGCCTCTTGCGCAGCAGAGCACGGTTCAAGTCCCCCTGACTCTCCTTTCTCCTTTTTGGCTTCTCGCCCTGTTTTTGCCTTCCTTCACTTCTCTTTCCACTGTGCTTTTGCCTTCATTCCTCTTTTCATTTTCCTTGTGTTTTTGCCTTCTTTTCTGGCCTAGTTTATTTTAGCTGTGTTTTGTCTTCTTTTCTTGTTATTCTCCTCTATTCATCCATCTCCTTCTCTGTGCCTTTTTCTTCACGCCTTTTTTCCCGCTTTCTCGCCGCTGCTGCCCCCGTTGACCCTCCCGTCTCCCTGCCCTCTCCTATCCCTAATTAATGGCGGCCTCTGCATGCTGAGGTCGAGAAAGACCCCCTGGGATCAGCCCAGATCGCTAGTGCACCTCTCGTGCAGCAGAGCACGGTTCGAGTCCCCAGGACTCTCCTTTTGCCTTCCTTCACTTCACTTCATTTTTTTTTTTTTTACTGTAATTTTATATAGCGCAAACTTGACCCTAAGGTATCGGGTATCAGAGCACTTTACACGAGCACTAGTTGTGTTACATGAGGACGCATTCATTTTTGGTAGGCACGGGGAGATTAAGTGATTTGCCCAGAATCACAGGATGTTCAGCGTCATTGCAGAGACTCGAACCCGGTTCCCCAGATTCGAGGTCGACCGCCCTAGCTGTTAGGCTAACTCCTCTCTTGCCTTCTTTCCTCTTTTCATTTTATTTGTGTTTTTGCCTTCTTTTCTGCCCTAGTTTCTTTTAGCTGTATTTTGTCTTATTTTCTTGTTATTCTCTTCTATTCATCCATCTCCTTCTCTGTCCCTTTTTCTTCCCGCATTTTTTCGTGCTTTCTCACCACTGCTGCCCCCGTGGCCCCTCCCATCTCCCTGCTGTTCCCGCCCTGCCCCTACCCCTACTTAATGGTGGCCGCTGAGCACTGAGGTCGAGCAAGACCCCCTGGGATCTGCTCTCCCAGCATGCAGCTCCCCCTCAGCCCAGATCGCTAGTGCCCCTGCCTCTCGCGAGACAGCGCACGGTTTGAGTACCCCAGACTCTCCTTCTGCCTTTTTGGTTTCTCACCCCGTTTTTGCCTTCCTTCACTTCTCTTTCCACTGTGCTTTTGCCTTCTTTCCTCTTTTCATTTTATTTGTGTTTTTGCCTTCTTTTCTGCCTTAGTTTATTTTAGCTGTTTTTTGTCTTCTTTTCTTGTTAGTCTCCTCTATTCATCCATCTCCTTCTCTGTGCCTTTTTCTTCTCGCCTTTTTTCCCGCTTTCTCATTGCTGCTGCCCCCGCGGCCCCTCCCGCTCCTGCCTCCCTGCTTTTCCCACCCTACCCCTACCCCTACCCCTACTTAATGGCAGCCGCGTGCAGCAGTCTCGCCGCTGGCGCGCAGAAGGCCTGCCAAAGGCAAGCCCATCTGCGCCTGTCCCCGACTAGCGCCAGGAACCGTGGTCCTCCGACCTGCCAACGCTACAGCTCCTCGGCTCTCTACGCACTCTACGTCGGCAAGAATAACAACTGCAAGCTCTCCTCGCCTCTCGACACCCACGGACCTTTCACCTGACAAACCTGCTGCCACTCCTTCAACTTCACCGAGACCCAGGACCCACCTCCACCATCAACTCCATCTCACCACAAACCCTGCAATGCATCCTCTTCAACGTCCGCTCCCTCTACAAACATGCCACGGAAATCTGGGACCTCTTCGACAGCACCACTCCTGACGTCGCCTTCCTTACTGAAACCTGGACGAACGCCACCTCGGGACCAGACATCGCGATCGCCATCCCCGAAGGATACAAAATCACCCGGAAGGACTGCCCAAACTGCCCAGGGGGAGGCATCGCCATCGCCCACAAAGCCAACCTCCGTCTGAGCACTTACACTGACGGGCCCACAGACCTAATGGAACACCTCCACTTCAAGATACAGGCCAACCCATCCACCACCCTTCGAGGTACCCTCATCTACAGACCCCCCGGACCCAGTGCACCTTTCTCCAACTCCATCACTGACATCATCACCCCGCATGCCATCACCTCCACTGACTACACCTTGCTGGGAGACCTCAACTTCCACCTCGACAACCACCAAGCCACCTCCCTCCTGGACAACCTCCACATCATCGGACTCAAACAGATCGTACCAGAACCAATGAACTCAGCAGGACACGCCCTCTACCCCATCTGCACAGCAGGAAACTCCATCACCTTCAGCCACACCTCTGAACTCCCATGGATGGACCACCGCTGCGTCCACTTCACCTTCAAAGCAAACATCTCCTGCAGATGCCCACTCCAGCTCCAGCGTGGGAATTGGAACAAGATCTCCGACCATCAGCTCGCCACCTCCCTCAGCAGCTCCGCACCCACCGCCACAGATGACGACCCTACCACAGCTGCCCGTACCATACACAAATGGATCAGCGACTGCACCAACTCCATCGCCCCCTTCAAGAAATCCTCCAACCCACGTGCCAAGAAAGCCAGCTGGTTCTCCGCCGAACTCTGGGAATCTAGACGAACCTGCAGACACCTTGAAAAGCTATGGAGAAACTCCAAAACCCCAGCAGACCTTGACAACTACAAAGCAGCCACCACCGCCCACCACAAACTCATCAGACACTTAAGGAATTAAGCACTCCAGGACATGGACACTACAGCAAACAACTCTTCAGCATCATCAAAGAGTTCACCCATCCCAACAGTGAGACTACCGACACCCCACCCTCCCAGGACCTCTGCGACAGACTCAGCGCCTTCTTCCACCACAAAATCAAGACCATCCATGACAACTTCGACGACAACAACCCCCCACGAGGTACCCACACCCACCGCTCCCTGCACCACACAGCCGACACTGGACAGTAGGAACCCCCCTCAGCATCGAAGACAACCTAAAAACTATGAAAACCACCCACTCCGGGGGCCCCCACGGTCCCTTGCCCCACCACATCTACCACAGAGCCGCAGACATCATCGCCCCGAGCTGCAAATAATCATCATCCGCTCCTTCGAAACCGCCTCCTTCCCAGACGACTGGAAACACGCCGAGATCAAGCCTCTCCTGAAAAAACACTCGGCGGACCCCACTGACCTCAAGAACTTGAGACCGATCTCCTTACTTCCGTACCCGGCGAAAGTCATTGAAAAAGCTGTCAACAGCAAACTCGCCTCCTTCATTGACAAAAACAACACCCTTAACTCGTCCCATCAGGCTTCAGGAAGAACTACAGCACCAAAACTGCCCTTATCACTGCGACAGACGACATCCGCTCCCTCCTCGACAGAGGAGAGACTGTGGCTCTCATCCTCATAGACCTCTCCGCGGCCTTCGACACAGTCTCACACCGCACCCTAGCCCCCAGACTCCATGACGCAGGAATCCGGAACAAAGCCCTCGACTAGATCCGCTCTTTCCTCTCCGGCAGAACACAGCCAGTCACCCTCCCTCCCTTACTCTCGGATCCCACACAAATCACCTGCGGAGTCCCCCAAGGATCCTCCATCAGCCCCACCCTGTTCAACATCTACATGGTCCCGCTCGCATCCATTGTCAGATCACACCGACTCAACATCGTAACGTACGCAGATGACACTAAACTCATCCTCTCCCTATCCAACAAACCCTACATCTCTAAACACAACTTTCAAGAAGGAATGGAGGCAGATACCAGGTGGATGAAGAACAGCTGCCTACAACTTAACACCGACAAAACCGGAGTACTCATCATAGGCCCTCACCCCGACACCTGGAACGACACCTGGTGGCCCCTCGCCCTTGGGAACCCACCCACGGACCACGCATGCAACCTTGGAATCATCCTGGACTCCGAACTCAAAATGGACCGCCAAATCAATGCCATCACCTCATCCTGTTTCCACACACTCCGTCTCCTAAGATAGACCTTCAGCTGGATTCCCCTCGAACACAGGAAAAACATCACCCACGCCCTCATCAGCAGCAGACTGGACTACTGCAATGCACTCTATGCCGTGATCAACAAGAACCTCATCCGCAAACTCCAGAATGTCCAGAACGCCTCCGCCAGACTAGTCCTCAACCTACTGTGCCACTGCCACATCACCCAACACCTGCAGGCACTACACTGGCTCCCCGCCGAGAAGAGAATCACCTTCTAGCTTCTCACCCACGCCCACAAAGCCCTCCACAACACTGGTCCCACCTACTTGAACCACTGCCTCTCATTCCACGCACCCCAAAGATCCCTCCCCTCAGCCCAGCTCTCCCTTGTGACGGTTCCGTGCATCAAAAAGACCAGAACAGGAGGTCGTTCCCTCTTCCTCGCGGCCAAGGCATGGAACACCCTCCCTCTCCACCTCCGCCAGACACCTACACTCTCCAAGTTCCTGAAGGACCTCAAGACCTGGCTCTTCGACAAATCACCGTAAACCGTCCAGAAGCTGCGCGCCCCCCCCCCACTCCCACCACAGTGTCTTGAGACCCTTTTGGGTGAGTAGTTGCGCTTAACAAACCCCTGATTAATTGATTGACCGCCCCCTCCACTGCTGAACGCAGAACCAGCACACCAACTGCCTCTCCCCGATGGGGAGGTCGCTCAGTGACCCCCTTTTTCCTGACCCCAGAAGGGGCTCATCGACCGTGTCCTCCTCTGATGGTGTTTGCCCCTGGGAGACTGCACCCTCTTCGGTGCCCCCTGGTACAGCGGTACCACCATGCCGCCCCTGTCCTTTAGCAGTGGTTTTTCCATTTCCCATTGCCAGTGTCCTCTGGATCCTCATAGAAGAGTCTTTCCTTGGTGGATAACTTTCAAATGGGCTGGGTATAGCAGCATGTCATTTATTTGTAGTGTTCTCAGCTTCTGTTTCACCTCCATAAAGGTTTGTTGTTGCTGCTGCACTCGCAATGTGTAGTCTGGGAAAAGCATCACCTTATTGGCATCAAGCAGCACAGTCCGTTGAAGTCAGGCTTCCGCCAAGATAGCATCCCTGTCGACATAGTTAAGTTGGCGCAGTATTATTGGTCTGGGGTGGCTCCCTGAGGAGGCCAGGCTGTCAGGGGTCTTTGTACCCTCTAAAAGACGAAACAGAGAAAGAGCATCCAGAAGCAAAACCAGTGGGTGAGGTATTGTTCTATCTGTCCCAATCCAACACCTCCGGGACCCCAATCAGCTGGCTAATATTCCTCTGAGAGAGGCCCTCTGTATCTTCCGCCCGCCCCTCCATTTGCTTCGCCACAGACCACAGTTTTACCAGATCATTTTTGAGGGTTGGTAGCTCATCCTTGGCTGAGGAAACGCACGTCCACCTCTGTCATCCGGGACACACGTAGCTCCATTCGTGGGTCACACAATTCCTGGGGCGGCCGCTCCTTAGTTCTGTGCTGGCTGGGCTTGCACCCAGGCAGCCCCCGCTGATCTCTAACAGCAGCTAACAGGGGCATAAAGGGAGGCAGCAGGCCCGCGTCTCCACCGAGCTGCACTCCGCTCGGGCACCCTCATGGCCGCTGCTCCCTCTCTGGCGATGTCCTCGGCCCACTCACCGCTCCTCGCTCCCCACACAGATCCGGGGCGGGCGGGGGGGGGGCTGCCAGGTAGGCAACATCCCTGCACCGATGCCGCTCTCCCCCTTGGATAACCACGGATGAGCAAAGTTGCTGCCGGGATTTAGAAAAGCTCGACCGCCATCTTCGGCTGCGTAACCAAGCAGCCCTGCCAAGTACCACGCATCAGGCGTTAGACTAACGCATTTTAATGTGGTGGTCCGCATCACCGCATTAAAATGCATAGGCACGCATTATTAGCTCCTGATCACTTGTGCGCGCTGAGCCTGGGTGAACTAGTCTGACCGCAATTGCGGCCGGCGTCCGACTGAAATGCTGCTGCCCGCAAGGACTCTGCCTAAATGTAGTGACTGAGACTGACAGACTCTAGTATCCTCTCTCGTGTTCTTCTTGCCGCAGTGGGGCCGGGCTCAACTGACTGCATTAGCAGCAGCTGAGACCCCGCTGGCCTGGCTGCGTGAACTTTCTAAGGCCGACTGTGTCATGTAGCCGTGCTTATCTGGGAGTTGGCATGCGAGTGTTTTGGCAACTTCAGCCCTGCCAAGTACCACGCATCAGACGTTAGACTAACGCATTTTAATGTGGTGGTCCGCATCACCGCATTAATGCATAGGCACGCATTATTAGCTCCTGATCACTTGTGCGCGCTGAGCCTGGGTGAACTAGTCTGACCGCAATTCCGGCCGGCGTCCGACTGAAATGCTGCTGCCCGCAAGGACTCTGCCTAAATGTAGTGACTGAGACTGACAGACTCTAGTATCCTCTCTCGTGTTCTTCTTGCCGCAGTGGGGCTGGGCTCAACTGACTGCATTAGCAGCAGCTGAGACCCCGCTGGCCTGGCTGCGTGAACTTTCTAAGGCCGACTGTGTCATGTACATAGCTGCCAAGGTTTCAGATTGCTTATGTGTGACATTTTGATAGTTTCAATGTACTTATGAGTGACATTTAACGACAATGAGTGACACTTTCTCGTGACCAAAATCATTCAGTGATATCCATGGAAACTGACAAATATCAGAACTAACACTCATTTGACCAATGAGAAACTGAAACTCTGCAGCAGGTGCGTTTAACCCTATTATTTCTAAATAATCAGCACCCTCCACCCTAACCTCAGTGCCAGGTCCTGCAGAACCACAGGTAATAAAGGGATCTTTGCAAAAAGTAGCAACCTTCTGAGCTCTGTGCATAAAATACAGTTCTGTAAATGCTGGCAGATTATCTTTGTAGCAGGCATATTAACCCTCTGTGCTGCTTTATGGTGAGAGTCAAAACTGCCAGTAGACATAGCTCCGACCTCTTTCAATGGGAACATTAATCTGCAGGCATTTTCCCTCAATGTGCACGAAGGAAAAGTGTACCCATTTGCATGCCACTATGCCCTGCTGGAGGGCCCCCCGTCCATTCTTGTAACATTTTAAATGTGAGCAGCGGGTTATTAAATGTATTTGTTCTTACCAGAGTCTCCGAGATCAGAATGATCCGACACACTGAGAGAGATGAGCTGCTCCTGTTGTCACCACGGAGATCTTTAGCCTGTCTCTTCTTAAGAGCCAGAGAGCGATCCATGCTCACTGCCCCAGCCTGTGGCACCTGCTCTCACTGCAAGACTCGCGCCAGTGTGGCGAGTCCGGGACACAAGTTGGGCTCTGCCTGGGCAAGGTACAGTAAAAGCACATGTCGAGGTCAGGAGGAAGTAAGCAGGTGGTCGATTCTTGAACTCCGGCTTCCTCCTTTAACTCTGGGCCATGCAGGGCACGGGGCTGCACAATAGCAATTAACTCCTGGGGGCCCGGCCGGCATGGAGGAAACTTAACTTCCTGCCACAGCATGTGCCGGCCGGACACAGCTCCTCCCCAACACATCCAACACAGTGTGTGCCGACTCCATGCGGGACCAGACAAGACCCGGGAGGCGAGCCGACCTGCCTCAGAGAGAGGTGCCGCCAGCGCCCGGCCGAATCCCAAGCGCCAAAGGAAAGAGATCACTGACTGGGGGTGGAGCCAGTTCAAAGTTGCCAAAACACTCGCATGCCAACTCCCAGATAAGCACGGCTACATGACACAGTCGGCCTTAGAAAGTTCACGCAGCCAGGCCAGCGGGGTCTCAGCTGCTGCTAATGCAGTCAGTTGAGCCCAGCCCCACTGCGGCAAGAAGAACACGAGAGAGGATACTAGAGTCTGTCAGTCTCAGTCACTACATTTAGGCAGAGTCCTTGCGGGCAGCAGCATTTCAGTCGGACGCCGGCCGCAATTGCGGTCAGACTAGTTCACCCAGGCTCAGCGCGCACAAGTGATCAGGAGCTAATAATGCGTGCCTATGCATTTTAATGCGGTGATGCGGACCACCACATTAAAATGCGTTAGTCTAACGCCTGATGCGTGGTACTTGGCAGGGCTGCATTTAGCCGTGCTTATCTGGGAGTTGGCATGCGAGTGTTTTGGCAACTTTGAACTGGCTCCACCCCCAGTCAGTGATCTCTTTCCTTTGGCGCTTGGGATTCGGCCGGGCGCTGGCGGCACCTCTCTCTGAGGCAGGTCGGCTCGCCTCCCGGGTCTTGTCTGGTCCCGCATGGAGTCGGCACACACTGTGTTGGGGAGGAGCTGTGTCCGGCCGGCACATGCTGTGGCAGGAAGTTAAGTTTCCTCCATGCCGGCCGGGCCCCCAGGAGTTAATTGCTATTGTGCAGCCCCGTGCCCTGCATGGCCCAGAGTTAAAGGAGGAAGCCGGAGTTCAAGAATCGACCACCTGCTTACTTCCTCCTGACCTCGACATGTGCTTTTACTGTACCTTGCCCAGGCAGAGCCCAACTTGTGCCCCGGACTCGCCACACCGGCGCGAGTCTTGCAGTGAGAGCAGGTGCCACAGGCTGGGGCAGTGCAGCATGGCTCGCTCTCTGGCTCTTAAGAAGAGACAGGCTAAAGATCTCCGTGGTGACAACAGGAGCAGCTCCTCTCTCTCAGTGTGTCGGATCATTCTGATCTCGGAGACTCCGGTAAGAACAAATACATTTAATAACCCGCTGCTCACATTTAAAATGTTACAAGAATGGACGGGGGGGGGGCCCTCCAGCAGGGCATAGTGGCATGCAAATGGGTACACTTTTCCTTCGTGCACATTGAGGGAAAATGCCTGCAGATTAATGTTCCCACTGAAAGAGGTCGGAGCTATGTCTACTGGCAGTTTTGACTCTCACCATAAAGCAGCACAGAGGGTTAATATGCCTGCTACAAAGATAATCTGCCAGCATTTACAGAACTGTATTTTATGCACATAGCTCAGAGGGTTTCCTACTTTTTGCAAAGATCCCTTTATTACCTGTGGTTCTGCAGGACCTGGCACTGAGGTTAGGGTGGAGGGTGCTGATTATTTAGAAATAATAGGGTTAAACGCACCTGCTGCAGAGTTTCAGTTTCTCATTGGTCAAATGAGTGTTAGTTCTGATATTTGTCAGTTTCCATGGATATCACTGCATGATTTTGGTCACGAGAAAGTGTCACTCATTGTCGTTAAATGTCACTCATAAGTACATTGAAACTATCAAAATGTCACACATAAGCAATCTGAAACCTTGGCAGCTATGACCACGCCCCGCTAGTATCATCTGTAAACGATTTCCAGGCAGTTGGCACATTATGCAGACACTGGGTTTCACTTAATATTTTGACTGTTTAGTTTTTAAAAACTTTGAACCGATACAGTGGGCCCTAGAGCAAGGACAATGTGTCCCGTAACTGCTGTTTTGGTACAAGTGTTCAGTGGACAACTCAGGTCTCCGGGCCCGGTGACATTGCACCTGCTGCACTATTGATAGCAACACCCAGGGCACAAGTCCTAAAAAAAGAAGTGGGGGGGACCCACAGAAGGAGGCCTGTTGACCCCTCAAATTCGGCCTTTGTTATGGGCCTAACATGATCTTAAATAAGAAAGCCCCGACCCCCTCTGCACGTTGTTGCAGATGGAAAGCAGACAACGTGCTGGTGCTGCTGAAAGTGTCTCCATGTTTGGAAATTACACCGGGGCCTGTTCAGCAAATTATTCAGTGGGGCACAAATTCTTGGCAGGGTGGACGGCTTTCACCCTGTGAAAATAGTGGGTGGAGGCCGTCTACCCGCGTGTACCCACGACTCGTGCCCTGGCTACACCCCATGCCCTTATAAAAGTGCTCAGGCCCATTCACTGCCCCTACGTTGCTCCGCATAACTCCCTATGGGTCAGTGAATTACTGACGCTGCCATGGGCATTAGAGTCATGCCAAAGGAATAAATATCATAATGCATAAGAGAGTCTCTAAACTATGCAAAGGCCTGTCTATATCAAAAAGGCGCGGTGTTCCAAGTTGCTAGAGTTTACTCGCCTTCCCATTAACAACAGCTCCATATTCTGAGCACACACCTCCATCCAAAGCTCTTACATCAAGAATGAAAGATTTATGAGCTGGTGAGGAGAGATGTAAACAAAGTAGCCAAGTACTGTGCTGAAAGCAAAAAGGAATCACAGAATCATTAGAAACATTCACTTCGTGTGGAGCAAACTGCTGCTATGGGACTGCAGCATAGCTAAGTGAAGGAGTCGTAAAATGCTCATAAGCAACGAGGGCTGCTGGGAGGCTAGTCACCAGGAGCACTGCTGTTGATGACATGGCAACGGTGGAGCCCTGTAAATGTTTATCATTATTCAACGCTGCGAATTCGAAAATGGCCGTCTAATGAGGAAAGAAAACACGTCAATGATGCTTTCAGCTCAGGTAATAGAGAGTAGCATATCTCTCTTTTTTTTCTGCCGGACAGTGACAACACTGCTTTGAAGATATTTGTGACAGACACAACATAAATTCAAGTATCAAAGTCAAAGAAGTAGAGGCAATGACATCACCTGCTCTTTGACACTGATGCCATCCCAGGATCTGATGTCACACAAGCTTTTGTGATGTTGGGTTTTTGTTTCAACACTTTGAAAATGTAAGGGAGCTGTATCTTAATAAACAGCGAATTACCACAAGCATCGCCACACAAGTATAGTGAAACATATAGAGCAGTGCTTAATTTGAGCCGTGGTTTCCGGTGCTCCACACTGGCAGGTAATTGTCAACACCAGCACTTAGAACAGTCTCCACATGGTGGCGCTTTTGTCTAATTTAGAGATCAGCACAACAACAGTAGTTTATTAATTCAATATTCAATAACAATGACTAATACCTGCCACTCAAGCCATTCATATAGCTTTGGGGGCCTGGACTAATCTAAAATGTCACACTTGTAGGTGTATGATGGTTAGTAGTTATGTTGGTGCTGTCACTAGCAGTGCTGGTAGTGGCAATGGGTGGTGCAAGCTTCAGTCACCTCCTGACGAGGGACCTGGCACTTATTTATTTACTAATTAGGCACTGATATAGATTTGCAATATGAAAAGATCTATAGGCAGATTGGTTAAATCACAGGAGTTGAAAAGCAGTTTGTGGCATACAAGCAGCAACAGAGTGGTAGCAACTTCTTTCCCTAACTACTCTGAAATGAACTATGGGTTAATGCCCCATATGTTTCGTTAGAGTGAAATGTCTATATGAAGTTTCATATGTAGAAGTGGTTCAGAGAATGTTCTGGAATTGACAGTTTCCAAAGGTCCACAGCTCCTGTTTGTGTTGCTAAAGAAAATAAAGAAACCTATGAAATTACATGTCCAAAATTTATCATCGATGATGAGTGGAGAGGAATCAACCAATGCAACAGAAGATAAGATTATGAAGTCATGACAAAAGGTGTATTCCAACGATCAGAGAGCTGGCGAAAATAAATCGGAGCAACATACCTGCAGAAAATCATTGCTGTGGCAGAGGGAAGTGAGACCTGTGCTGCATTTGGCCATGCATGCACATTATCGTTGGGGAGTGGGGCTGATGTGTCCTGATGCAACATGCCTGGTGGTGTGCCACGTGGGGTGAGACGTGACACCTGTGCTTCCCACTTGTTAGACCTGACATCCCTGGTGATGTAGTCCTCCAAACTTTTTGCCTTCATTCCTCCTGTTTGCTGAATTTGTTTTTGTTGGCTTTAGGACTCTTTACACTTTACCACTGCTAACCAGCACTAAAGTGTTTATGCTCTCTCCCTAAAACATGGTAAAATTGGATTACACCGAATTTACACATTTATTTGCTAGTACGTCCCTAATAAATGGTACCACATGTTCCTAGGGCCTGTAAATTAAATGCTACCAGTGGACCTACAGCCCTCATTGTGCCACCCACTTAAGTCAGCTTTTAAAACATGTTTCAGGCCAGCCACTACAGTTGTTAGTGCAGTTTCAAACTGCCAATTCGGCCTGGCAAAATAAACCTTTTGCCAAGCCTAAACCTTCCTTTTAAATACAGATAAGTAATCGCTGAGGTCGGCTCAAAAATCTCATAGGGCAGGGTGCATTGTATTTAAAAGTGTGGATTTAGGGTTTGAAGTTTCTGGTAGTGAAAAACTCCTAAATTTGTTTTTCACTTCTGCAAGGCCTATCTCTAATGGATAACATTGGTTTACCTTATTACATTTAGTAAGTGGTAACTTTTGATTGGAGCAGGTAGAAATATCATGTTTGGACTCAAATGAATTTTAATTTAAAATTCTCTTTAATAATAATGTTGGATTTTAAGTCACAATTCTGAAAATGCCACTTTTAGAAAGTTGATATTTTCTTTACCTAAGCATTTGGTGTCTGCTGATAGTGTCCTGGATCACATGACTGTGAATGGCTCTGCTGTTTAAGTTTGTGTATTCCTTCCAGACAGGGAGATAAAGATGACTCGATGTTGGCAGGATGGGTCATCTTGCCTGGATTGATAGGGGCAGAGCTGTTCCCTGTCCTACTTATATTTCAAAAGGGCTTCCCTCCACCACACACAACGAACAAACCTGACACTAGTCTTTTATCAACCCATACTTCTTGGAGCCTTGACAGGGGAAGGGAAGAACTGTCTAGAACCAGATTTGGGGGTAGTATAGTGCACCTCACCACTTCTAGGGATGGCACCAGTCATAAATATTTGACCTCCTGAGCCACTCTTCAGTACACTCCTGGACCTGCTGACTTTGCAAGAGAAAGGACTGTCTTGTTCCCAGAAGACTGACCTACTGCTTGAGGCCTGCCTTGTTCCCGAGATGACTGGCCTGCTGCTTGAGGCCATCCTTGTTCACCAGAGGACTGCCCTGCTGCTTGAGGCCTGGCTTGTCCCTCAGAGGACTGTCCTGCTGCTTGAGGCCAGCCCTGGTCTCTGAGAAGGAAGACTGAACCTGCTCACTTTTTCCCAGACTACCTGAATTACTCCAAAGGTCAGATGGCTGATCACCTATTCTGAGTTATAGGAATACAACAATCTCCAGAGGCCTCCCGGCAACCTCCCACCTGATCTGCTGCACTGGACCTGCTTGGACCTGCAACTGGACCTGCCTGAGCCCTTCTGGCCTCTGACAGATTGAATCCCTGATCTCCAAGAGGTGCCTCCCCATGTCCTGGACCCTGGCTGGCATCAGAGTGCACTCCTCTGTAATGAAAGGTGAAACCGTGAAGTTTTTGGCTCTATATGACCACAAACAGGCCTGTTCATGCCAAGACTCTGCTGCCCATGACAACCTCCAAAGTGAAGCTCAGGTGAACCGGATTCATCGTGCTACAGTGACTACCAGTGACGACCCGCAATGTGAGATCTTCTCTTCACACTACAATAATGATAGCCTGAGTTGACCGCCAATGCAAAGCTCCAGCAATGACCATCCATGATGCCCAACCAGATATTCATGCTACCTTGACGACTATCCACGATGCCAGATCTGCTCTTCACGGTGCAGCGATGACCATCCTGCCTGCTGTTCCTGCTGTTCGTGGCCTCCTTCTCTGCAAACTGGACTCTTCACGCTGTACTTTGAGAAGGTAACTTTTGCAGCGGGACTAACTTCCCTGTATCCGGCCGGATTTCCCTGTATCCTGTCCGCACTCCATCACGGTTGGCCTGAACTTGTGATTTTCCTCTGGTCTAGCACTGCTATATGACCGTGAGTGGCACTTTGCGCTTCTGGGTGTTATATTACCTAAAACATTGACATTCAATATCTCTGGTTCTTCTGATTTGATTTTGGTCACTCTGGTATCATGTTTTATTAAAATGCATTCTGTTTTTTAAAATTTGTTTGGGATTTTTCTTGTGTTGTGTTTTCACTTTATTACTGTTTGTGTGCTTCATAAATACTTTACACTTTGCCTCTAAGTTAAGCCTGACTGCCATGTGCCAAGCTACAAGAGGGTGAAGTACAGGTTAATTTAGTGACTTTTGTGGTTCAACCTGAAAAGGATTGTGGTTGTTGCCTGAGTGGTGGTTCCAACCCCTCAACCTGTAACCCAATTTCTTACACCACTCATATGCATCCTTTATTCGGTCACATTGAAAAATGCTGAATTTGTGACAAGTCAGGCAACTCGAGCGAAGACAGAGAGCTTATTGAATAAGTAAAGGGAGGCGAGCAGCAGATATTCCACCTGTGGAAGAAAGACAAAAAATAGGATTACTAAGGTTGATTTAATTTGGTTCTTGTTTATTATTGTTTAATATTATCATTTTTGTTTAAAGCAAAATGGCTGACATTCAAGTGGGAAAAGGGAATAATTATATATCTTTAAATTTCTTTGTACATAACCAAGAAGAGGTACACTGCCAAAACAGTCTTAATAGGAAATGCTCTTGGTTGAATAGGTTCATTAAGTGAATCAACTGATCTACACCATACCATATAGCAATGGAAGGAATGAGAGGACCAGGTTATTTTTCATAAACCCCCAGCGATCCTGAATTTGATTGAGATCAATGGAAAGAAGGATTTGAGGCATATGTGAAGACATTTTTACTGGCAAACACAAACTGACTATATTTAAACATTGTTTGGGAGATGAAGGTGGAAAGGCTCTAAAAACATTCTGACCTTCTTAATTGATGATGAAGCGGATGAGGAAAATTACCTAGATACATTTGAAACTGCAAAATAATAGATGACATCTACAGTAAAAAATTGAAATGAGGTGGTTACCAGACAAATTTGTGGGGGAGGACAACTATCTGACGAATCTATAGACAATTATATGGCTAATCTGAGGGCGTTGGCGTCTCTGCATAACTATAAATCTTTTCACAATGAGATGTTGAAAGATCAAATCAGTCACAAAACTAACAATAAAAAAATGTAAGAGATATTGTTAGTGATCACATATTTGACATTCATTAGATGAAGCTTTGAAAATTGCTAGACAATTTGAAGTTAGATAACAGAGAGTTAAGTGAGGCAGGGACAAATCGAGGTGCAGTCAAAGAGGTTATTTGGGTAACAGCAAGTAATAGCAGACCCTAACAGTTGAGCGGGGAAAGAGAAAAAAAGAAAGTATGAAATGAGAAGTGGTACCAATAAATGTACGTGTTACAGGTGTCGATGTGAAGGTCATGTGGCAAAAGACAGTGCATGTCCGGCATGCACCAAATATGCAGGAACTGTTAAGGAAAAGGACAGTCTGACAGAGCTTTTATATGGAATTAGACAAAAGACAACAGGAATGATAAAAAAAGGTGGAATTAGACAAGTTAACAACAAAGAATTCCCTTAAGAATGTATCTTGGTGAAGGATGAGGGAGAGATCCATAAATACGGTCCGTTCTGCATGCACCATGAAGGTTGGTGAGATAGACAGGAGTGTAATGGCTGAATCTGGTGTAGGATATACCCTAATAGATGATCAGTTACGCAGATCTGGAAAACAGAAATTATATTCCCCTGATCGTTGATCGAAGGCCCATGGGAACAACCCCATTGAAGTAGTGGGCTATTTTAGCACATCATTAGAATTCAAAGGAAAGAAAAGAGGCACAAATGTCTGTACCAACAACGAGGGCTCATGTTTTTTAGGATGGCCTCAACAGGAAGAACTAATGATCATTTTGGATCCAGATCAGGTGTTTGGATACAGTAATCACATAGAGTCAGTAAAAGCTAAGGGGGTATTAGACATTTGGGAGGAAAGGTTTCCAGAGTGTTTACTTAGGAGATAGGTCTGTTAAAGTGGTAGTAACTGAGGATCATTTTAAACAGTGGGGCAAGTCCCATGGTACAAAAATCAAGAATGTTCCTACATTCATGTGAGCTGCTTTGAGGAATGAGGTGGTTAGATTTTGTGGAAAGGGTATTATAGAAGGCATAGAATCCTCTGTATGGTTATCCCAGTCATTGTAGCCTGAAAAACAAATTGAAAAATTAGGCTGTGCATAGATTTGATTGATATTTGTAGCTTTATTGACACCGTAACGAACACAGGTGAAATGCTTTCCCTGCTAAACGGTGTTAAAGTGTGCAGCACTTCAGATTTATTGTTGGCTTACCACCAGGTGGCATTACACAACACCCTGAACTATTAACACCAGTTATTATGCCAGAAGGGACATACAGGTCCAGAAGGATGCCTTTTGGCCTATTCTTCACATCTGCTTTTCTAGAGGATTAATCATTATTTGTCCAAGAACATAAGTAATGTCACTTGTTTTCAAGATGACATATTCATTGTTTGTAATTGACAGGAAGAGCATGATGCTACCTATAATAAAGAGTTGGTCATACAGGAAAACGGTGGACTTACTATCACAAAGGAAAGAGGCCGTAGTAAGCGCCGGGACGCCTCTTTGCTGAGGCAGCTGTTGCGCTATACAAGTTGGACTAACATAACATAACATTTTAGGAATACAAGTGTGGAATATTTGTGACACCCCCATCAGTGAAGAAGGTGCTGCACCTAAAACAATGTTAATAAAAGCAACTGGGGCAACTTTAAGTCCCATAAATAAAGACCAGTTGAGATGATTTCTAGAATTAGAAAAATATTATTCAAGGTATATTAGAGTATTTTTTGAAATAGGATAGCCTACATTAGGAATTTTCTGAAAGAAAATGTATAGTATGAAAGGAAAAATTCATGTAAACAAAATTCAAATCTCTTAAAGTGAAAATGGCACAGCTTCAGTGATAAAACCTTATGACACATCTCAAATCTGTAATAATGACTGATGCCTGCAATGTGGGTCTGGGGGCAGTTACATAAGGGGAAGTAAAAAATAGTTTTTCATGCTTCACCACCATTGGAAAGGAGGCACTAGCCTGTTGGCTGGCGATAGAACATTTTTGTCAATATGTGTGGAGCATGATATTAATATATGCGTTTTCGTCATTGACAATTGCTCCCACTTGCCTGAAGTTACTTTTGTTAATCAAGCCACTAGAGGTAAAGTAAAAAAAATCTTACAGGAAATTTTTCCCAAGGATTGCATGGGCAAAGAGATTGTTACTGTAATTAGAGATAGGTAGTGTTGGAAAGTGGATTATTGGTAGGGGCAAATGTAGCTCTGCCACTGGCAATAAGGCCACTAACCATTGGTAGGACTCAGCATAGGTCTTAGAAAATTATTCCTATGCTCAACCCTTGGCAACGTGGCTGCGAGCAGACAGGCTTAACTTCAAAGACAGGTATGTAAAGCATTTAAAAACACCAATTCAGTAAATAATTAAGACACAACACATAATAAAAATCCAACACCAGTTTATAAAAATAGGAAATATTTTTATCTTTAAAATGACACCAAAACGACAAAAATCCAATTCAGGGAACCGGAGATATGAATTTTCAAAGATTTAATAAAATATAGCACTTAGAAGTTTATAGCACCATATTGGGATACCTGCTCGCGATAGACCGGGTCAAAGTCAAAGTTTCAGGCCGACCGCGATGGAGCCCTGGGCGGCTACAGCTTGCGGCAGTTCCCGGTCTCAGTTTCTACCTTCACACTTAGAAACTTTTCTGGAGCTTTTCTCCCCGAGGTCCCTCGAAGCTCCCAGCCAGTCCGGATCCGGTGAGGGTTCGCCGGATTGCCTTTCAACGAGCTCCCGGTCAACTTCCCTGGAGCGGACTTAGAAACTTTTTCTTTAGCGCTTCAGCGGGGGAGCCCAGGCCGACACGCGATGAATGGCAGGCGGCTTGGCGTTCGCGGATGCTCCCGGTCACCTTTTCTACGAGCGGACTTAGAAACGTTTCTGGAGCTTTTTCTCGCGGGGTCTCTCGATGCTCTTCATGCAGCCGGATCCGGTGAGGGTTCGCCGGCCTCAGATTTCTTCTACTCCCGGTCAAACTCTGGAAGTCGGACCGACGGAGCTTTTAGCGGGACGAACCTGGATGGCTTGGCCGACTCGCGGTTGAAGGCAGGCGGCTTGGCTGACCAGGTTGAGTCGGTCCCTCTATGGAGCTTTTCCTCCAAAGTTCTCCAAACTTCTTGAAGTTCTTCCTGAAGTTCCTCAAATGGTCCCAAAGTGTCTCAAACTCACTCCAAGGGTCTGGAAGCTCCAAGATGGTCCTTGAAAGTTGAGGACTTCAGTTCCCACAATCCACTTGGACGTCACCCTTACAAATCCACTGGTAGTTCTCCAAGGTGCAGATTTAGTTGGTGATGTTCCAGATGAGCTCTTTCAACCTGTAGCTTTCAGGGAGTCCACTCTTTAGTTCCTTTTCAGCAAGATAATCCACAGGGCTGTAGTTTCAGATGGTGCAGTCTTCAGAGGTCAGGCCTTAGAAATCTTTGCACAGCAAAACTTCTCAGCTTGGCAATGTCTTGCCTCAGTAAGTTTCAAGCAGCAGATCTGGAGGGCTCTGCCCCTCTCAGATACTTATTCCATGTTCTCTGGGTCAGACAGGAGGTCACTCCTGACCAATGGGAGTAGGGTAACTCCTCAAACATATGACCACTTCCTGTAGAGTGTGGCATTATTTTGTCCCAGAGTGCATCAAATCTTCCAAATCCATAATGGCAGATTTTCCAGCAAGGAAGCAAGAGCTGGCTAAACACACCCCTAGGATGGCTAATTTACTTAGACTCTCCCCCCTGCATTTGCTCATACCTTCCTTAATCCCCCCATCTGCCTGAGGTAGAAAGTTCAGAGTTGTAAATGTCACTGGGTTCACTGGGTTCCGCTTTTCTCTTTGAAACCCATGGTTTACAACCCCTCCCCCTGGCCTGGCATTCCTGTGGACCAGCACACTGCCCTCCCAGCCCAGCTGCATAACCCCAGGGGCTCTTTATCACCTCTCCAGGCAGGCTGGCTAATCCACTTAACTCTGACCAATCAGGGCAGACCACTGGAAGGCTGAATCAGACCACTGGAAGGCTGAATCTGGACTTACAAACAAGAAAGTCTTATAACTTCTTGTAGGTACACTTTAGGAGAAATTCAACAGTATCATATTGTTGGATTTATTAATACCATTCGGGGAAATCTTTGAACGGCACTTCCAGCCCTCTCCTATCAAGAGTTATTAATTAATAACTTCCCACCATGTTAACCTATGTAACAGGGGATTTGCAATGGGAAAACTGACTTGGGCCATTTTTCCAGCACCAGGACTTACAAAAACATATTTTATAAGTACTTTGCTTATATCTACAGGACCCCCACCCGATAGGACAACTAGGGGAGACTTTAGGGGTTCTGAATCTGTAAAAATATTGCAGATCCTCACTTCACAGTGCTCCTAGCATCAAAGTCGAATTTGGGCAGCACTTTACCACAATGGGGGAGTGAAATGTGAAATTTCACTTTACCCAGGCATATAAAAACTCATTTTATAAGTGTGTACCTTATAAATACCTGACCCCCCACCCCTGGGATACCATGGGGAGACCCTGGGGGTTCCTAATATGCCAAAACATTGTAGGTTATCCATTTTTAAGTGCCCCAAACCCCAAAGTCGAGTTTGGGCACAATTTACTTTTTAAAAGCACTCATGGCACCCAGGGCTGCTTTTAAAACTGACCTCAGGCCTCAGCAGTGCACACATGCAAGTGCAGAAAGGCTGCTGGCCTCTTAAACTGCCATGCCCTACTACATACTAGGGAATGATAGGTAGTTTCAATTCCCCAGCCCTATTATATACTAGGGGCTTATAGGGTAGGTCATGCCAATCACAGGGGTACCCTAACCCATAGTGTACCCTAGTGTATGTAGGTGTTTTAACTGTATTTAAGTGTTTTCAGCATAGCACTGGCCCTGGTTAGGCAAAGCCCAGGGTCAGTCAGAGTCAGTTACCACCAGTACCATTCAGCAAAAAGTTGGGGGGTGCCCAGGGCACAGGATGACTTTGCAACAGGTAGTATCTAATGAAATTATTTTGTTTTTTAAATCACATAGCATTGAACACATTCACACCTCTGATTATAATCAAAGCAATAGGAAAATATAAAGCTGGAACAGGGTGTTGAAGGAGGGCATACAGCTGTCTGTGTGTGAAGCAGGTAACTGGAGGGAATCGGTGACATAACTGCAAGGAGCATACAGAGTAACAACTAGGTAGGAAAGAGACAAATCTTTATTTAAGAAAATGAGTGGAAGAAAGCCCAGTTCAGCCATGGATGCTGGAGAAGGGTGAATAGCGGAAAGGTGGAGGTCATCTCCCAAATAAGGACACGTGGGATAATGTGGAAATAGCATTAGTAGGAGAGAATTCAAGGTTGGTGACGTGGTAAGAGTAAAGCTTTGTAGAATGGCCAGTAGACGGATGTTTGATGATAAGGACGGTGGAATGATAACATGTGGAACAAATAAAAAAGTTGTGTTGATATTATACTAGCGAAAAGTCAGCTAATCACTTATTCATTTGTGGGAGAGAACGTTAAAACAATCAAAGGACTGAACCTGGCAATAATAATAGAAGGACCAATAGGCCTTCTGTTTGGGTGCATGTGTTATAGCTAATTTCTGAATTGCTTAATAACATGAACCTTATGCAATTGTAACAACCAAGCTCTGATGTATAGAACTATGTTTTCTGTGCATAGGCCAAACTAGGCCTCAACCCCATTGTTTCTTGGAGCATCCATATTATTAATTTTGTGTTCATATTTCTCATTGACATCACACACAGCAAAACGTGCACTGTTGCTTTGTGTTGACATGTTTTCGAAGAACCTCCCCCCACACCCAACTAGCAGCTAGCATGGCATTTATCAAAAAATCCTATCTAAACAATCTGCATTCACATTTGGGTGCATAGAAGGAAATCGAAAAAAAAACATAGACACTGGATGTAGTGGTGTCGTGAAATAACCGTGCTGGAGTTCAAAAGGTGAATGAGTAATAAAAAAGACTTTACATTTATTTTTATCTCATCATATTTTCTGTGCATTCAAAGACAAAGGTCAAATGTCAGGCTAAGTCTTCTGACAGATTTCAGCTTATTCTTTTAACACAGAGATTATTGTTTTTCTTTCTCTGACCAACAAAGTGACAGAGTTTTGTAAATTGAACTATGTGACAATCTCGCTGAAAGTACAAGGATTGTGAAAAGAAAGACTGTACGATGTCAATTTTTTTCTAATACACAACAAGCTGTAACTACCTGCAAATGAACTGTACAAATATTTCAAAGTATATCAGCAGGTATGAAAGCACAAATGAAGCACATTTTGTTTTTTAATTCTGAAGTGTGAGGCAAACAAAGATTTTAATAGGATTAAAGCAAATCTTCGTGATGCACAATTGATAAATATTGCATTGTATGGCAACATTTGTACAGCGCTTGCTACCCCTCAATGAGGCACTCAAGCACTTACCCACATGGGCAGTAGGCTACACCATAAAGGGTGTGCGGTTGGAAGGGCGTTTGTTTTGTGATCCTATGTGTTTCCATGTCGTGCGTGACGACCACAGAGGTGCGGTTATTGTGTTATGGAGCGCAGCGCCTAGCAGTGTGGTGGATGATGAGGTGTGAGAGACAGAGACGAGCGGTATATGGTTTTTCAGTACACGGCAGCTTTGAACAGCTCTGCACTTCCCTTTATGATAATTCTTATGATTATAGTCTGCCTACCTGTTTACTGAACTGGGTTGCCCAATCAGAAGTTTTTGTATAGTTGTGGACCTGAGCTGGAAATATTGGAGGGAGAGAGAAGTGGAGATCATCCCATATCTGATTGTCATTATGAGATGTAATGAAGTGGCCGTAGTGTACAGATATTTGGGACCTGGAGTTGTGGAATAGATTAAAGTCTTTCCATCCATTGACCAGAGTGTGTCACAGGTCTCTTCAGTTATTTCATGCCTGTTCATTTAGTGATGGCTGGTTTATGGGTTGCACAGTCCTGGTGATGGACAACCCCTGTAGCAGATATGTCCTATGTGAATGTAAGAGGTGTAAGTCACAGTTGGCTCCCACCAGCTGAGTGTTGGGGTTTTAGTATTAGTGTGGGCCAGAAAAGTTATATATGAAATCATATAACTATAAAATACCCCAGTGAATCATAGGTCAGCTTTCAGTAACACACTTGCATATTAAAAGTAGTTGCTGATTGGATTGTTTCCAATCTTTAAATTGTAAGTTGAAGATTACATCTGAGGGTGCTCCTGTCTTTCCGGGTTCTGTTGCTGGGATGTGGGGTGGTGAGTTTGTCTTATAAATAGGCATGTTTTCAACTCTCTTTTTAAGTGTATACGCTCCTAGATGCTTCAAATGTCAACTGGTAGTGAGTTTCAGAGCTTGGCGGCTTGTACCGATAAAGCAATGCCTCATACAGTTTTCTTATGGTAAGGTGGAATTGTGATAAGTGGTGCAAGCCTGGATCGCAGTGTCCTGTTTTGTTTCTATTGTCTAAGTTTAACTTGTAGGTATAGTGGTCGTTTTCCTTAGGAGGATTTGTGGACCACAAAGTGCCTTGAATATTGCTCCTCTAGAAATATGTAGCCAGTGGGCAAAACTGGAGTCATGTGTTCTATTGGGTTAAAGGTGTGGAATAAGTCAAGAACCACCATTTTAGAAGAGCTGTATTTTATGATGAATGCAGGTGTGCCAAGGTCCAGGCTATAGACATAGTCAAGCTTGGAGATAATCAGTGTGAGGACGGCTTATAGTTTATGCTGTTATGCAAGTTATGGGAAGATGCGATGTAGTGTCTTTATTATGTAAAGGCAATCTTTGTGACCTTCGTAAAATGCGGTATCAAGGAAAATTATGAATATTAGGTTACTCCTAGCTTTCTAACTTCTCATGATGTTGTTCGAGGGGCATCATGTTCCTTTCGCCATATAGCAGTAGGCTCTCCAGGTTCCAATATGGAATAATGTTTTGATTAGCCTATTGGGCTGGGGCAGAGTCATCAAAAAGTCAGGTGCGACTGACATAGCTCCAGCTTGCAACCTTTCAAGGGACACTGACCTGTTGTGTAATATAGTCTGGTGACATATTACATCTCCTCTAGAGATCTTTACTCTGTGTAGTAGGACATTTTTGGATCCCTACAGGTTCCATTAGCGTGGTTTGCTTTCACTTTTGTTTTGCTGTGACATCAGCATGCACAGTGTGCTACACAATTAAGCAAAACAAAATAATCAAACTTCAGTCTCGAGGGACATTTCACTCATGTTCCCACTTTGATTTTGCAAAAAATAAATGTTTCTGGTGTTTTACCAGAAACATGTTCTTTTCCAGTTCTGTTGGTGACCCATGGAAGTCCACCACACTGTGAAGGTAGTGCAGTAGATGTCAATAGGTTGTCCTCTACCCAAAAGCAGTTACAACCCAACAAATCCATGCAGTCTGATGTCTTGTCCAACAAGAAGGGACAACAAGCTGCAGGAATGTGATGGTACTTTGCACTAATTCCTTTGTTGCATGCCCCTAGGGAACGACTCCAGTTCCAGAAGACCCCTGGGATGGTAGTCTTCTGGAACTAGAGAACAGCAAAAAACACAGTGGACAAAGAAAGGTGTGAGCACCTCTCTTGGCCATGCACAGCCAAGAGAAAGATCAGTTGCCATATATGGTTTAAGGAGAAGAGGGCTAGGGAGAAAATACAAATATTGTGTAGTACAAAAAAGACAGAGAAAAGGGGTAACAGAAAAGGAGAGGAGAATGAGAGAAAGGAGGGTAAATAGAAAAAGCAGGAGGGAGAGCAGGAGAGACAGAAATGGGAAGATGGACGGATGCAGCAGCAAACAGAAAGGGGTATTAGGGGAAAGGGTGAGAGAGGCAGTGGGGACAGAGATTAGCAGATGAGGAGAGCCCCAAGGAGCACAATGAGCCCTAGATACATGTGGAAAAAGGTGATAGGAGATTTTAAGTGTAATTTATAGCTTATCATGTTTTTGCCTATACAGCTGGCCCAATGTGATTTCAATGCACAAATAGGCACTTATTTTCTAACAAGCATTTTAGTGTAAGCTCCAAAAATCACCTTGCATAGTGGTCTTTCAAATCATATTAAGGTCTAACCATTGTTACTAGACATACATTGCTTTTTACAAATTGCGCACAATGGTATGTTATTTGTTTGATACATGCTCTTAGTCAGAAGAGCTAATGCCTTCCCTTTTAATGCATATCAGCCATGTCTACATCTGCGGTTCTAGCTGCTTGAAAGTATAACCCACTTGCTGAGAAGTCCAAATTCTATTAGATTTTTTGGTTTTCTAGTGTACGTTTAAATATGGCAGACTCAACTGTTTTATAACATGAAGCTTGACATTTATCTGCACCTGTACTAATGCCACACAATTCCTCTGCAAGTAAATATTTTTCATTACAAGTACACATAGTAAGCTTCCATGCTTTCTACAATCGCCACTCAGAAAGGTGAATGCATGTCCAAGCAATGTTAGGCACATAGAGGATGCCATCTTGATGATTCTATGCAAGGAGTCTACTGCATGTGATATTGTGGAGAATGTTTATAATTCTGGAACTAGAGCACTGTGTAGTCTTCATATGGGAAAACCTATGCGCGCAGCATCAAAGAGAGAGGCTATCACAAAGCATGATCCTAGATGCGAACCGGAAACCACCATTCAGAGCCATAGAGGCAGAGCTTCTTCCTGCCCATCTACAGCTCCTATAACTGGTGATGGAACTAGTGTTTTCAGCCAGGCCAAAGGCATCAAATAGACCTATCCCAGGCTCAAACAATCTCCAATCCTTCACCATGCCTTCCTGTCTTGCTAGCCGATGTCTGACGAAGGTCTCCTTTCGTACACCACCTTTAACACAACCTGCTTGTAACTGTGAGACGTACATGCCAATGTTGAAGCTTGCTTCAAGTTGAAGCGGTTTTGACTGGTGATTTTGATCAAATGTAATTGAACTATCCATCATTTGTCACAACCTTATAGTGAAAAATCATTGTGGGACCTTCCCAACGTCACCTTAAAATTACATTTAAATTCTATTTAGCTTTCACCATTGTAGCTCTAAAATGTTTAAAACATACTGTTCGCCACTATTTTACCAAAATGTCCTTGATGAATATGCTATAAGCTCTCTGGTAAAGTTATTTTAAATTCGTGACAAGTTAAATTAAAACTTCACTTACGAAGTTGAGAGCATATTTTCAAGGAGCTAGTGTTGTGTCATTTTATTTTATGCAGAGGCGGCACAAACAGTGCTCCACACTGCTTCATATTTACAAACTGATGCATTGGGCCAAATGTGTCAGTTTGTGGAGGCCTGCGTCACATAATACCTGCACCAGGTATAATATATGCAGGGTAGACGCTCCCACGTTAAAAGCAACGTAGAACTGATGCAGTGAAATGTACAACTTTTCACTGTGTCACTCAACAACTTGACTGTGTCAAAATCCCTACGCCTTCTCAAACCAGGCGTAAGGCTTAATGCAGGGCTTTTAACATGGGACTAGCATGTTCTGACGCATTGTTGGAGTTGCGTCAGACTTACAAACAAATCCAGCAATGGGCCATTTTAGCACCAAAAGATGCATCAGAATTTCTGATGCATCTGTGAATCCTTGCGCCATGGAGCACTGTATTGTAAATATATTATGCATCCATGGCATCGTTAGGGCATTTGCGGCAAGTGCAAGATATCTGAAACATCAATGCTGATGCATCAGTTTTTGTAAATATGCCCTTAGGTCTGAATTAGAAAACCTCACACTTTACTAAGTGGATTAAGTTTCCTAACTTTACTTGAGATAAGGTTTATCCCTTCGGGCCTTCCAGGTGTGATTTGCTGATGTAGAATGTCCAAGGTAGGACATCCCCTAGCAAGAAATGTTAAGTGTGGAGGTTGGACATCTACTATATCAGGTAAGAGGAGTGGGAGGGCAGGTTCTGAGCTGAGGCCAGCTTAATATTGTTATTTTTTAAACTTCATACGTTTTGCATTTCACAAAGCTTGAAAAATATACAAAGTTGGGAATCAGCTGACTTTACAACTTTACACCCCTCTACTTTAAATCCCATCAAACTGACAGAATGCGCTATAATATGTACCTTAAAAGATTCTGCATATTCCTTCACATAGAATCACATGATGTGCACCCTGAATATCGAAATCCGAATATCGCTGGCACAGAATACTGTGTACAAAATATTGAATCCAAAATATTGACAGGTAGGTAAGTATAGATTTTCTATGCCTTACTCCACATATATGTACCTATGCAATATATATCTTCAAGGTATATAGATGTGGAGTTAGGAATAGGAAATCTATATTTCCCTTTGTGCACACCTTTTGATATTCTGTCCTCAAAATTCTTATTCCACAATATTCTGGGGGTTAATATTTAGTAGTACATCCAATCCTACCAATAATAGTGAAAAGCACCAAAAAGCAGTGTGTGCTTTAAAAACTTGCATACTGTACCTTTTAATTTTTGGTCGTAGCTCAAGCCCATGCCCCCTCTAAAAATATACTTCTGGCTACGGGTCTGCCTATAGATACTTTTCAAGGTGCTTCCTTCTCGCTCACTGTAGGCTATTTGTTTATGATGCTTTTCATTGTTTATGTAACCAGATTTGTTCCGACACCTCCGATGACAATAGGTCACATGGACACTTATTACTCTTCATTTAGGGGGATAGTGCTAGGATGGTGGTATTTTATGACATTTTATAATGGTGTGTTATGATTTGACAATATGTTGATACAGTTGCTCACCCTATTCTGACTGCGCGATTACCATTGCTTCCCATTGTAAAATGTATTGTAAAAAACTTTGATTTTGGGGCTGAGGCAGGTTCTTTCGGGACTCCACTTAGGGTGCTGCCCATTTCTGTGTTGATTTGCTACACACTCTGGACTTGGTCTATTTCCAGATTTTGCTCATTACTGCATCCATTCAAAATACTGTGGCAATTGATTTCTGAGCTTTATTACTGATTAATTGCACCTAACTATGGGGGTCATTAGGATGGCAGTCGGAAAATCACTCCAACTGCCATGGTAGCGGGAAAACACCGCCCGCTAGGACCGCGGCATAACCGCCGGTCCCATTAGGATGCTCCACAGTCGAAATCCGACCGCGGCGGTCGGATTGCAGCATCTAACATTGCGGTGGTTGCTGCTGCCAGCAGCACCGCAGCGATGTCCAAAAAAGCATGTCCTGCATATCCCTGCACTGCGTGGCAGGCACTGCACAGTGCCTGCCACCTGGTACAGGGACATGGTACCCCCAGTGCACCCACACACCCCCACAACACAATGGGGGCCTGCAATGGGCCCCCGGAGACATTCTCAGTATGCCTTTTCATGGCGGTTCCACCGCCGCGGAAAGGCTGGCTACCGCCGGCATCATAATCATGCCGGTGGAGCCTGGCCCTGCACAGGCCCCATTTTAGTGGTCCAGCTCCGCCCGCCAGGCAAGCGTGCGGACTGCTGCCGGCGGAAAAGTGGCGGGCGGAAAATCGCACCGCCGCGGTCGTCACCGCCATGCTAATGGGACCAGCGGTTTTAGTGTTGCGATCGCAGGCGGATGTCCGCCGCCGGGCCGGCGGTAGACCCCTTAATTTTGGCCTTCGGTAATGTATTATAACATTTTATTAAACCTTAATAGTTTTTTCTAAATTACTAATGCTAGTCGCACCAATGCTTCAACATCTTGTCTGGGGTAGTAAGTGCTAAGAAGGGCAGGACCCTTATCCACAGCAACAAAGTGACTGTCTAACTGTGCATGTAAGTGAATGGGTGGTCTATCTGGCACAAACTGCATGGGTGCTTGCGATATCAGTGTGGAAGATGTTTTATATATGTCTTACCATGAGAATTATGCATAACTGCGAAGCCAAGTTACCTACTGTTGAACATGTAAAATCCAATAAAGACAGTTATAAAAATAAAAGGAGTAGTAAGCGCAAAATAAATACCATTTACAATTACAATCTTGAACTCCCTTTTTGAGTCAATTACATTTGTTGACTGTTATTTGTAATGCTATTTTGAAACTTATCTTTAGAGACCAAGGGGGTCATTACAATGACGGGCGGATCGCCACCGCCCATATGGCGGTGGCGATCCGCCCGCCATTTCCCACTGCCCGCATGCCATTTCCACCCGCCATATTACGATGGCGGGGGGGAGCCCGGCGGACAGAAAGACCGTCCGACGTTTTTCCGCCGGTCCCACAGGGGACTGGGCGGTAAAGGACCCTAATATGGTGGCGGTGTCTACAAGACACCGCCATCCATATTAGGATGTAGGCGGAAAGCAGCCTTTCCATGGCGGTGTTGCCGCCATGGAAAGGCATGTGGTCTTTGCTTCTGGGGGCCCGTTGCGGGCCCCCAGGCTTCAGGGGGGTGAGGGGTGCACATGGGGGGTGCACATGGGGGGTACCTATGGTACCCCCCTACATTTGAATGCACCAGGTGGCAGGCACATTCAAATGCACAAAATGCATTTTTCGCATTGCGGCGGGTGCTGGTGACAGCACCGCCCGCCGCAATGTAAACACGGGATGCCACCGTGGCGGTGGCATCCTAATACCCATGGCGGGACCGCCGCACCCCTTGCGGACGGTCCCGCATTCCATTGCAGTGGCGGGCGGACTTTGTCGCCCGCCATCGTAATGTGCCCCATAGTACCTCATCCATTCTTGAGGACAACACCACCCACGACCCCGCAAGCTGGCTTATCTCATTCATGCACGTTATCTGAGACACAGCATCCACACATGCTTAAGAAAATTCATTATTCTACTCTCTGTATCCTTTTGTGGGGCAATGTATTAATATTTTCATCACTTTATGCTTGGCACATGGTTATCACTGTGATCTGATTTATGTACATTCATACATATTTAGATTTATGTCTGTTTTGTTTTTTTCAGTGGGAGCTGGTGATATCTGTATTATTGTTTCCTGCGTGCTGTTAAAGTGCAATATGTATATGAAGCTCCATTTGTGGAGTTGGTTGAGGCACCCTGGCCACGTGAACAACCAGCTGGTGTGTACTGTAGAATGATATAGACACCCCTATCTCTGGGAAGTTGATATAGCGGGCAGGTTCTAGGACCAAATATGTTTCGGAACCTTTGGATTGTGAGCCGAGACAGAAATTCAGAATTTGAGGCTGCTTGCAGTCACCTCTAGCTTTTTTTTATTTTGAGGTTAAGAAACAGGTTTTAGCACTAGGTCAACCAGCATGTGTGTTACATGTAGTAGACCATATTTCTGTACCGTGCACTAAGCAATGCGCAACCTTTTCATATTTATAAGCCTAAAGTAACGGTATTTAGATGAAATATTGAGTAAAATATATCAAGATGCAGAAATAGCTCATTTTTAATATTGTGATCCACAAATATTGTGATGCAGGAATATAGTTGACATGAATATCGATTTTCTAAGGTTAGTAATTTCGATGTTTAAAATATCTATGTTATTAATATTGTTTACAAAAATATCTTTGTTTTTAATATCGATGTTAAAAATATCTATGTTGATAACAGTGTTTACAAAATTATTGTGGTTAATAATGTTGTTTTTAATAATTTTGATGTATTTTAGTATTTGTTTTAATTGTATATGTTATATATTGTTTGTATAATTATTGTTAATGTTTTTTAATATAGTCTGTACATTTTTTGTTGTTTTTAAATTTAATTTAATTGTTTATTGTAATTTTTAGTGTTGTAGCGGGTTGTGGGGTTTGTAGGGGTACAGTATTGGAAGTAAATTAGTCATAATTACCAATAATTAATTTTAAATCATTATTTATTGTTTAATTGATCATTAATTATGTAAATGGTTTGGTTTATTCATTTTTTAAGTTAAGTTTTCGTAGCTGGTTGTGGGATGTGTAGGGGAACAGGGTGGGAAGTAAATTAATTATAATTCATTAATAATTAATTTGTAATTATCAATTATTGAATTGATAATTCATTATGTAAATTGCGCAATTAATTAATTTTTTAAGTTATGTTTTAGGTGCCGGTTGTGGGGTTTGAAGGGGTATAGGGTGGGAAGTACAGTAATTATAATTAATTAACAATTAAGGATAATTAATAATAGTTATTTAATTGAGAATAAATTATGTAGATTGTGTAATTATGATATTTTTTAAGTTAAATATCAGGTGCGGGTTGTTTTGTAAGTATGGCTTGTGGGAGGCTTACGGCTAATGTTTTGCCCTCTTGCCTCCCACTTTGGACTTTATCTTTTTGTTGGACTTAGGACGCTGGGCACTTTACCACTGCTAATCAGTGCTAAGGTGCAGGTGCTCTCCCCTAAAACATGGTGACTTTGGCAAACCTGTCCCAGGCCTCTGCCATTGCAGGGAGGAAAATCCACGTCTGGCCCGGGGTAGCAGCCCCACAGTTGCATACTCCCTAGACTCCCCCAAACACAGGAAGGGCTGCCTCCATCTACAAACTGTTTGCCTTCTTAGGCTGAGAGGAAGAAGTGGTGATTCAGACTTACATCTGAATAGGTTGAGCCCTGCCACCCCACCGTAGGCTTAACAACCCTGCTTTGTTAGTGCAGACAGCTGGGAGCCAGGTCAGGAAAAGCAGGAAACCCCACTGAACTTCAAAGACCCTTCCAAAGGCTTCTGCCCCCTTCTAGTAGATGGACACCAGGGTATAAAAGTAAGGCCCTCACCCCACATCTTTGGTACACTACTGGACCGGTAGGAACCTATACTGGAGTAAAGGCTGCTGTGCTGAAGGATTGCCATCTTGCTGTGCTGACTGTTCCAAGGGACTGCTGCCCTGCTCGGTTGTGCTGACCTCTGCCCTGCCATATGGATCAAGAAACACCCCCGGAGTCATACATGCCAACCCTCCCGATTTAGGCGGGAGACTACCGATTTCAAGGCTTGTCTCCCGCCTCCCTATTCCTGAATGCAAAAACCCGATTCCTGAGCAGGCTCCCTACTGCACAGACTGTTCTTGAGTGACTCGGATTATGTACTGTCAGTAACCTGCTCCTGCAGGCACGTACACAACATTTTTGTCACGCTTTCTCTGTCTGCCATAGCGATTTCTCTGTGCTCCTGACAGGTAAGGAAAAAATGTATATTTGTATTTCTGATATCCTTTCCTGCAGCAGCACACTTGCAAGTCCCATACACGCCATAGGCCTGATGCAGGACGCAACAAAAATACATTCTCCCGATTATTTTATAAAAATGGCCCTCTTTCCTCTTCCAAAATGTTGGCATGTATGCCCGGAGTGACTTCCAGGACTTGTTGGTTTGCCCCCCTGTCTTCCTCAGTGGCCTCAGGGATACCAAAGACCTCACTCCCCCAGGATCGGCATCTTGTTCTAAACTGCGAGGATTCCCGAGTATTGGAGGCTCATCACCTTACGGCTGGGTCAGCAGAGGCCCCGTGATTCCTGCATTGAGCTCTTCAAGTGAGGACAAGACTTCCGCATTTTATTTTCTGCATCTAAATCGACCCAAGCGGTCTTGGAGGTCGCACTGCGCCTCCCATAACTCCAGACTTTGGGGTCTATTAGGACGGCGGTCGGATGACTGCCGCCGGTGGCAACCGCCGGCCCGGCGGCGGGCATCCGCCCGCGATCGCAACACTAAAAACCGCCGGTCCCATTAGCATGGCGGTGACGACCGCGGCGGTGCGATTTTCCGACCGCCACTTTTCCGCCGGTAGCAGTCCGCACGCTTGCCTGGCGGGCGGAGCTGGACCGCTAAAATGGGGCCTGTGCCTGTGTAGCCAGCCTTTCCGCGGCGGTGGAACTGCCATGAAAAGGCATACGGAGAATGTCTCCGGGGGCCCATTGCAGGCCCCCATTGTGTTGTGGGGGTGTCTGGGTGCAATGGGGGGGGTACCCATGGTACCCCCCTACATGTCCCTGTACCAGGTGGCAGGCACTGTGCAGTGCCTGCCACGCAGTGCAGGGATATGCAGGACATGCTTTTTTGGACATCGCTGCGGTGCTGCTGGCAGCAGCAACCGCCGCAATGTTAGATGCCGCGATCCGACTGCCGCGGTCGGATTTCGACTGTGGAGCATCCTAATGGGACCAGCGGTTATGCCGCGGTCCTAGCGGGCGGTGTTTTCCCGCTACCATGGCGGTCGGAGGGATTTTCCGACCGCCATCCTAATGACCCCCATAATTCCTGCATCTAACCCAACCCAAGCATCTTGGAGGTCGCGCTGCGCCTCCTACCACTCCGTAGTTCATTCCTGCACCTAAACCAACCTCAGCGGTCCGAGTCGCATTGCCAAGCGTGCGGCCGGTGTTAGGTTTACCTGGACTATGCTGTGGAGCCAATCCTAACAAGAACTTGCTGAATTACCGTAAAGGCTTTAAATTGAGCCGCACTGATTTTTAAAGCACCGCTTTTTAACCTTGAATAACTCCTCATCTATTGATTGAATTGTCCTTGTCATTTTTGTCCTACTTTTACCAGATAAATATCTACTATTTGTCTAAGCCTTTGTGGAGTCCTTTTTGCTGTATTTTCATTGTGTTGCTGGGGGGGTGTGTTACACAAATACTTTACACATTGCCTCTTGGGATAGGTCTGTCTGTTCTGCGCCAAGCTACCAGAGGGTGGGTACAGGAGTCCCACAGGTGGTTTTGAGATGTACCCTGAGTTGAGTGGTGGTCCCTGCTTGGACAAGGGTGCATGCCCAGGCCAATCAAAAGACCCCATTTCTAACACTGTCTAATTATAATTATATTCTGTTACTTGTATTTTTATTTACGATTATGTAACCTGAGTATTTTTGGCTAATTTGCTTACAAATCCCATTAGATCATTTACTCTTTTATTGTTACAATGTATTCTTATGTACTTGTTATGTTCCTCATATTATCTGGTTGTGCTTACTCTGTAAAGCACTCTGACACCTAGGGGTCATGTTCACGCTATATAAAGCTCCTCAAATAAATAAATAATAAATGCATCCTTTAAATATCTTACCCGGTAATACGAACGGCAACTCATTAAACTAATACAGAACTCTTGGCAAGTTCACATATTGGGCCAATGCCACTCTGCCCATATGTGTAATCTGCTAGGTTTTTCAGATTGCGATGCTGCCTCTAAGGGCCACCAGTGATTTGCTAGGGTCAGCAGTGGTGCAGTGTATGTGAACTCCCAAATAATAGAATGTTTGCTTTTCCCAGTCAAGGGTAGAGTTCAGAGTAGGTCACTCTGTCTGAGCCTGGGAAGATCTGGTTGAGAATAGTCATGATTTGGTCCAATTAAACTTTAAGCTCGACACATATCCAAACTGTTCTAGGTATTCAATGGCCCGGCATAAAACATTGCTGGCATCCCTCATGTATAGCAATACGTAATTTGAATATAGTGAGATGGTGAGAGCTGTGCCGTCTATAAAAATCCCTTTGCTCCTTATGACAGCACATAATATATTCACCAGAGTTCCAAAGCTAATGCAAAAATTACAGGGGTTTGGAGGCATTCCTGAAGTGTTCCTCTATGAAAGTTATACAAATCTGAAATTACACATCCAGTTATAACTCTGGCAGTTGGTGTGGTGTATAATGTCAAGATCCTTCTTAACATAACCTCCCTGAGCCCTACTCCACCTCAGATACATACTTCCAGTTCACCCTGTCAAGGCCTTTTACAAATCTACAACAAACACCACAAGATTAAGGGCCCTTGCAGGTATCTGTTCTATTCCATGAAACAAGGGCCTTATATTAGGGGAAGTTGTCCATCCATTTATAAATCCACTTTAATCTGGGTGCATTATAAATAGCATTTTAAAAACGTGGTTTACTATGACTTTTCTCATTATCTTATAATCTATATTCAGCATAGACAGTATTTGAAATCATGCATGTTGTGGCCAGGTGTGAGGAGGGAGACTATTAAAGTTTCCCTTATTATTAGCTACCACCTGGAAACCAGCCTAGAGATACAGTCCAGGTGTCAGCATGAAGATATATCTTACAAAAAATTCTGCAGGAAATCATCTGTTCCAGGCATCTCTCCCTTGGCTAAGGGCCTGATTACGACTTTGGTGGTGCTAGAGTGGGGCGCCACACCGCCGCCCTTCTCCTGCACCGCCTAAGCTCACTGCCGCCGCCCGCTGCCCGCCAGATTACAAGTATTTTTGTAGTCTGCCCGGCAGTCCTTTGGCGGTCCCAGGGTGGTGCCTTTCAAAAAGGCACTGCATTGGGAACGTCAAAGGGCGTTCCAGCACGGCATAGACTGTCAAGTCCATGCCGTGCAGGAAAAGGGGGTGCATGCACATGGGGGGCAGAGCATGTGCCCCCCTGCATATATCCCCAGGTCCAGAGGCACAAGGGAGCCATGTAGGGGCCCCTTTGTTTCCTGCCTGCCTCACTTTTCATGGAGGGCTCACCAGAATCATGACTTGGAAGCCTTTGCTATTCATCAATCCTGTCATTCAGCAGCACCGGCAGCAAGCTCCTAAGAGAAACACTAGACCTCTGTGCTTTGTTCCTTACAAATGAAGCACTATTGCCACCTCAAAATTACACCCATTCCCTCTCACAAAACTATGGAATAAGCCATCCATTAGACGTTAACTTCAATCTAACAGACTCACATGCACATAGCATTGTGGCACAGCCACATAATGGGCAAAGATGCCTTGAAACATAACACCCAACAGAAGTCAATCAATGGATAATCTTACTCCCCATCAGAATGAAACCAATGGCAATGTCCTTCAGAGGATACCTCCACATAATTCTACAACAGAACCATAACATGACCTAGCCGGTCGCTATTGTATAATCCATCATTGAAGCATACACTAGCAAACCTTGCGGATCACTATCTTTTAAGAAAAACAACACACCCAAGACAATGCCAACAGACCACTTTGACGAAAGTCAATTATGCACTAGGACCATAGCGCTGAGAGGACACAAATGGTAGTAAAGCACTATGCAAATTCACAGAACATTGAGCAGAAGCATCACTAAAAGTTAATGCCAGTGTCCTAAATATTGTATGCCCTTTGCTGAAGTAGCAACAGAGCTTGGATTTTATTTGCACTTAATTGAGAACAGCTCCTCAGAGTGCAATTTCCATAAACATACAGTGGAACCAGGCCAGATACTAGGTCACATCAAGTCCCAACTCTATTATTAAACCATGTAGTTAAATGTGAAAGCCGCCATTTTCTGCATAGCTTTCTCTTCTCGCTCGCTGAGACAGTGTTCTTAATGCTCCCTGCCACAGCTGCAACCTCTAGCGCTCACACCCGGCTTTATATCGGAGGTCACGTGGTTCTCTGCAGCGCGCATTTCCTTCCGAGACATAGAGACAAGGAGGGCGGTTCCAGTTTGGCAACTTTTAACACCACACACACCTAAAGCAACACCATAATTCTTCTGCAGGAAAGAATGACGGGAATGCAAAATGAGATTTATAACCTGTTAGCCCAGCAAGGTGAGTGTGCTCATGGATTTTACGCTCACGGCTTGCTAAAGAGGCCTGAATAATCTTCCACTGAACCTGCAGAGTTTGCTCATCTCCTCGCTCTATGGACATGTTTTATCAATTTCAGATCACTTGTGTTGCCTTTCATTTGTGCAACGGTGAGCAACCATTACTCGTTACACATCGCGCAATTGAGGCTTCATTCAGGCACAAATCCCATTGCGGCAGCACCCGAAGAACAAACATGAGGCGATCACAAGTGGCTGATGTTCATGTCATGCACTTGCACTATTTTTCAGAATTAAATTGCATACTATGTGCAAAAGTTGATGCAAGGACCCATTTCATGCTAAGAATAAATCACAATTCTGAAGCGAGTATTTTGCATAATAACTCATCATTTTGCATCATATATGGGCATTTTGCTAATTTTTCATAAAGAAAGTATCAAACTTTCCTAAAAATAAAATCAATTAAAGTTTAAAGTAATATTTTTACAAAACATTGGCCTGTAGTTAGTCATTGAGTGTGCGTTCCTGCCGTGTATGAGTATGAACACCAAATGCATTCACACTACCCTTTGATAAGCCTAACTGCTCACTCTACAGCAAATATAGCTTTTAGTATTATCTACTTGAGCCTCTGTAAGCCTTTGGGGATTCACTGGACTATGTACACACTAGACCTTACTTTGGTATAGTATATATAGAGCCAACTTACAACAGTTAGGACACGGGTTCTAGCCAGATTAACTTGAAGTTTAGATATTTTATCCTCAAAGAACACTGATAGCTTGTCATACAACTCCTGAGAAGGCAAGCTTGCACTGCTGCAGGATGCAGATAATAAAAACCTCTTCACAATTTTTTATTTCTACTTGTGCTGCTTTGCATTACTCCAAATTTGCTAAGCCACGCAGAGCCACGCAAGGTGCCTTAAGGACTTGCGCTGCCATGCGTCACCTTGCGTGATGAAAGGGCAACACAAGCCACTTGTAGAACTACAAAGTTCTATGATGTCATGAAAGCACAGCATGGCAGGAGACCACCATACATCCTTTCAATTCCCTTGCACCCCGTTCATTGTTTTTCCGATCCTTACAGAACCATGTCCCTAAATTATGAAAATAATAATATATAGTGTTGAATGATTAACAACTTACTTGGTCCATTAAACCTTTCAAAGTGATACTCTGGCTAGTAGTTAACCCCAAATTAGCAAGTTATTGCTTTTGTAACGTTTGCAAAATAATTTGATGGTTTCTGGTGTCTAAATATTTGTGTTATTATTTTCTCTAGGTCTGGAAGTACTCTAGACTCCTGTGGAGGAGGTCAGAGACATCATCCATTGGAGGAGGAAGGAGTGGCTGCTGGGACAAGTGAGTCACTTTTCTTTCTGAATAACAACTACTTAATTTGTTAAGGTATTCATACCTTTCTCCCAAGTACACTTAGCAATTCCTTTATAAATTATCCAGCACTCAATTGTTAGAAGAAAAGGTGTTGTGTCCAGTGAGCCACTTTTCTTAAAAGGTTTCTGCCCAAGTGACTACTTTCATGACTTCAGTTATTGTCCCATTTTCTACCACCGATTAACCGTGTGACTAGGCATACTAGTATATGACACCCAACCAGTCCATAGCCAAATATAAACATAGCCCAAGGCCTGTTTAACTTACCTAATCTTACCCTATACTGTCGCTTACTTGCCCCATGGCCAAAGGAAAAAGTATTTGTTAAACAATATTTTGCAAGGAGTGTGTAGTGTAGACCTCAGTCTGGAGTCGATCTTGCGATGGGACTCAGGAGGGAGTAGGAAGAACATGAGCAGGGCCATTGGAATTAATGATGACATGCCATTAGCTGTCACAAAAAAGCATGCTGCCCCTCCGGGATATTTCTATTAATGCTGCACGTTATAGTCAAGCAAACTGTGCAACATTAATGATTTGTGCCCTATTCATCAATGGCAATATATTTTTATATTTGGCAGCTTATTCATTAATTGGCACACGTTAAGTGTGTGTTTCAGGTTTCACCACATAAAAAGTATTCATCCTTTTTAGTAAAAATATCTATTTTTGATTATGGTGGTGATCATGGATTAATTCATACCACACTCTGCTACTCTATTATGGGAAGTATGTATGGGAAACATTTGCTCTCTGACCAAGAATCACAACAAAAAAGTCCAATGGCCCTAGAGCAACAGAAATGGTATGGCTGTTCTACAATGCGTTGAGTACTACAATTCATGTCTTTTTTCTTTGGCTCATATAGCTACTGAAGGACCTGCCCCGGCCGAGACCCACTCCTGTTGGCACACAGCCGCTCAGCTGGGCCTCCTTAAAATGGAGGTAATTGTGGTGGAGTACGGCCGGCTAATGGCACTCAAGTAGGACGAGGGAGTTGCCGCTGTCTCAGGCCACCAGCCGGAGACACACTGGCAACTACATTGCTGCCACCACAGGCAGACACCCAAGCCACCTCGAAGCCACCACCACAGACTCTGCATTCCTCCAGCAAATTGTGTGGGAGCTGGAAGAGATAAAGCGTCACCAGCAGAAACTTTTGTCCTGAGTGGAAGATGTGGAGGCCTATTTTTATGAGGAGTGTTGGCTATGGTATGCACCTAAGCCAGACAGAACCCACCACACTAGACAGGGTAAGGGAGTTCACACACAAGATGACCCCTGCTCACCCCCTTGGTAGCTTGGCAGAGCTATCAGGCTTATCCCACAGGCAATGTGTAAAGCATTTGCGCAAAACACCCACACACCTGTGACACACTAGGCACACCACAAAAAGAGACTCCATACAAGGTTAAATAAAAAATATCCTTTGTATTATACATAAGGCACATAGACCACAGTTACAGGATCCACAAATCACCTTGCCAACTAGGCAATAGTAATAACATCACATGTAGTGCACTGAAGTAAAATACTAGTAAATTGCACCAGTCACCAATCAATTTGCTACCAGACAATGGTTATTATAACAGCATAGATAGCGCAATAGAGTAAATAAATACTCATAGAATGCACATGTACTAAAACATAAGTCACTTTGTTCACCATGTAAAACATATTCGGCCACAATCACTTTGCTCCCCATCTAAAACACATTAAGCCCAAGATCACTTTGCCTGCACACTCCAGGCTGCCCCGGCAACCCCGAAATGTTTTCCACTGGTTTTAACAGGAGTAGGCAAATGGCGGGAATCACTACGGATAAATGAGGGGACAGAAAACTGGCAACATCTCCCTCTTGGGATTAGCACCTCTTTGCTACTCACTTGCTAGTAACCCATCCCGGTGCTCTAGCACTGGTTTGCAGATTCAGGCTGCCGACCCGTACCTTACTCATGGATGTGGCTGGCCCACCAGTTATCACGATGCCCCTGGTGTTTTTTTGGGATCAGCAGCACCTGCAGGACAGGAGCGGGATATAGAGCAAAGTCTCCGTCTATCTGCTCCCTGCTGGTCTCGTGGTCGCAGGAGCAAGGGGCAGGCGCGGCCTTCCTCGTATGTCCCGCCCCCCAGCAAGTCACCAGCGTAGCTCCTCCACTGTTCCTGTGTGCCCTGCTCGGCTCCTAAGCGGCTGGGGCGTGCACTCCCAGCGCGTCAGGGTTGCCAAGGCAACCGGGAGGGGCGCTTCACCGTTCACAGCTCCTGCTGTGCTCGGGACCGTAGGGCGCCGATCCGGCAACACCACTGCCGCTTTACAGGGCGTTCCGCAGATCTTCAGGAGCACTCGCCCTGTACTGCAAGTAGAATTTTTGCCAGCAAGTCTGGTTTCTCCTTAAAGACTGTGGGACTGCGGGACCAAAAGCCATGTATTTCTCCTGCGCTCCACCTCAGCAGCACTTCACTCGTACTATTTAGTATACAAGAGAGAAAATAGCCCCAGGGCAGCACTCAGCACACGCTGGTTAGGGAATCTCCTGAACACGTTTCCCCTTTCTAATAAAACGGGGCGAAGGACTGTCCAGCCCCTCTTCAGCCAGGAAAAGCAATTGCAGGCCAACCCACCCCTCACACAACAGAAAGGGTAGTGCACCTTACGCAGCTCTTCAGACCTCCTTTCAGGCAAGTTACTTTATTTGAAGCCTTTGATTTCCCTGGGGCTTCCAACAGGAGACAAGCACACACAAGCCCTTGGAAAGTCTTCACAAGTAGATTACTACAGCAGGGCAAGAGTCAGTCCTTTTCCTCTACCACAGACAGAAGCAGCAACTGCAGGCCAAGCCATCCCTCATACATAAATGGCAACCCTCCTCACACAGTCCTTCCGCTCTTCTTCTTGGCAGGGTCCTCTTGTTTCTTGAACTAATCTAAAGTCCTGGGGTTTTAGGTCAAGTACTTATACCCCATATTGTCATTGTCCTTTTTGTGGCAAGGGTCTCTGAACCCAGTCCAAACCAGTCCTGTCTCCCCTGGTGCAGCATGACCACAGAGGGCGGAGACAGCATTGTGAAAAGGAGACACAGTCTATTTAGGTGCAAGCAAAACTCCTCCCACCACTTTAAATGCAGACCAGGTCTGTTCAGCCCAGCAATGAGTCACCCAGGCAAGGCATGGCACACCTCAACCCCCCTAGTGACTGGCTAGAGTGAATGCACATCCCCAGCTCCTGTCACTCCAACACCAGACGCTGACTACACAAACCGTCAGAGGCACACAAGATGATCAAGTAAGAAAATGCCCACTTTCTAAAAGTGGCATTTTCAAACACAGAATTTAAAAATCACCTTTATCAAATGGTGCGTTAATAAATTCTTTGTTCAGAGAGCCTAAACTCCATTTCTCTATCTTGTCCCTGTGGAAAGTTATACTTGTAAGATGTTACAAAGCAACTCCCATGTTAGCATATGGGACAGATAGCCTTTCAAGAGTGAAAACGAAATACACAGTAGTTCACTATCAGGACATGTCACACACACCATTACATGTCTTACCTTTCACATACACTGCACCCTGCCCTTGGGGGTACCTTGGGCCTACCTTAGGGGTGCCTTACATGTAAGGAAAGGGAAGGTTTGGGCCTGGCTAGTGGGCTCACTTGCCAGGTCAACATGGCAGTTTGCAACTGCGCGTGCAGACACTACAGTGGTAGGTTTTAGACACATTTACAGGGTTACTCATATGGGTGGCACAACCAGTGCTGCATGCGCACTAGAGCATTTGATTTACAGGCCCTAGCACACACTGTGCACTTTATTAGGGACTTACCAGTAAATAAATATGCCAGTCATGGATAAACAATCATATCACAATTTATACAGAGAGCATATGCACATTAGCACTGATCAGCAGTGTTAAAGTGCCCAGAAAAATAGGAATGAATGAATAATCATCTTATAGAGCGCAAACTTTTCCTAAGGGCGTCAAGGTGCTAGGGATAGAGAGCAGCGGTCAAGAGTGGCAGGAATAAGCCTTGCAGATACTAAAGTGCGAAGAGCCATGTTTTTAGAGACTTGCGGAAGAGAAGATGCGACTCTTGGCAAGAGATCGATAGAGGGAGAGTTTTCCAAAGCTTAGAAGCGGCGACGGCAAAGGCTCTTCGATCCCACCTAGCCCTCCTGAACCTGGGGACTACCAGCCAATTTTTGTTGACAGATCGCAACTGTTTGGTGGGGACGTACCGTTGGAAGAGTCGTTTGATTCCTTCAGGACCACAATTATGAAGAGCCCTGTGGACAATGCACAGGGCCTTAAACAGAATTCTCTTTTCTAGAGGAAGCCAATGTAATTTACGAATTGCCGCTGAGACTGAGTGAGATTTAGGAAGCTGCATGAGCAGCCTCGCTGCTGCATTCTGGACAAGTTGCAGTTTATGGATGGATACCTTGTTAATGTCCAGGTAAAGAGTGTTACAATAGTCGAGCCTGGACAAAATCAGGGAAACAGCTGCTAGCTTATGAGAGGAGAGAGAGAGACATGGGAAGATCTTCCTCAAGATCCTAATAACCCAGAAACAGGTTGAAACAGTTCTGTTGACCTGGGGATCAAAAGAAAGTGAACTGTCCACTAAGACACCAAGATTCTTTGCTGATACAGCAGGACAAGGGCATGCTCCGAGCATTTCTGGCCACCAAGAGTGAGACCATATGGATTGTTGGCTGCCAAAGACCAGGACCTCTGTTTTATCCCCATTGAGTCGCAGATAGTTATTTACCATCCGGGTGGCCACTGCCCGCATACAGATGTTAAAATTTGCTGTGGAGGCCTCAATGCTGTTTGTGATGGATACAATTATTTGTGTGTCATCAGCATAGGAGGTAAAAGGCAAAAAGTTTGCGGATAAACCTGTCAATAGGGCCAGGTCTAACAGGGTGGGACCTGTTGTGGGAAGTGATTGTATGAAGAACAATTGAGAACAGGGTGTTTTTGGGGTATGTTGCGTTTGGGTGAGAGGGTGGGCCTATTGTGGGAGGAGAAGTTTGGAAGGACAGTTGGGGACAGGGTGATTATTGGGTATGTTGGGTTAGGGTGAGAGGGTGGGCCTATTGTGGGAAGAGAAGGTGGGACGTTTATAACATTTTTGTTAAATTAAAACCATTTGTTTTGTTTATTATCATGAATATTTGTCTTTGCATTACTAGTTAGAAGAATATCACTACACACAATTAAAGAGGAAGCAGTGCCAATGCAGTGACGACAGAGGCACCTGTCCCATTGCCAACCAATTGTCCCACTGTGTCCATCACCTTCCCCTTTTAAGTTTTTAATACTTCTCTACTTGATCTAGCTTTCCATTTGTTGTTAACTACTCTACTTACCTTACCTCATCTAGTCCAGAACTCCCTGCAAACAGTGTTATAAAACAGACTATGAGTGACCATACACAACCCTCCCACCCTTGTTTAATAAGTCTGAACAGCACCCACCCTCCTAGTATTAGTAATATCTGTACACTACTTACTGCCCTTACTCTGCCCTCTATAACTAGTGACTGCTAATGGGATCGGTAAACATACAGCAAAATTAATAATACCTCTTTCCCGAGAGCTTTTTTACTTACCTGAGTATATAAATTGATTTCTGCCTCCTGTCTATAATCGGTCCACACCTTAATGCAGGGTTTTGCAAAGGGCCTTCTTAATGCTAGTGGTGGTAGACCAACAGCGCTAATATGGACAACATCACAAGGATTGGAACAGGACTTCATAAATGAATCTGGTGAAATGAACTAGTACATCACAGCCACCAACTAGACTAAAAGAAAACAGAATGAGTAGAAAATCCAAGACTGAGACTACCATGATAAAACAAAAATTATCAACATAGTGTTGAGTTACCTACTAAAGTAATCATAATGAACCCCTCAAGTCTCAGGAGGACTCAATGGAGGGTTACTTCTGTGGAATACATGGGGCATAGATTGTGGGGAAAGTGCACACTACCAAGTGGATGAGCACATCACATCTGTTGTGGAAGGAAGATGCCAGTTCAGTTACCAAAAGCATACAGTCCTTCAGCCTTAAGACTTCCAAGTTATCTGATCAATTTGTTACGTGTGGCTTGAAAATGTAAAATAAGGAGGACCTACACAGGTCAGAAAATAGGTATAGTTCCAGTACTTCCGTCTTCATGGAGTTGAGCTGCGTCAGTAGGTTCGCATTCAGTCTGCTACCATGGTCATGCAGTTGATGTAGTTGGTTCTGGTGGTGGTTGTCTTGTCCATCGGGGATAGAATGAGTTGGATGTTATTGGCGTAGGAGATGACAGTGATGTCTTATGATCAGATGATGTTGGCAAGCGGTGCCATGTATATGTTGAAAAGGGGGGTTGTGGGACGAACCCTGTGGTACTCCACATTTCAATTTCTTGGTCTCTGATGTGAAAGGTAGTAGCTTGACCCTTTGGGTTCTACCCATAAGGAAGAAACAGATCCTTTGAGACTGGATACTTGTATGCTAATCTCATGGAGCCTTCTGATGAGGTTATTATGGGAGACAGAGTTAAAAGCCGTAGAGAGGTCGAACAGGATGTTTCTTTGTGGTCCAGAATGATTCGAATATCGTTGGTGGCCACGATGAGTGCTGTTTCAGATTCTACGTTTCTTTCTGAATCCTGATTGAGTGTTGTCTAGAAGATGGTGACATTCAAGGTGGGTTGTGAGTTGCTTGTTGATGGCTTTCTCAATCACTTTGGCTGGATAGGGGAGCAGGGAGATGGGTCGGAATTTGCTCAGTTGATTTGGGTCGGCTGTGCTCTTCTTGAGAAGGGCATTGATTTCTGAAAGTTTCCATTCATTCGGGAAAGTGGCAGATGTGATGAAGGTGTTGATTATGTGGGTCACGGTGGTGCCGATTGGTGATGTTCCCAGATTGTAGATGTAATGGGCGCGTGGGTCTGTTGAGGCCTCTGAGTGGATGGTCTGCATGATTGCCGCTGTGTCATTTCTGGTAAGGGTTGTCCATGTGTTCAGGTGGCCAGCTTGGTTGGTGGTGGGTAGGTTAGCAGCGAGTTATCTGGAGTTGGATTGGTGTGCAAAGTTGATGTAGATATTTGCAGTTTTGCAGTAGAAAAAGTTGGATAGGTTGTCGCAGAGTTTTTGGGAGGCAGCTCTGTTTTTGACAGTGGCTGAGGGCAAGACGAAATCCTAATGAGTGAGAGGATCTCCTTGCATATGTTGGAGCTTCTTTTGATGCGGTCCACTTGTGCTTTTTTTAGGTGTCTCTATTGATAGCGTCCGAGTGCAGCCTTATAGGTAGTTCTATCAGTGGTATTGTGGCTTTCCCTCCATTTCTTTTCTAGCTGTTTACAGTGTTATTTGGTGTCTCTGTGGTCTTCTGTGTGCCAGCTGGCCTGCTTGTTTGATCTACTATGCTTTTTGGGTTTGATGGTATAGTATATATAGAGCCAACTTACAACAGTTAGGACAAGGGTTCTAGCCAGATTAACTTGAAGTTTAGATATTTTATCCTCAAGGAACACTCATAGCTTGTCATACAACTCCTGAGAAGGCAAGCTTGCACTACTGCAGGATGCAGATAATAAAAACCTCTTCACAATTTTTAATTTCTACTTGTGCTGCTTTGCATTACTCCAAATTTGCTAAGCCACGCATAGCCACACAATGTGCCTTAAGGACTTGCGTTGCCATGCGTCACCTTGCATGATGCAAGGGCAACACAAGCCGCTTGTAGAACTACAAAGTTCTATGATGTCATGAAAGCACAGCATGGCAGGATACCACCATACATCCTTTCAATTCCCTTGCACCCCGTTCATTGTTTTTCCGATCCTTACAGAACCATGTCCCTCAATTATGAAAATAATAATATATAGTGTTGAATGATTAACAACTTACTTGGTCCATTAAACCTTTCAAAGTGATACTCTGGCTAGTAGTTAACCCCAAATTAGCAATGTATTGCTTTTGTAACGTCTGCAAAATAATTTGATGGTTTCAGGTATCTAAATATGTGTGGTATTATTTTGTCTAGGTCTGGAAGTACTCTAGACTCCTGTGGAGGAGGTCAGAGACATCATCCATTGGAGGAGGAAGGAGTGGCTGCTGGGACAAGTGAGTCACTTTCCTTTCTGAATAACAACTACTTTATTTGTTAAGGTATTCATACCTTTCTCCCAAGTACACTTAGCAATTCCTTTATAAATTATCCAGCACTCAATTGTTAGAAGAAAAGGTGTTGTGTCCAGTGAGCCACTTTTCTAAAAAAGTTTCTGCCCAAGTGACTACTTTCATGACTTCCGTTATTGTTCCATTTTCTACCGCCGATTAACCGTGTGACTAGGCATGCTAGTATATGACACCCAACCAGTCCATAGCCAAATATAAACATAGCCCAAGGCCTGTTTAACTTACCTAATCTTACCCTATACTGTCGCTTACTTGCCCCATGGCCAAGGGAAAAAGTATTTGTTGAACAATATTTTGCAAGGAGTGTGTAGTGTAGACCTCAGTCTGGAGTAGATCTTGCGATGGGACTCAGGAGGGAGTAGGAAGAATATGAGCAGGGCTATTGGAATTAATGATGACATGCCACTAGCTGTCACAAAAAAGCATACTGCCCCTCCAGGATATTTCTATTAATGCTGCACGTTATAGTCAAGCAAACTGTGCAACATTAATGATTTGTGCCCTATTCATCAATGGCAATATATTTTTATATTTGGCAGCTTATTCATTAATTGGCACACTTTAAGTGTGTGTTGCAGGTGTCACCACATAAAAAGTATTCATCCTTTTTAGTAAAAATATCTATTTTTGATTATGGTGGTGAACATGGATTAATTCATACCACACACTGCTACTCTGTTATGGGAAGTATGTATAGGAAACATTTGCTCTCTGACCAAGAATCACAACAAAAAAAGTCCAATGACCCTAGAGCAACAGAAATGGCCACTCTACTCCACTCTATGACACTCCACTCTATGATACTCCACTTTATGCTGCTCTACTTCATTAAACTCTACTCCACTATATGCTACTCCACACTACAACACTCTACTCCACTCTACAACACTTCTCCATTCTACAACGCTCTACGCAACTCCATACCACTTTACTCCACTCTATTTTACCACACACGTCCACTCTATTCCACTCCACTCTACGCCTCTCCACTCTATGACACTCAACTCTATGCCACTCCACCCTCCTACACTACTTCACTCCACAACAATCTACTCCACTCTGCGCCACTCTACTCTACAACACTCTGCTCCACTCAAAACAACAGCCTGTATGTCACTCCACTCTGCTCTGCACCACTCCATGACACTCCATGCCTCTCCACTCTATGGCACTCTACTCCACCCTGACACTCTCCACTGTCCAATCTACGACTCTCTACCCCCTCCACAACACTCTTCAGCTCTCTACACCACTCCATGACACTCCAGTTCACTCCACTCCATGCCACTCAACTCTATGCCACCCCAGGCCGAATATACCACTTTTTTACGCATCCTTTTTCCCCGCAGTGAATTTCAATGCGGTCGTTACAACGACCGCGTTGTAACCACGCATACCATTACCCCGCAAGTCGTAAGACTTGCGGAGGGGGGGGGCCGCTGGATGTTGGAATAGTATAATTTACTATTCCAACTCCAGTCTGTGCAACAGTAGGGAAGGTGTTGGATTTCAAATCCAACACCTTCTGCCCCCTCCACAAGTCGTTGTTCCGACTTGCGGAGTAATGGTATGCGTGGTTACAACGCGGTCGTTGTAACGACCGCGTTGTAATTCCCTGCGGGGAAAAGTTTTCATAATAAACGATGTTTACCCTCCAGGTCATTCCATTACACTCCACTCTGCTCTACTTTACGACACTCAATATCACTCTCTTTTATCCCATTTAACGTGGCTAAAATATATTGGCAAAATCAGTAGCTCGGCATAGGCAAGAGCTGTTGGCTTTGCAATATATTTGTAGATGCTTTTCGAGTGTGCTCTGGGTTGCTTTTCACATTTGTTAATCAGCAAAATTAGCCCAAATCCTAATAGCCAATTATATGGTTTTAAGATAAATTTTTACAAGATGACTTACTGTTTTTATAAACATAGTTTTTTATTTTTGTGTCTCTTTGTATATATGTTTTTATGGTTACCATTAAACTGAAGTAAACTATTGAACTGATTATGCAGCTATGTTTTTCAAGGCTTGTTCCCGAGGTGCAGGAGGCATGAGGGGGTTACGATAATTTTTTTTTAAATTTGATGCAATTTTATATAGCGCGAACATTACCCGAAGGTGTCAGAGCGCTTTACAAAAGAACCAGTTGCGTTACATAAGGACTTTGGATTACAAGAGTTACATAAGAGATACAAACAGAAAAAAATTGCAAATGTACAAGTTGTAAAGTCACTCAAGGAAGAGATACAAACAGATAAACTCTAAAATCACATAGGAGTGGTAGTAAGTACAATGGTCTACTACATATACTAGTGGTTAGAGTTATATATATACAAATTGCAAATTCACTCAGGATTACATTTTAACAGCGATTAGGCTTGGACAATTATATATTACATATTTACAGAGCAGGAAATTCTTGCCATCGTTCAGCCAGGTGTTCAGGTGGTGTTGGAAGGAAGGTGCTGACCAACAGTGAGGATCAGTCTGAGTGTCAGTTGCAGCCGCAAGATGGAGGGTCCAGGCCATGGAGGTAAATACCTCACAACAAAATGGCTGGCAATGCATGCAAAACCGAACCGGCTGAAAAGTCAGAGAGAACACCTACCCCTGAATGGGAAGGCAAAGTCACCAAAATTTGAAGGAGGAACAGCAGGGTGTTGTCGATACCTCGCCGGGCATCGAAAGTAAGGGGAGAAGTCAGCACAGGCTCGGATCCGTAAGTGAATGGCAGTTGCGGGGTCAGGAGGACGCGACACAGCCAAAGGGGAGAACAAGCTCGGAAAGACGGGCTTCTGCGTCGCAGCACTCTCCAGGAAACTCCGTCCGGTGTCGCAAGATCCACACGATTCAACTGCAGCCCCAGAGCGGCGCCGCCGGAAGATAGGAATTCGCAACAGAGGTCTGGGAAGGCAAGCGTAGATCGGCGGGACCGCCCGGTCAGCAGAGTCAGGTATCGGCTGCAGCGAGGCAGACAGGCAGCCAGCAAACCCACCGGAGTTCACAAGAAGGCGGGGGAAGAAAGGAGGACCAGCGGAGTGATGAGGGGCACTGATGTCCGGCCGGGTAGGTGACGGCAGCGGCGGTGTACAGCTCCACCGGACATCGGCCATGTTGCTCCGATGCCGCCGCCGGAAAACCCCGACCACGAATCCATGGGAAGTCTCGAGTCCCGAAGAGGGAGACCAGAGAGGCAAGGACCACAGGCAAACCGGACCCCCGGTAAGTAGAAAAGATCCGAGGGGGGGGAGGGGGAATTTTAGGGGAGTTAAGCCAAAAAAGGCAATCCCTGGCTGGGAGCTCCCGGCCGGAGCTCCTCACCAGTCGGCCATCTTGGTTGGTCAAGATGGCCAACCGCAAAATAATTTCTGGTTGTGACTGGTTTGCATCCAGGAAGAATGTATAACCCACCAATTCGCTCCTGTGGATCACAGGAGCAGACCGCCACAGATCAGGGTTTACTGCCTGCACTATTTGTGTAGCCTGCTTATAGCCACTGAGCTCAGTCAGTAGCTGGGATCCCAATACTATTGATTGACCCATAAGCCACAGTTTCCTATTAAGCAGCATTATTACATCATTGCCTTTCAGACAATTATCTCATAATAATGCCACTTGTTTGTATATTATTTCTGTATTAGAACGTCAGGCGGTCTAAAAAACGTTCAGGGCAGATACCATGTAAAAATGAATGGAATTAGGGGTAACGAGGATTAGCAGTTGCCACACCTGGCTTGCCCTCTGGTACTCTTGTGCTTTGCTATCCCTCCTGTCAGGGGCATAAAGTCAGCAAGAGGAACAGATAAGAGGACTATGGGACTTTTGAATGGCTTGGGGTGGGGCATGGGATCGCCCCTGTGAGGTCATCAGCAGGGCGGACAGACCTTTTATTTCACCAGGCATTACCCTGATGGACCAGAGCCCTTGTGCCTCTGTCACTTTCCCCAGCTCCCGCACGGAGAGGCTTCAAGAGAGAGAAGGTGGTGTGAGGTAGTGAAAAAGTGATCAGAGAAAAAGGGGAAGAGAGAGGAAGAAGGAGGGAGAGAGAATGGATGGATGGAAAGCAAGAGAGTGCGCGAGGAGACTAAGGGAGAAATGGATTGAGCATTTTTGATAGGGCTGCTTTTGCTTCCCCAGTCCAAACCTGGCCATTGATGATGACACAACGTGCCTCGTCAATTCTGCTACCACTGGGCTTTTGCTGTATGGGAGTCGATGCAAATAAAATAATGTACATTTTGATTCTGCTGCTAAATGGTGTTTAAAGTACAATATTAACCAAAGATCTTATGGGCCTTATTTACAAGAAAGTAACACAGTGAGGTGTTGCAAGCCATTTGGCTGTGCCGCACTGCGTTACTTTCAAAGCAAAGGGATGCATCATATTTACAACAATATGACTTGTCCCTGAGCTCTCCCCTGCGCTGGCTCACAATTGGATGCCTTCCTGCACAAAAACAATCACAAGAGGAGTTTTCCTCTTTCTATGCGTGCTGCAGAACTGCAGCACGCATAGAAAGAGGAAAAAACGAGGAGAAATAAAACTTTTCTCCTCGTTGTGCCTCCTACGCTTAGGATTCTAACGCATTCCCAGGTTTACGAAACGTTGAAATCTGGGAATGCGCCAGAATCCACGGGTGTTGCGTGGGAACACCCACAGCAACACCCAGGGAACGCCCCTTTCACGCAAAGTGCTGCGTGAAAAGGGGCCGTATTTACAAGGACATGAAAAGGCACGCAGGGTGGCTTTATGTGGCCTTGTAAATGTGGAGCACCACACTGCGCCAAAACAAGAGACGCACCAGCGGCGCAAGGGGCCTCTAAATATGCCCCTATGATTAATGAGTCCTCCAAAGTCTCCCTCAGAACCAGATGTTGCAGGAAGCATTAAAGGCCTGAGTAATTAATTGATGTGCGTACCCTTATAAACCCCCGAGTGCCAGGGATTACAGAAAACACCAAAAGGGCTCCGAAACACTCAACGTTTTCTATAAATAAATAAAAAATATGGGCCGAACGTGACATCCTTCAAACCAGAATTTGGCAAATTCACAACTGAGAAACAGGAACTTTTAACCAAGCCTGATGTATGTTTAAATAAATAGTAAATCATATCGGTAGACTTTATTTTAACTTTTTTCCCCAGGTTTTTAATGGGCGTCTTTCTCCAAAGATGCAGCTGGCACATCGAAAGGATGAAGCGGCAAACCCTTTAAAAGTTCCACTTTCCTGGGAAGTGAAACCTGCGCCTGATTTAATCTTTCTTGTGGTTCAGACTTAACTTCCTGTGCTGACTTCATCGGTCAGGATCTAGCCTGAGTGTAGCTCGTGAAGACAGGCTGCATTATATGCGTCTCCATAAACAATATCTCAGGAGCCTCCCCGTCTACAGTAGACACGAAACGGAAGGAAAGAAACTCACCTACGTATTCCAGAAAGCGAAATGGCCTTCTCGGCCTATTTCGCCACAAACAAGGTGAAGGTGAAAGTAATGAAATTTAGAAGCGGTGATTGGATCCAGACGGGTGGTGGAAATGGTGTGTGCAATCCGAAGTGAGAGATGCCGCACAATGTGACAGAGCCCCTTCACCAAAAGAATCCTGCTAAGCGCAGAACCTAGACTCCTCAACAAAAAGACTTTCCATCGCCTGTTCCCCTTCCCTTTTAGCCTCGTTCCCAAGACCGCCGGAACAAGATTCGACACAAGACAATGCTGTCTATCGTAACACTGTATAACTATTTGCTTCACGATATATGTCGTAAAGCGCTCTGATAGCTCCGGGTCTAGCTAGCGCTATATAAAACTCTTAAATAAATAAATAAATACAAAACCTAAAAAAAACATGAAATACTTTATTTAGGAAAAGAATAATAACATAACCTGTTTCTAAAAATAGAATACGATTTTCACGTAATAAAATATAATCAACAGAAAATATGATTAATTAAAAGTTGTCTCATCTTCCTTCTGTGAACACACATTTCCATATCACATCTCTAACGCATGGCATGAGACTCCAGCCGGTGGCTCAATTAGAAACATAGCACTCTGCCACAGTGATTATACCATGGCAGCAGGGGCGTAGCGCGGGGGGCCACAGGGGTGGTTGCTCCAGGCGCAAAAATCTTAGGGAGTGCAAAATTTTAAAAGAAAAATTCGTACTGCTAATTTTTATTCTTTTAAACTTTTGCTTCAGGAAGTGTTAACGGTCCACGGGTTAGGGGGGCGCAATACTTCCCTTGCCCCGAGGGCTGGCAACCCACGCTACGCCACTGCATTTCGGGCATAGGTGTGGGCATAGTGTCAGGAAAAGAAAATCCAATTGCGTGGTAAACACTCAGTCAATCAATCAAATAGCATTTGTACAGCGCAACACTGTCACCTGTGGGGGTATCTGGACGCTGTGTCTCCGTCGTCGAAGAGCCAGGTCTTGAGCAGGCCCGTAGCCAGAAGTATATTTTTAGGGGGTCCTGGCCCCACTGTGAAAAAACATTAAAGTTGTGCTCTATAGGTGCATTCTATCCCAAATACTGGTTGCACTACTAAATACCAACCCCATGAAAATCGGCAAACAAGAATATCAAGGACAGAATATTTAAAGGTAAGTGCCTGTAGGGAAGCATAGATTTACTACTCCTAAAGCCACATCGACATATCTTGAAGGTATATATATTACGTAGGTATATATATGTGAAGTAGGGTATAGAAATACTATACTTATTTACCTGTCAATATTTTTGATTCAATATTCTGTCCTTGATATTCTGTGCCATCGGTATTCTGGTTTCTATATTAAGGTGCACACTGCGTGATTCTATATGAAGGAATATGTGGATTTTCTAAGGCACATATTAAAGCACACTCAATCAACTTTTATCAATTCCACTTTAAATCCTATCAATTAGATGTGGTTTAAAGTAGAAGATTGTAAAGTTGTAAAGTAGGCTGACTCACAACTCTGTGGATTTTCTAAAGTGTGCGAGCTTTATGCAATTTAAAGCTTATCAAGTTATTTTATTTGGAAAAATAAGCTGGCCTCAGCTTAGAACCCTCTCTCCCACACCTTTTTGCTCAGGTGGTGAATGTCCAGCCTTCACACTCAAAATGTTTTGCTGAAGGATTGTCTACCTGGGACATTTTGCCTCAACAAATCATCACACCCGGAAAGCACGAAAGGATAAACCTTTCTAGGAAACTTCATGTGAATCATAAAGCATGGAGTTTCCTAATTCTGACCAACTTTGGAAGTGAAGATTTAATTTGATGCGCCACTAATTTAAAATAACCTTACAGAGAGTTGAGAAATTAGTGGCAAAAATTGTGTCTTAAACATTTGAGGGATGCAACAATGTTGAAAATGTAATGGAATTTAAATGTCATTTTCCAGGGGAAGTTGGGAAGGTTCCACAATGAATTTCACTGTAAGGTTGTGACAAAAGATGGATAGTTCAATTACATTTCATCAAAAGCACCAAGAAAAACTGCATGGATTTGAAGCAGACTCTGACATTGCCATACACCCCTCATAGTTACAGGCAGGTTGTGCGGAAAGTATTGCACAAAAGGAGACCTTCATTAGAAATCAACCAACAAGACAGGTAGGCATGGTCAAGTATAGATGATTGTGCGATTCTGGAATGAGTCCAGTTGAGGACTGCGGCCTGGCTATGGACACTAGCAGCAGCATTGTCTTTAATGCTCTGAGTTGTGGTTTCACAGTTTGCAACTAGGACACTGCTGTTGTAATTTGGCAGCATTTAAGTTAAGCATTAGCTGAAGACAGCCTGTATTTAGAGGCTAAATTGTCCGCTTTGTGGAATCCATTTTGTATTTCTGTCAGCCATTTTGGCTGCCATGTGCTACCATGTGCTCGCCATGTGCTCTGTCCTACCTTCCTGTCAACTGCTCTTGAAATCTGCCTAGAGACAAGTTATATTTAGTTCCTCTTGCTTTGCACATGCTCAGTTGAGCTTGCAGCTGTTCCGAGTTTATAAATGTCAGGATGTGTCTACTAAAAGTAGAAACTGTTAGCTCCACCCACTTGTCGACTGTGCATTCTCTGTATGACCTTATATGTGCCTAAAACCAGCATTTGTGTTAGTACCGCCTTCATTTGAGCCCCTGTGTGGGTATAAAAGGACCAGGATCCTTCCATTCAGTGTGCTACTTCATGCATTACTGAAGGGTGATGTGTGTGAATGTAGCTCCACCTCATGAGGTTTAATAAACTCTGTCTTTTCTATTTCCAGTTTCTGTGCCAACTTCTTCCTAAGTGTCTGAGGACTCTGTGCAGAGAAGGGAGAACCCCTAAGCACTGGTAGGCCTTGCTGAGGCTCACTACAACAAATTGGCGCTTCCAACGTGGGACTCATCAGCGACTCGGATGCCCGAAGGACTGGTCGCGACGAAGGATTGGAATCTCGCTTTTGGACGCGATCGCTGCCTGAGGAGACCTGAGTCTTGGCACCCACGGCGTTTTTCCTTTCTTTCTGATCTGACCATCCCGGCGGCGCCGGTCCTTGACTGAGATCTCTTCTGTTGATTCGCCGTGCAGTGACCATTTGGTCGATTTGAGAACTTGGCAGTTGGAACCTGGACACCATTTGATTGGTAAGAGCCGTTTTGTGGCACTTGCTGTTGGTTTGATGCCTTTGATTGGTAAGGTAGTTTTAGTAACACTTACTGTGGCTTTGTTTGTATGATTGGCCAATTTTGGAATCTGTTTTGTAATTATATATGTATTGCAATACATATAGGCAGGTAATGAGGAGAATTTTCTCTATTTAAAATTGTTTGAACAGCGCAACGTACGAAGAGTACCTTAAGCGCTACTTTGATTATAATACTGCATATTTTGCACTATTTTTTGGCATGCCTGTTTTCAGCACACTTCGTAGGATGTGTTGCTTTTGTAGTGGTACCAATTTGAGACTTGACGAAGCACAACCAGCCTCCCGGAGGGGACGCCTAATAGGGATATGTATATTAAGTATGGTATTTCTTCTATAATGTACTGCACGATATGGAATAAATATACTAGTAAAGACCCTGAGTTGCGTTGGCCTATATATGGGTCATTTGATTTGCGAAAGATTCAGTATGTGGAACAATGTATGTTTAAACACAAGACTAGGCAAGATATGTTTGATTGTGTGCGAATGTGGGAGAAAGAAGTGCGTGAGCGAATGAAGCGTGAGCAAGCCTTGATTGACAAAGAACAGCGAAAGACCATTTATGCGAAAGCATTAGAGTTAAAAAACAAGGAGATGAAAGAAATTAAAGAGAGGGAAGATAGGGAACGCCATTTACAGGTAACTGGCCAATACGCTGTTAGGCAGCCCCTTTATCCTATCCTTAATAAACCACAAGATGATTTCTTGTTATTAGATCGTTCTCCACCTCCGTATATTTTTTCTTCCGCTCCTCATGAGTCAGATGAGGACTCTTTTTCAGACCAGGACAAAGCTTGAGAAACTCGCTCCATGCTATCTGCTGAGCGTGCATCTGACATTAGATCTACTGCGCGTAAAGCCGTTCGTAGTACTACCACTGCCTCTGAACTTTTAGATAGTATAAAAGGATGGCAGGAAAGGGAGCAAATATATTTTACCGATACATTTGCTGCAGAGGTTATTGAACAATTTAGGAAGTATTCGGTAGAAATGGAGCCCGATGATGTAGCAACTGATTGTAAACAATTACGTGACGGTCTTTTTGTCTTCTCCCAGGTGGCTGACACGATCAGACGCTTGTTTAAACTGCGTGTTGAAGCAGCCCGTTTGCGAGAGGAGAAAAAGGCAGCAGAAACAGCTGCACTAGCATCTCAGATCAGCATGGCACGAACTCCTACTCCTGAAACAGATAAGAATGTTGTAATTCATGTGAAACCCATGCGGGAAGCCGCGCCTTTATATGTTCCTCCTAAAGGAACGGGTACAGAGGATGATAAGACTTCTCTTAATGCGAAAGGGTACTTTATTTATAATTGGGTTTACACTCCTTGGAATAGAGCAGATGTTATGGCCCTTAAAAATGCATTGCCTGACCCGCGAAAGAATCCAGCAGCCTTTTATGAGGAAGTTGAGGGTGCAATCAGCTCTTGTACTATGACTCTGTCTGATATTGATTTGTTTTTGGATTAATATTACCGCCTGATATGTGGAGAACTGTGCGTAGAATAGATGATAATGCGACATTTGGAGCATTGTGGAAAGATTTAGAGCGGTTAGATGAAGATAGAGAACCTGCACAGAAACCGTGTCAGTTAATTTTAAATCTTCCGGCAGCTATATTAGTTAAGTTAAAGACGATCATTCCCCCTAAGAAGATAGATTGGACAGTGCTAGCGTCTTGCAAGCAAAAGGTAGATGAATCAGTTTCCGACTTCTTCACACGTTTTGAAGAAGCATTTCACGATTTTAGTGGCCAGTCATTGACAGATGACACAGGTAGGCATCTGTTTGTCGATAAATATGTCGCAAACCTTTTGCCAGGAATAGCTAGTCGCTTAAAGGCCAGTGAGAGTTCATGGACTACATCTTCTCCGGTTTCTCTTTTAACTATGGCCCAGTATTATGAGCGGCAAGAATTAGAAGCCAAAGGTAATGAGGACAAAAAGTCTAAAGAGTTGAAAACAAAGGTTATGTTGGCTCAAGCTTATGGTCCGCCTTCTAGAGATAATGATAGAGGTGGACGTGGATCTTATGGTTCGTCCTTTCCTTCCTCTGCCCGTTCGAATTTGTCTGTTGATCAGTGTGCGTACTGCAAAAGATTTGGACATTGGCGTGCTGCGTGCTCAGCAGAATCTACGTGGTCGGGGACAAATGAGAAATCGTTCAGGATATCAAGGGCATAGAGGAAGCGCGAATGATCGTGCTCGGTTTGATGCTAATACACGTGGGCAGAATGGGTTTAACACTTTTGATAGAAGGAACCAATATCAAATGTCTGACTATGTGCCCTCTGATTTTCAAGATTCTGCTTATGCATAGGATTGCCTAGGATGGGGTAAGGAATCAGTTGAAGTTCCAGTAGATCAGAGGGGTCCCTATGTTACAGCACATGTTTTGGGTTCTACTGATCAGTTTCTGGTTGATACAGGAGCTACTCGTAGCGCCTTGTCTAAACAATTGGTTCCAAGGGCTCCCCTGTCTGGCTTAACCATTACATCGATAGGTTTCGATGGGACACCTTCCCTTAGCCCATTGTCACAACCACTTGCATTTGATATTGATAAGTTTACTGCTCCATGTCCGTTTTTGCTTTCTCCAAACACACCAGACAATATTGTGGGTCTTGATATGCTTAAATATTTTAGGGCTACGATACGGTGTTCTCCGGAAGGAGTACGGGTTATTTTGAATGACAACTACCCTATGATTGAGAGATCTTGTATTGTTAAAGAGGACATTGCACTAGCCTCACTCCCTAGTACTTTGTGGGCTACTTCGGACACTGATGTAGGGCAAATGGTTATTCCACCAGTACATATTAGTGTCAAGGAGGGCGCTTTATTGCCAAGACTGCCTCAGTATAAAATTTCTCGAGAAGGAGAAGAAGCACTCACACGTATTGTACATGATTTAATTAAGGTGGGGGTTGTGGAAGAAGTTCCTTACAATATTTGCAATAGTCCGATTCTTCCCATTTTGAAAAAAGATACTGACACTAGGATTTATAGATTTATTATCGATTTGAGAGAAGTCAACAAGATTGTAGTACCACAGTACCCTGTAGTCTCTGACATAACGACATTGCTTACCCTGGTCCCTCCAACAGCAACTACATTTTCTGTAATTGATCTGAAGAACGCTTTCTTCTCGATTCCTATTCATCCTGATAGCCGATATTTGTTCGGTTTTAATAGATCATACAGATTTTGTAGAGTTCCTCAAGGCTATACTGAGAGTCCTAGTATTTACAGTCAAGCATTGAAGAGACAGCTTGATTCCTTTACCTTGTCTAAAGGAGTGGCTCTCATACAATATGTCGATGACATCTTGTTGGCAGCCGATACACCTGAGCAGTGTGAGAAATGCACTTTGTCTTTGCTTTCTTTTCTTGCTACACACCACCATAAAGTATCACGAAAGAAATTGCAATATTGTAGACCGAAGGTGACCTATTTAGGACACCTTCTGTCTAAGGAGGGCCGTGCACTGACACCAGATCGCATTCAAGCAATTTTAGACACCCCAGTACCTTCCACGCAGAAAGATGTCCGTGCATTCATTGGTCTGACTTCGTTTTGCAGGCAATGGATATTGGGTTTTTCATACATTGTTAAGCCCTTGCTAGCACTTTTGACTAAAAACACTCCGATCCCCCTTCCATGGACAAATGAATGTCAAAATGATTTTTGTCAGTTGAGACAAGCTCTTTGCTCTGCACCAGTGTTAGGCACACCAGATTACACGAAGGCTTTTACACTCTATGTACATGAGAAAGAAGGATGTGCATTGTCAGTTTTAGTACAGACACACGGGGACAAACAGCGTCCTTGCGCATACCTTTCTGCAGTTCTTGACCCTGTTGCTCGTGCATTACCTGGGTGCTTCCGTTCAGTTGCAGCGACGGCTGTGTCCATACGTCAGAGTGAAGGGATAGTTTTGTCACACAAACTGTTGGTGCTAGTACCCCATGCAGTAGATGCCCTTTTGAATCAGACTAAGACTCAGCACTTAACTAGTGCTCGTTTGACAGGATACGAATTGACACTGCTAGCACCTCATATTACCTTGAAGAGATGTGCGACACTGAACCCCGCCACTTTGTTGCCATATCCTGCGACTCAGTCTCAGTCAAAGGAGCCTCACGATTGTATATTCCTTACTGAGGAACAGACAAAGGGTCGCATCGATTTGCAAGATACGCCCCTTCCAGATGTAGATGGGGAACTGTGGGTTGATGGGTCCTGTTTGAAGTTACCAGAGGGCGCGACTTCAGCTGCTTATGCAATTACCACGCTTGAGACAGTAGTGGAAACAGCTCGCATACCTCAGAAGTCGGCTCAAGCAGCTGAACTAATAGCTTTGACACGAGCATGTGAGCTTAGCACTGACTTGTGTGTGAACATTTACACGGATAGCCGCTATGCTTTTGGAGTGGTTCATGATTTTGGCCTACTCTGGAAGGAAAGAGGCTTTCTTACATCCCATGGGATGCAGATAATGCACGGAGAGTTAGTGCATAATCTCTTGACTGCACTTACATACCCAAAGAAAGTTGCTATTATGAAGTGTAGCGCACACAAGAAAGTGACTGACAAAATAGGACAAGGCAATGCCTTTGCAGACCGCGTAGCCCGTGAGACTGCGATGCAGCGAAGCACTACACCCATGTACGTAGTGAAATCACAAGCTGAGCGTTGGCATGATGCTAGAGAGGAAGTATTGGATATACAGAGATCTGCTTCTGTGGAAGAGCTTGAGCAATGGTCTAAAGAAGGAATATTAGATGATGAGGGTTGTTGGCGTAACAAAGAAATGAATAAGTGGAAAATGCCTGCGGCCTATTTACAACCTATGGTTCAAATGGCACATGGGCTGGCACATGTTGGAGCTCTAGCAATAACTACATTGCTTACACAAGTTTGGGAGCATCCTGAAATTGCTAGCACAGCCAAAAGGGTAGTACAGTCCTGTTTGATCTGTTGGCAGTATAATCCTGGAAAAGGGACACGAACTCCTACAGGAGGGTTTGCTACACCAACCGCACCTTTTGAAGTTTTGCAGATGGATTACATCCAACTCGAACGCTGCAATAATCTGAAATATGTCCTAGTGGTGGTATGTGCCTTTAGCAAATGGATAGAGGCATACCCTACGAAGGATAATACTGCTCTCACCACAGCAAAGGTGCTTCTAAAGGAGTTTTTCCCTAGATACGGTGTTTGTAAACTTTTGTGGAGTGACAATGGACCTCATTTTATTGGGCAAGTTGTTGAGCATGTCCTGAAAGGATTAGGGATCAAACAGAAATTCCATACAGTTTTCCACCCGCAATCAGCAGGATTGGTGGAAAGGTATAACACTACTCTAAAATCAAAGTTGGCGAAAATACTGGCTTCCACGTCTCTAAAGTGGCCAGATGCCCTACCTTTGGCATTGTTGTCCATAAGATCGGTGCCACATTCATGATCAGGTCTTACCCCCTATGAGGTGGTGTTTGGAAGACCAATGAACATTTGGGGAATTCCTAAGCCACGCCCCATACATGATGTTCCTTGTGTTCTGATGAATGATTATTTGGCACAGTTAACTGACAGTTTGATTTCTATTCATCAACAGGTTCGAGAAGCTCTTCCTGACAGATCTACAGGTGAGGCCCACGAACTCCGTCCTGGTGACCATGTAATGGTCAAGGTCTTCGACAGATCGAACAGCTTGGAGCCAAGGTGGCGAGGACCAGAGCAGGTGCTCCTTGCGACAAGGACAGCAGTTCGAGTGACAAACAGAAAGAATTGGATCCACAGCACACACTGCAAACGCGTGTCGCCTGCCTTGGTGGAACCTGCTGTGTTGACCGACCATCGAGAGATTCTGGAGACGGAGAAAGGCCAAGCTATCTCACCTGACGAATCTGCGGAAGTCTTCCCGGACCACACGATCACTGGAGTATCCAGATATCAATTGAGACCGAGGAAAGGATCTGCAGTTTTGAAAAAGACTGGTTGAGCTACCGCCCTGGGTTAGTGAAACGGAGAGCCATTGTGGCAAGGGGAGGGGGATCAGCCCTGTATTAGTGTAGTGACACCCGCTTTGGCCCATGGTGAAGAAATCAGCGGCTGCCCAGGGAGAAGAGCTCCAACGACTGTTTTCAACAAGTTTTCAGAAAGATCAATCATTACTGCTGCTAAAATGAAAAAACAAATCATTTGTGCTGTAGGGTTTGTTGTTGCTATGGTGGCTATGGCAGCAATTACGTGGTACATCGAGAAGGTGGCTCCTGTTCGACAGCTTTTTGTTGCCACTACGCCAGTACCCGTGGAACACCACTACTTTACTCTTCCTTACCATGAGCAAAAGCATCGACAATCTTACCTGAACAATACTTTTATCCAGATGTTGCACCATACTCACAATGCTACAAATACTACCAACTGTTGGGTGTGTGGGATGATACCTGCACATCAAAAGAAAGGAGGAACACCTTTTATTCCTCTTCCATTTTCTCACAATGGTTCTTGTCAAGCTTGGTATGCGCTTTTGTTTGCATATGGAAAGCCTTCAGTAGGTGGGATTATTTTTCAACTTAATAAAGTATGTTATCAAAATAAAGAAGGTTATCCACAAGCCAAAGGGACTAAATGGGAATGGGAAGAGTATCAACCGGACAATATTTCAACACCATATGTTTTCACAAATGTGAGAATAATAAAGAACATTGGACCTTTTGTGATTTCTGTGACAAAAGCTAAAGCAGATTTGTGTATTTGTAGTGTTGGAAGAATTCCAGTGGGGAGGAGCGAGTGTACTGTAATCCTGACCATTGAAGGTGCCAATAAGAGCACTTTCACAGCCTCGCATAACACGTATTTTGTGTGTGGAAATAACGGATATTATCAATTACCTGTTGGGTGGTCAGGAATCTGCTATGTATCTTTTCTGTTGCCCCCTGTGTTTCTGGCACCTGCATTGTATCACCGTGATTTTAAACTGTACAATGACATTTCCAAAAACAGAAATAAGAGGACAATTAGTATGGATGAAGTTGACCAAATCGACACTACCCTACAACAATATGTTGATTTCAACTTGGGCTTATTTTTCTTTGTCCCTGCCTCCCGCCTCCCAGCTGCTCCTCCCTCCCACCTCCCCATAAATGGCGGCCGCTGCACGGTGAGGAGAGCGACCCTTGACCTTGCCAGGTAGGTCGCTCCCCCACCACACAGCTCCGCCTGTGCTGTCTGCCCGCTGCTCCTGTAGGTAAGATCGCCCTCCGCTTGTGGCCCCGGTGCCAGTTTTGTCTGCTTGTCTCCCCTTTCCTTTCTGTGCCCCTCGCTGCCCCACTGTTGTTGTGCCCGTGATTTGCCTGCTTTCCCCCCGTTTTTCCTTCTGTGCCCCTCGCTGCCCCACTGTTGTTGTGCCCGTGATTTGCCTGCTTTCCCCCCGTTTTTCCTTCTGTGCCCCTCGCTGCCCCACTGTTGTTGTGCCCGTGATTTGCCTGCTTTCCCCCCGTTTTTCCTTCTGTGCCCCTCGCTGCCCCACTGTTGTTGTGCCCGTGATTTGCCTGCTTTCCCCCCGTTTTTCCTTCTGTGCCCCTCGCTGCCCCACTGTTGTTGTGCCCGTGATTTGCCTGCTCTCCCCCGTTTTTCCTTCTGTGCCCCTCGCTGCCTATCGCCATTCCCGCCGCTGCGTCCCTGCGGCCCCGCCCCCTGACTGCCCATTCGCTGCTCCTCCCTCCCACCTCCCCATAAATGGCGGCCGCTGCACGGCCGCGCAGCGGACGTGCGCAGCGGGCGCGCCGCTGGCGCGCCGAAGGCGCGCCCAAGGCAAGCCCGTCTGCGCCCGTCCGCGACTGGACCGCGCCCAGCGCCAGAACCCCTGGATCCCACCGATGCAACACCACTCGACGGACCTACGACGCCGCCACACTCACCGCACTCAATGCCGGCCGGAACCCTGCCTGCTACCGAGCCTCACCGAGACGCACCCACGGACCCTTCACCTGCCAAACCTGCCGATTCACCTGCCCCCTGACGTGCACCACCTCCGCCAAGTCGAGCAACAGCAGCAACCACCTGAAATGCATCCTGCTGAACACCCGCTCCGTCCACAGGCACGCCGTGGAACTCTGGGACCTGCTCGACGCAACAGCACCGGACATCGCCTTCCTCACCGAAACCTGGATGAACGCCTCCTCAGCGCCTGACATCGCCATAGCCATCCCGGATGGATACAAGATCACCCGGAAGGACCGCGTCAACCAGACGGGAGGAAGCATCGCCATCGTACACAAGAACACCATCCGCATCTCGACTAACTCCGACGAGACCTTCACCGCCGCCGAACACCTACACTTCCAGATACACACGGACCCCAAGACCACCCTCCGAGGCACCCTCATCTACAGACCCCCGGGACCACGCACACTATTCAGCGAAGACATCGCAGACTTCATCAGCCCGCACGCCATGCCCTCCGCCGACTACATCCTCCTAGGGGACCTCAACTTCCACCTGGAGAACAACAACGACAGAAACACCACCGCCCTGCTGGACAACCTCGCCAACCTCGGACTCAAGCAACTGGTGAACACGCCCACCCGCTACGCCGGCCACACGCTTGACCCCGTCTTCTCGTCCAGCAAGCACATCTCCTTCAGCCACGCCACCGGACTCCACTGGACCGACCACAGCTGCGTCCACTTCAGCTTCAGAAAGACTGCGACCCACCACCACCCGCAACAGGCTCCCCGCCGGAGCTGGAGCAAGATCACCGCCGAGCAGCTCACCGCCTCCCTCAGCCAGAACACACCCACCGACACAACGGACCCAAACGAAGCAGCCAGCAACCTCGCCAAGTGGCTGACCGCCTGCGCCGACGACCTCGCACCACTAAAAACCCTCCCAGCAGACCCGGAAGCAAGAAAACCCCTTGGTTCACCAACGAACTCAAGGAATCCAAGAAGAACTGCCGCACTCTCGAGAAAACCTGGCGACTCGACCAGACCACAGACAACAGGACCGCCCTCAAGCACGCCACCCGCAAACACCACCAGCTGATCCGTGCCACCAAGAAGTCGGCACTCAAAGAACGACTGGACAACAACGCCCATGACAGCAAGGAACTTTTCAGCATCGTCAAAGAGTTCTCCAACCCCAGCGCCGGAAACAACGACATCACCCCCTCGCAAGACCTCTGCAACTCACTCTCCGCGTTCTTCCACCGCAAGATCACCGACATACACAACAGCTTCAACGCACAAACAACGCACCCTACCGCCGAACCAATGCCCGCCACCACCACCCTCTGCAACTGGACCCCGATCAACACCGAAGACACCACCCGCACGATGAACTCCATCCACTCCGGATCACCAACCGACCCCTGCCCACACCACGTCTTCAACAAAGCCGACGCCACCATCGCACCCCATCTCCGGGACATCATCAACTCCTCCTTCCGCACCGCCACCTTCCCGGAGAGCTGGAAGCACGCCGAGCTTACCGCCCTCCTGAAGAAACCAACGGCGGACCCCACCGACCTCAAGAACTACCGCCCCATCTCGCTCCTTCCGTTTCCGGCCAAAGTCATCGAGAAGACCGTCAACAGACAGCTTGCCGCCTTCCTCGAGACGAATGGATCCCTCGACCCCTCGCAGTCCGGGTTTCGGGCCAACCACAGCACCGAGACCGCCCTTATCGCAGCCACCGACGACATCAGAACCCTAACCGACAACGGGGAAACAGCTGCCCTCATCCTCCTGGACCTCTCCGCGGCGTTCGACACCGTCTGCCACCGCACCCTAGTGAAGCGCCTCAGCAACATCGGAATCCGAGAGAAAGCACTGGAATGGATCATCTCGTTCCTCGCCGGAAGAACCCAGAGAGTCCGCCTCTCCCCGTTCAGATCCGAAGCCACCGAAGTCATCTGCGGCGTTCCACAAGGATCCTCACTCAGCCCGACCCTCTTCAACGTCTACATGAGCCCCTCGCAGCCATCGCACGCCGACACAACCTCAACATCATCTCCTACGCCGACGACACCCAGCTGATCCTCTCCCTCACCAACGACCCCACTACCGCCAGAGCCAACCTGCACGACGGGATGAGAGACGTCGCCGACTGGATGAGGAACAGCCGCCTTAAACTGAACTCAGACAAGACGGAAGTCCTCATCCTGGGCTCATCACCCTCCGCCTGGGACGACTCCTGGTGGCCCCCGGCCCTGGGCACCGCACCCAAGCCAACGGACCACGCACGCAACCTGGGCTTCATCCTGGACTCCTCCCTATCAATGACCAAACAAGTCAACGCCGTCTCATCTTCATGCTTCAACACCCTGCGCATGCTCCGCAAGATCTTCAGATGGATCCCCACTGAAACCAGGAAGACCGTCACCCAGGCACTCGTCACCAGCCGACTGGACTATGGGAACACCCTCTACGCCGGAACCACAGCCAAACTTCAAAAGAGACTCCAGCGCATCCAGAACGCCTCCGCACGACTCATCCTGGACATCCCCCGACACAGCCACATCACCGTACACCTGAAAGACCTGCACTGGCTCCCCGTCAGCAAGAGAATCACGTTCAGACTCCTCACCCACGCACACAAGGCCCTCCACGACCTGGGCCCAAAGTACCTCAACGACCGCATGTCCTTCTACACGCCCACACGCCAGCTACGATCAACCAGCCACGCCCTCGCCACCGTACCACGCATCCGCAGAACCACCGCCGGAGGAAGATCCTTCTCCTACCTGGCGGCCAAGACCTGGAACTCCCTCCCCACTCACCTTCGGCGAACCCAGGACCATCTCGCCTTCAGGAAGCAGCTCAAGACCTGGCTGTTCGAGCAGTAACTTACCCCCTCCCCCAGCGCCTTGAGACCCTCCCGGGTGAGTAGCGCGCTCTATAAATGCCGTGATTGATTGATTGTGGGTGCTGCATTAAACAGCAGGAAAATCCGACGACTAACTCGTGTCGTGGTAGCTGTTACCAATCAGACAGCTATGGCACTTGGGAACATTACAGAGGAACTACAGATTGCAAGGATTGTAGCACTCCAGAATAGGATGGTGCTAGACGTAATTTTGGCTGATCGAGGTGGTGCATGTCGCATCATCGGTAGCAGCTGTTGTGTATTCATACCAGATCACTCACCTTCAGTATATGACGCAATATCAAAATTGCATAAGATTGCTGCAGAAATTCATCCAGAGACTGGAACTTGGACTTTTGCTGGATGGTTTTGGACTCTTGTTTCTGCTTGGGGCTGGAAGCTACTGACTATCCTGTGTGTAATAATTGTAATATTTTTTACATGCTGTGTATGTATCCAATGTGGTCCAATGCTTTGCTCCATTTGCATTTCTGCTTGTATACCTGCCAGAGGGAACATTGCTGAAACAAAGGCCCAACAAATGTTGAATAAAGAGGTGGCCGAAATAATGTTAATAGATATACGGGATGAATATCTAGATTACCCCAGATAAACGAATGTCTTCAGCCAATGCTGAAAGGGTCGTCTGTTGTAATTTGGCAGCATTTAAGTTAAGCATTAGCTGAAGACAGCCTGTATTTAGAGGCTAAATTGTCCGCTTTGTGGAATCCATTTTGTATTTCTGTCAGCCATTTTGGCTGCCATGTGCTACCATGTGCTCGCCATGTGCTCTGTCCTACCTTCCTGTCAACTGCTCTTGAAATCTGCCTAGAGACAAGTTATATTTAGTTCCTCTTGCTTTGCACATGCTCAGTTGAGCTTGCAGCTGTTCCGAGTTTATAAATGTCAGGATGTGTCTACTAAAAGTAGAAACTGTTAGCTCCACCCACTTGTCGACTGTGCATTCTCTGTATGACCTTATATGTGCCTAAAACCAGCATTTGTGTTAGTACCGCCTTCATTTGAGCCCCTGTGTGGGTATAAAAGGACCAGGATCCTTCCATTCAGTGTGCTACTTCATGCATTACTGAAGGGTGATGTGTGTGAATGTAGCTCCACCTCATGAGGTTTAATAAACTCTGTCTTTTCTATTTCCAGTTTCTGTGCCAACTTCTTCCTAAGTGTCTGAGGACTCTGTGCAGAGAAGGGAGAACCCCTAAGCACTGGTAGGCCTTGCTGAGGCTCACTACAACACTGCCCCGTGATAACATCTCGGTTTAATATTACTTGCATGGTATTTCTCATTTGGATTGTGCAGAGTCCTCCATTTCCGGAATTATGGACATTTTCTACTCTTTCACATCTATCAAACTCCTTGCATAGAATCCTCAAGGTGGCACCTCTATGTGGCTAACAATGCTTGGATGGGAATGGACATTTCTGAGGGGTGAATATAGAAGGCATGTTAGCCTGCCAATGGTACTAGAAATGGAAAATATTTCCTTGCAGAGGATGTGTTCGGCATTACTACAGGTGCAGATAAAAGCTGAGGACACCCATCCGTTAACGCGCACTCGTGCCAGAGGCTCCGTGTACAGCACCCTTATCCACTGCAGAAAAAACGGAGGAAGGCCCATTCTGGTAAAAACGGTAAACATATAATCCCACTGAAGTGAATCAAATGCCTTTGCTGCGTCTAGTAACACAGCAACTGCATGGAAGGCCGGATCAAAATAATGCAGTGTGCGTAAATTGTGCGCAGTGGATCTAGCTGTCACGAAACCCGACTGATCCGGCAGAACCAGAAGGGGAACAAGCGGCTGAAGCCTGATGGCTATCATTTTAGCCAATATCTTGGCATCTATATTAATTATGGAAAGAGGCCTATAGGAGTCGCACCGATTGGCAGCCTTGTCGGGCTTCAGGAGTGTCACCAAGAGAGCCTCTTTAAGGGTGGGTGGGAGTTTTCCCTCATCGTATGCCTCTGCATACACCTCCAGCAGCCGAGGGGCCAATTCATCCACATAAGCCTTATAGAACTCACTAGGGAGCCCGTCTTGTCCCGCAGCCTTACATGTGGGAAGAGACATTATAGCTAATTTTACGTCTTCGACATCAAAAGGCTGTGTAATGTATTCCCTCTGTTCCCGGGATAACCACCCCAGTGCGACGTCATCAAGATAGGAGTGTATCTCCGTTTGTGGCACTGTAGCCCCCTTCGCATATAGTTTCGTTTAGTACCTAACAATAATATCACTGACCTCGGGGTTGTGTAATAGGCCACTCCATCTTCATCCAGCAGCTCAGTGACACAAGCCTGACTACGTGGTGCTGTGAGCTTCTGGGCCAGAGACCTACCCGTGCGACCCCTTCCCCATAATAACGAGCTACACTGCGCCTAGATCTGTGCCACAGTTCTTGATCCACGGTATTGTTATGTTCCGTAACAAGATCCCGTATTGCAGCTAACGTTGTGGAGGAGAGGGACTTATCGTACTCTCATTCTAATGTAGAGATATCAGCTGCCAGCTTATGAATCCTACGTCTAAGGTCCCGCAACTCTCCAGCCTGCGCCCCTATGCAAGTGCCCCTAATCGTTACTTTAAACGCCTCCCACAGCACTCCTGCACTGTCAACCGATCCTTCATTTTCCCTGAAAAAGCTACAGATTGCCTCCCCAATGGTCTGTCTAAAGACAGGGTCCGTCAGCGAAGACGGCTGTAGCCGCCATGTGAAAGGTGGTCGCTCACAAGTTGGTACCTGCAATTCAAGAATCAGCGGGGAATGATCTGAGAGTGTTTGTGCCATGTGACTAACCTTCATCGTCCAGGTACAAACAGTCTCAGTGACGAGCCAGAAATCTATGCGGGACCACGTCCCGTGTACAGAGGATATAAAGGTGCTTTCCTGTTCCCCCGGATGTTGAGTGCGCCATACATCATGTAAGTTTCCTGCCTCCATGACCCCCAATAACGTCTCCGATGCCTGCTTGAGCCTAGTTGCACCTCTGCTCATGCAGTCAAGAGCTCCATCCAAGTACACATTAAAATCGCCCCCCCCAGAGAATCTCAGCCGATTGGAACCCAGCTATACGGCGCCATACATCTGTGAAAAAGGAAGGGTCATCCACATTCGGTCCGTAAACATTCACCAGTAGTACGCTCATATTTCCCAATTGACCATAAACCATCGCCACTCGTCCATGCTCATCCATATCAGACCGCAGGACAGTAAATGGGACTCCCTTTTTAACAAGAATCATTACGCCCCGTGAGTAGGTAGAGTAAGAGGACGCCATTCGCACTCCTGCCCATCTAGTACCCACATTTCGTTCAGAGGATCTAGTAAGATGTGTTTCTTGAAGGAACGCCACTTGCACATCCATCCTATCCAAGTATGCCAGCACTACTCAAATTCTTTTGGGGGTATTCAGGCCCCGTACATTCCAGGTCAAGCACTTTACTCTACCACTCATACCGCTCATACCATGATACCCTACCAAGAGGACAATATGCCTCAGCTCTTGTGACTGCTATTCGGTGATGCATCTCAATGTCCTGTGTCAAAGAAAACAACAGTGCCAATACCTTCCCCTGAACCACAACCCGCCCACTCCCCACCCACTTCAGCTTCCCCAACTCGCCAAAGCCATCCCAATGTGATACAACCTGCCCCAACCAAAAACAAAACAGAATAACTTGTTTGTGGGGTACACCCATTCGAGGGGGACTTCGGAGCGCTCCTCACCTCCCAACTAGTAGGAGGCGGCTAAGCAGATCTAGGGACTGTGCCACATTAACCATTCTAAAAAGCTCCAGCGTGCAGTCCAGTATGAGCCGGTTGTCCTAGGGGAGCACATATACATAAGATATATAGCATTCTTAATACAGTGTGTACCAAAACAGTAGAAAGCAGTAAAATAATAGTCCAGTTTATGAGATGACAGACTCCCCTACTACTGTTCCTCATCGCTTCGTGCCGCGCTGGACTCCCGCCGATTCCGCTTCAGCTGCTTCGCATGTTCAAGGGCCGCCTTAGTATTAGAGAAGATTTTTGAGTCTCCATCAGGGCGAATCCTCAATCGAGCAGGATAGAGCATCGCATAGGGGACTCCTTCAGATTGAAGAAATTTTTTCACATTACCAAATTCTCTGCGGGCAGCTTGCACAGCAACAGTAAAATCAGGGAAGAAGGCCAGAGCATTACCTTGATGGACTATGGAACCCTTGTCTCTGGCCATCCGGAGAATGGCATTGCGGTCCCTGTAGTTTAACACCCTAGCTATAATTGGGCGGGGAGGAGTCCCCGGGACCGGATGCGCCGCGAGGGAGCGGTGCGCGCGCTCCACGATGAACATATTTGACAACTGTTCGGTACCAAAAATATCTTTCATGAGATTTTCTATGAAGGTCTCCATTTTTCCCACATTGGTGGATTCCGGCAGCCCCGTGAGTCTTATGTTGTTGCGCCGGGACCGCACCTCTAAATCCTCATTCTTGGCCTGAATGAGGGCCAGGATCTTCTCCATATTTAGTGTCTTACCCGCGACCTCGCTCAGGCCATCCTCTGCCGCCGATATTCGTTGTTCCACCTCACCCATGCGGGTGTTTTGTTTCTCTAACTGCGCAGACATATGGTCCAGACGATGGTTTACCGCTGCCATTGTGCCCTCAATGGATTGGAGGCTGCGCTGCATACCAGTAGTGTGGCCTCAAGCGTAGGAGGTGCGTCGCTAAGGGCATCCGCCTCAGAGTCAGAGGCTGCTTTTTGCGTCGTCTTCGATGATTTTCGTGCTTCAAAAGTGAGGCGTGCCTGCGATTTATCCGTCCTCCCCATTGTCAACCACAAGGGTGTGAGCTGCCTGTGTACAAAGTATAATAAACACCTAGCACTGGCACCCTCTGTAGACCGGCTCCAATGACTAGGTATGTAGCCAGAGGACAGTCAGCCCACTCACATAAGCAGTGCCTTGGTGGAAAAGGCGGCACCAGTCAGGCCCCCTGCAAAGCTGCACCTAGCCGTGAGGCAGAAAGAGACGAGGCCCAAACACTGGGCTTCTCTGGCCCCCAGCCCAAGATTGTCCGCTCCACGCAGTTCTGACTGCACAACCCACTGCGCCGGACAGAATCCAGGCGGCACGCCACAAATCCACAAGCCCAATGTGCTCGACACAGCAGGCGGCCCTGCGCTGCAATAACAGGCAAGCCCCAATAAGGGGGACTCACGACCAGGGGAATCCTCACAGATGCACCCAGGCAGACAGCCCCCCCTTCATGTCCTCCACCCCAGCGGGCAGAGCAGCAGAGGCCAGTCCAAGAGGCCAAAAGTCCGTTGTGCCGTGGGTGCCCAACAGGCTCCCACCAATTGTCTCGCCAACACAGAGGGAGGTCCTGACAGCGGACAACCTCAGGCAGAAGGGGGTGCCACCAGTACCAATGTCACCAGCGGGGGACCAGCACGGCAATGTTAGTCAGACCCCGTAACTCACAGGCGGACAGTACCAGGCCGCAGAATTCTAGCACGTCGTTCCTCACAGCTATGCCACATCCAGCGCCAATCCACGTGATTCAGGGACACAATCTCGGGGCCCAAGGCAATGCCACCACGATGCGCTATCCACCGGGCCACTTAGCGCTCAGTACACACAGGCCCCCTGCCACCCCGGGCCTCACAGCACTTTCCTCGCAGCGGCCGCCCCTTGCTTAAGTCCAGCACTGCGCTGCAGCGGCAGGCCGCACATGTAAGCACGTGTCCCTCAAATCAAGTAGGCTGCAGGGAGAAGAGAGGTCTGGACCACTCCAGGCGGCGCCCCTAATTCCGATGGTCAATTTTCTGCAGGCCGCTGGCAGCGCCGACGGCACCCACCACACCCGTGCCCCACCCCCGATGCTCCCCACAGCTCGCAGAGCGCGACCCGCACCCCCGGGCCCACATCCACCTCCGCAGACGCGAGCCCGGTCAGGCCTAGCCCCACTCACCGCGGTCGGCACCAGGAGGCCGTGACAGGCGGCGGGCAACCTCCGAGGCAGCCCGGGTCAGGGAGCTGTGTTCAGGCCGCCGCACCTCCTCCTCACACCGCAGGGCTCCGCTCCCACGTGGCAGGACCACGATACCTCAGCGGCGGTCGATCCCACGGCAATCCACCTCAGGCACAGCAGATGTCACCCTGTGCTGGCTTCCGCCTCAATAATCGGTCAGCAATCCTCCGTCATTCATAACTGTTCACACGGCAGCGGCCGCAGCGGGAGAACTTCACCTCAAAGCCGCACCGCGGGCGCCATATTGCCCTCGCTCGCTAGGAACTTGTCGAGCAGGATCCCCAGCGCAGAGGCAGCGCTGGGCTCTTCACATTTCCCAAAATGAAAGCAGGGGAGTGATACCTTGCAATGCCCGTGCAGTAGCGTCGTGGATGCAGTGATTTGGTGGCGGATAATGGTCGGATAGCAGCCCAGCCGGGCAGAGCTACACTAGCGTGCGGCCATCTTGCCGTGTGCCCTCTAGCGCCCCCCAGAGCATCCTCATTCATAATACACTTAATACATTTTATTCTTCTCTACCTTCACCCAAGAGAACTCATACATGACTCCTGTCTTGCAATCAATCCACTAGCTACCTATAGCAAAAAGGACAATGTTCCAGGCATTTTGCATTGTTCACAGAGCCTCCAAGGAAAAGGACAGCTCTACAAGCTTAATTCAAGCAATACAAAGAAATCAGGACGCTGCGCTCCAGACTTGCACCACTTATACCATCTTATCATAAGAAATCCGTAGGACACACTGCTTTCTCAGTAGAAGCTGCCAAGCTCTGGAACACACTTCTAGCCAGCATTAGATGCATCCAGGAGCCTATACACTTCAGAAGACATTTAAAAACATTGCTATTACGAAGATAACTACACCACCACACATCCCAGCAACAGAACCTGAGAAGACTGTCGCAGTCGCACCCTCAAGCTCAATCTTTAACTTACAATAGACAGATTGGAAACAACTCAACCAGCAAACTACTTGTGATAACTAGGTAAGTTAAGGAGACCTGACCTATGATTTTTGTGCATTCCCAGATTTACTAAAGCTAGTAAACTGGGGAATGTGTCAAAATGCTACGCCTTCGCCAGTGAGGCAGTATGAGGAGAAATATCTTTATTTCTTCTTGTTACGTGCTGCATTCTGCAGCACACATAGAAGGAGGAATATGCCTCTAAGAATTGTTCTTGTGCAGGAAGTTGCCCCTTCCTGCACAAAAACAATCCTGCCTGTAACACAGACTCCCTTGCACCTTGGTGGAAGGGTGCCTGTGTTGGTGCTAGGCTGCACAGGGTGTGCCAACGCTAGTACTGACTGACTGACTGACTTATTTATTAAGCGCACGAATGCCGAGGCGTCTTGGCGCTGAGTGAAAGAATGCTGGGCACACTGATTAAACTGCCGGTTTGGGAAAGAGCCAGGTCTTTATTTGCTTCCTAAAAATAGTCCTGTTTGATTGTAGTCTGAGCTGTGCGGGGAGCGCGTTCCATAGCTTGGCAGCTTGGTACGAAAAACCCTTGCCTCCCCATCTGACTTTTTTTATCTTGGGAATCAGGATCAGACCTGTATTCGATGATCTGAGACAGCGTTGAGGAGAGTACCGCTTGAATAGCAGCTGCAGGTCAGCAGCTCCTCCACCATACAAGGCTTTGTGTACAAGGCAGAGAGCCTTGAAATCCACTCGCTGCCGAACCGGGAGCCAGTGGAACAGTTTAATGGTGGCTGACGTAGGGTGATGTTTGGGAAGACCATAAAGCACCCGGGCCGCCGCGTTCTGAATGGACTGTAGTTTGGCAATCTGGCCCTTGTCTGCTCCCAGATAAAGGGCGTTGCCGTAACCGATTCTGGAAAGAATCAAAGCCCCGATTACCGTTTTCCTCATGGTTAAGGGAATGAACCGTAGGATTTTGCGCAAGTTTTTCAGCGTGTAGAAACAAGCAGATGACACCTGATTAGTTTGTGGGCAAATTTTAGATTGCTGTCAAACATAAAGCCAAGATTCCTGGCCTTTGTTACGGGACTGGGGCAGTTCCCAGCCTCAGTGGGCCACCATACTTGGCTCCAGATTGAAGGCTTCAGCCCGAATTCCATCACCTCTGACTTTTCCGTGTTGAGCTTTAAAAAATTAGAGCTCATCCATTGCATAACGTTCTTTAGGCAGTTCCTGAACCTAGCCGCCGTCTCATCCACACCTTGGGTTACTGATACCACAATCTGTGTATCGTCTGCATACAATACGAGCATCAGACCATGATCTCTTGTTAGTCTGGCCAGAGGGGTAACGTAAAGGTTAAACAAAGTGGGAGACAACGCGGATCCCTGCGGGACACCGCACGGAAGGCCGAATTTTGCAGACTTGAGACCATCCCAAACTATCAGTTGTTCGCGAGATGTCAAAAAAGATGTCAATAGGGTTAGAGCCGACCTCTCAATGCCTGCCGCCCTCAGCCGATGCGTCAATACCTCGTGGTTAACAGTATCGAACGCGGCTGATAGGTCAAGCAAGATGAGGACGGCTCTTCCCCCACAGTAGACAGCAGAAATGTGCCATATGTTTGTAAATATGGCAAATATCTGCTCTCTGCCTATCATGCAATGCAGTGCAGTAAGTTGCCTTGCTGAGTTCCGAGAAATGTAAGTAAATCTGCCCCAAAACCCAGTGCAGCAATCAGCTAAGCAGACTATAATCGTAAGAAATACCATAATGGGGCACGCGGAGCTGTTCAAAGCTGCCAGTGACTGAAAAACCATAAACTATAGTTTCTAGGTTTGTGTCTCTCACACCTTATCATCCACCACACTGCTACATGCTGCAACCCATAACACGATAACCACAACTCGGTGGTCATCACGCATAACAAGGAAACACGTCCTACATTGGATCACAAAACAAAGACAACACCCTTGTAACCACACACCGGCATCTAGGGTGTACCCTGCTGCCGATGTAGGTAAGCACTTCAGTGTCACACATAGGGATAGTAAGCTCTGTACAAATTGGCAATACAATACAATTTTCATCACCAAGATTTGTTTTGATCCTGCTAAAATCTTTTTTCCATCACACTTCAGAATTAATAAACAAAATGCACTGCTGGTATATGTTGAAATATGTGTGCAGTTCATTTGCAGGTATATTATTTTTTTATGAATTAGAAACAAAGTGACATCCGACAGTATTTCTTTTAGCATTCCCTGTATATAAGGCAACTGGAATTATGAGATTCTGCTGACATGGAACTATGCAATTCTGTGGCAGCTGTGTTTTCAGTATAATTATGAATCTACCGCATTTGCCACATAATCCATCATCTGCTGCATATTCTGCAGATTTTAACAAAAAAACAGATTTTGTTTCTAGCTAAAACAGACCAAAATGTACTAAAAATTTTGCAACATGTGCTGCAGTGCAATAGAAGGTCCTTTGCAAAGGTTGAATGGCCACCTTTTAGTTACGTACAGCTGTATTTGGATGTGAAACTGGTAATAATGAAGTGAAGCCTTTGCCCAGCCAGTGCTAAAGTGTAAACAATGGCAAAATAATGAAGTGACACTATTAAAAAATGTGAAGCATTAAGAGACAAAATTTGTGCTTTCTTGCGACATAAATTAGTGAACACTGCCACAGAATTTAGGCCTCAGCTGCTACCTAATTCCAGTGGCCCTGTCTATACCACAGACATATTGTCACATAGTTCACTTTACTAAATCCTCTCATTTTCCAAAGGATGAAAAGTCAGCAACATTTTCATGTTAAAACAAGCAATTTATCAGAAGACAGCCTGATATTTAAAATGTCTTAGAACAATCACCAAATGTAACAAGATAAAAACAACACTTAAATGGATTTTTATTGCTCATTCGCCTTCTAAACTCCAGCACCTCTAAAGTGTGCCAGCTGCCTTTCTCGATTGGGGGGGGGGGCAAACATTATTATGGGCTGGCCTGGCCCTAAAATGCCCCCCGTGGCTATGGCCCTGGATTGAGTCTCTTTCTGAAGTCTGCCAGCTAGGGGGCTGTACGGAGCTGGAGGGGACGGTCATTCCAGGTCTTGGTAGCGATGTAGGAGAAGGAGCAGCTACCGCTGTGGCTGTGACTGTGACGGATGCAGGGGGAGTGTGCGAGTGAAGAGGAGCGCAGGTGTCTAGAGGATGGTGGAAGTTGGTTGATGTAGGCAGGTCCTAGGTCGTGGAGGGCTTTGTAGGCGTGCATGAGTTTATTGAACTGGCATCTCTTCTGAATAGTGAGCCAGTGGAGGTCTCAGGTGGGGGGCAATGTGGGTTTGTTTGCGGAGGTCCAGGATGGGTCTGGCTGCAGTGTTCTGTATGGTCTGGAGTCTTTTGAGGAGCTGGGTTGAGATGCCAGCATAGAAAGCATTGTTGTAGTCGAGGAGGCTGGTGACGTGGGCATGATTGACAGTCTTTGTGGTGTTGGCTGGGATCCACCTGAAGACCTGCGGAACATGCAAAGTGTGTAGAAGCAGGAGGAGGCGACTGCATTGACTTGTCATTTCATGGTCAGTTGGCTGTCGAGGATGATGCCCAGGTTGCGTGTATGATCTGTCGGTGTGGGTGTAGGTCCAAGTTCTGCAGGCCACCAGCTGTGATCCCATGCGGAAGTTTTCTTCCCGAAGTTCAGTACTTTAGTTTGTCAGAGTTGAGTTGGAGGCAGTTGTCTCTATCCATTTGGCTATGTTGTTCATGGCATCACGGAAGTTGGTTTTGGCATTGGAGGGGTCCTCGGTGAGCGAGAGGATCAGTTGAGTGTCATCTGAGTAGGATATTATATTGAGTCTGTGGGATCTGGCGACATCTGTGAGGGGGGTCATGTAGATGTTGTAGATGTTAAACAGGGTGGGGCTGAGGGATGATCCTTGAGGTACGCCGCATATGATGTCTTTGGGTGCAGAGGCAGTTGGATTCTCTGTGTGCATCCTGTAAGGAAGGAGGTGATCCACTTGAGGGCGTTTTGCTGTATGCCTATGTTATAGATTCTGTTGATAAGGGTGTTGTGGGAGACGGTGTCGAACCCCATGGAGATGTCGAGGAGGATCAGGGCCACCGTTTCTCCACGGTTGAGGAGTGTTCTGATGTCGTCTGTGGTGGTGATCGGCACAGTCTCAGTTCTGTGGTTGACAAAGAATCGTGATTGTGAGGCATCCAGTAGGTGGTTTTGTTCCAGGAATTTGGTGAGCTGCTGGTTGATGGCTTTCTTGAGTACTTTGGCCGGGTAGAGGAGCAGAGATATGGGACGATAATTTTTGAGATCGCTGGGGTTGGTGGAAGCTTTCTTTAGGAGGGGTCTGACATCTGCCTGGATCCCTGCCTTGAGTGGTGTACTCCATGTGAAACTCATTTCCTGACTTTTTGATTGGCCCTGAGCTCATGCTAAGCTAGTGTATGCACACAGAACTAGGCCTTTCCCTGGTAATGTGAGGTCCAGAACCTGACCTGTGACTTGGAGTGGGGTGCACCAAGCGTGCCCTCACAGTGGGCTTAGGATTGACTTTCCCTAGAAATTCAATAAGGCCCTTTTTAGCAAAAAGCTTCTGAATATTTCTTCCAGAGTACTGTCATTTGGTTGATGGTATGAGAGAGGGGTGGGGCTGCAGTTTGCCTTGTTCAGGGTGAGGAAGTTTCTAGGCTGGCTTGCCCTTTTGTCTGTCTCTGATTGCAGATCTGGAGGGCTGTTGACAGCCATGTGCAGAGATAACACACTTCATTATATCTATGTTTTGACTGCTCCTGCTCGAAGCTAGCCCCATTACTACCTGCTGTGAGAGCCTTTGCTTTGCGCAAAGGCTGTATCTGAGGAACAGTCAGAATTTTCAGTTGGAAGAGAACCAACCAAAACCAGGCTTGTGTGCTGCAGAGTACACACAAAAGACAATGGGTGGATGCTTGCAACAAGTCTAATCACTCTCAATCGCTTGGTGTAGCATTCCAACCCATCATTCTTTTGCCCACCATGCCATGTCAGATTAGATCCAGCAATATGCAAATCAGTCTTGAGCCCGCTCCAATAGGGATAGTCCGGCCCGAATTGCCAAGCCAGGTCCTCTCTGAACTGAAACACAGGCAACCCACTACCGGTTTCGCCCTGATTGGGGCCCTTTAGTCAGGTGTAGCTTGGTTCCAGTGGCAGAGTGAGAACGGGGCCCACTTGCCACGTAGGGTGTATATCAAACACACAAAAGGGTTATAGGAGTAAGTTGCCCCTATTTTCCAGGGTGGGCAGATGAGTTTATGAATATCAACAAAAATGTAATTTAATTATCCTCATCCATTATCTGGAAAATATGTACAAAAGTGAGATGTAAACCACCCCACTTTGTTCCATTTCGCCGTTCTTCTTGGCCAAGGTGGTGAATGTATTTTAGAGCTGCTGTGTAACTAAGGCTGGTATCTGTGTGGCAGCTAGACTGAGGGAATATCTCCTGGAATGTGTACTGTCTGCTGGAGGAGCCCGGGCTTGTCTAAAGTGCTAACTACCACAGAAAGCAAAGCCGGTAGTGACCAGTGCTGTGTGGGAATCCTGCGGCCTGTCTAAGCAGTTTCTGTGTGAATTTCAACAGACTTTTGCAAGAACAGATATCACTATGTTGACTGATAATCCATCATAAGCCTGAGAGAGTGGTGCTGCTGCTAAAATGACTGTAGAGAAAAAACACTGATTGGCCCAGAGACTGCAACTGCCGAAGACACATCATCAGGGATGAATTGGCCTGAAGGGCGCTGCTGCAATACCTGAGCACCTGTCTGCACCCAGGCAAGGAGGCCACCCTTCCTGAAGCTGAGTGCCGCTGCACAGGCCTGCCACACTGACTTCATCCAGAGGTCCCTGTTCCAACACAAAATTGCCATCTTGGCCCCCACAGAAGTGAAGCTGTTGCTGCGAGGTTGGATATGCAAACCACATCTCTAAAACTGCAATACCAACCAGTGAATTGAAGCAGGGCTCAGCCTGTAACTAGAATGAGTGACTGGAATGCGCAGATGGGTCTGCGGCATCGACCTAAGATTAAACCATAATATCCCCTTTTTCCACAAAAGATCTCCAGGCAAAATTTGCACCCCTTTTTCCCACTTGTTGGGGACTGTAAAGGTTCCCAGGGTTTGTAGTTTCCCATGAAGAGACCTAAAAAAAATAAACAAAATGTTAACATTTAGCATTTCACATAATTGTGCTTTGCAGGAAAGCGTGTGGTGTTTTTGAAAAGCTTTGTTATGCTAAGATCCTCCTCTTCCCAGTTTTCAGAAACCGACATAGATCATGCAGTTTTCTTGCATGGATCCCACCCATCCTTATTAAATAGGATGGCATGTAAATGTCAAATGTTTGGTTAAAAAACTAAATTTCCATACATCTATTTGACAGAAACTCCAAAACTTGCAGTGAACAGTGAAATTCCTACCATCTGACATTCCCACACTTCTCCCAATGAAAATAGTGCACCACATTTGTGAGTGCCCTATTGAACCAAACAGGAACTGTTCATATCTGAAGCTGTAAAGTTAATGTCTGTCAATATGGTTTTACATGGTTACCGTTTTAGTCATTTCCTATCCTATCACATGCATAAAGCCCATTCTCACATGTACGGTTCCATTTTTCTTGAGAGGCATGTGGGAATGCAAGAAGGTAAGACCTTTGCCATTGGATGATGTTCCTGAGATTTCTACAACATAAATAAGGGAAAATTGCATTTCCTGACCCTTACAGAGACATTTGCAAGACATTCTGGGTTATAAAATGTGCTGTGATCTATGCACCCATATCAATACCCATATTATGGATTATACTGGATCTCCAGTTTTGGGAAATTTCCAGAGTTGGTACAGTTTCTTTGGTGCCATCAGACCCGAGACAGAAATCTAAGAAAATTGGTGGCTTTTTTACAAGCCCCTTGCGTTGCCGGTATGTCACTTTTAATATGGGAAAAAGTGATGCACAGGCGGCACAAGGGGCTTGTAAATAAGCCCCTTGGTATTTAAATTGTAGTTTGGACGTTTGTAGGGTATTTTGGGTTGGCAGGATTTCCTGGGTGCTGGCTGATCGCTGACCCAAATACTTTTCTCATCCCTCATGGAACATGAGTAGAAATTGGGATTTCTTTGGGTGTGAGTTTCACATATAGGCTAGGAGAATGGAGGGCAAACCACCATTCTGCTTCCCTGAGAGGGAACAGGATGCAAGGATAAGTCGATCCCCCTAAATTTAGTCTTTTTAAACCTTTCGCTGGTGTCTAGGGGGGGGATCTGCACCCCCAGGAGGGCAAAGACACTATTTGCTCTCCATTGGTGGAGAGGTGCAGCCCAATACCAAAATGGAGCTGACCCAAAACCTCATTCTTTAAAAAAAAAAAAAAAATCAATGGTGTGTAGTGGTCATTATATGGGAAATCTGCCTGACAGTGGGACAGAATGAGTGTCGGGGTCTTAAAGCTAGGGATGTGTGTCCTGATTGGAGGTGTGTAAAATTTGCGCAATTTACTTTTTCATAGTTTTGCGAAATTAATGCAAATTTACTCGGAATTAAGCATTATTACGCGAAATGCAAATTTCTCATTTCATGTTATATTTTATTGTGAAATGTGTCCTTGTGTCAATTTTTGACACAAGAACACATTTAAACAAAGCAATGGATTTTACATTGGGGCCATTCCTCCACCCCAAATGTGGTAATACAATATTTTTGTCCCCGCAGGGCAGATAGGGAGTTGGCCCAGATTGGGATTGGGATTAGCCCCTTATCTGCCCTCCAGGGAGGATAGAGTTCCCAATAGACACCAAAGATGTCATATTAGGGAAAAAAGGGATGGGGTGGCCCAACCAGGCATCTGGCCATGCTTCCAGCACAAAAAGAGCAATACAGTCTTTCTGTCCTTCCTCAAGGAGCAGATAAGGAGTTGCCTCAATTGGGGTTTGCCCCCAATCTGCCCCCAGGAGTAGAAATCTCACTAGACTCCAGGTATTTTATTGGGGCAAACAATTGGGCAGAGTGTCCCACTCTGGCATCCTGCCAGGCCACCTTTTTAAAAGTAGCAATACAGTCCTTCATCCCCCACGGGGGGAAGATACGAAGCTTGCCCTAATTGTAGAAAGCTATTTAGAATTTATTTTGGGGCAAATATAATTGTGGAGGTAGCCTACCCTGGCATCTAGACAGGTCGCCACCTTGAAAGGTGCAAGAGAGTTATTCTGTCCCCTTGGGGTGGCTGGGGACTAAATCCCCGCCTATCCCCAGGCAATAGAGAGGAAAGCTCAATTCTTCTGGCATTGTTTTTACATATGGGCCAGCAGAGTGGGAGTAAACCCCAATTTTCTCCCGCTTGCGGCTGAATGGCTGCACTATTTTGCATTAGGTAAACTGGCAATCAAGAAATTCAATTAAACCCAGTCATGTTTTAAAACTAGACACCCACCAAATGTAAAATTGTAGGCAAACTTTGGGGCAGGCAGTGCATAGTGGGTAAGAAAACATAATTGAATCCATGCAAAGCACACAACCCTGGCCTCCTCTGGGTTTATAGCTTTCAAACAGTTTTAGGTTAGGTAGGTTTTGCTTGGTGCAAACGAGTCTTGGCCCAAATAAGTCCACTACCCCCTGGCCAAAACAGGTCAGTTTTTGACTGGGAATGCGGATGTGTCCCTATTGCGTTTTGGGGCCTTTAGAGTTGCAGGTGCTAGTCTAAGCCACACAAGTGGGGTAGCATTTTCATTGGTAGAAGTGTGGGATCCCAAGGTGGTAAGGAATTTTGTGGATCCCCACAGATTGCGGGCGTATCTGTCATAGAAATGTGAGGACAATGTGTAATTTTAGGCAAAGTTTGAGATTTCCAGGCCATTCTGGTTAAGAAAACATAAAAGAAGCCACACAAGGCAGATCACCCTGGATTCAACCAGGTGCCTGGTTTTTAAAAATGTTTACATTTTTAGCTTTTCTTGGGTGGCAGCCGAGCCCGAGTTCAATTACCTCCGCTACCTCCATTGGCAAAATAGGTCATTTTCTGGACAGGAGATGCTGATTTCTCAACATTGCTTTCTGGGGCCTTTTGTATTCTGGGTGTTGTGCTGAGCCACACAGGTGAAGTAGTGCTTTCATCAGGAGTAGTGCAGCAACTCTGGCGGTAGAAGTGCTATGGATCGCCACAGATGACAAAAATGTGAGAAAATGCATGAATTTAGGCACAGTTTGAGGTTTGCAGGGCAATGTGTGTAGGAAAACTACATGGAATCCATGCACGGCACACCATCCTTGAATGTCTAGTTTTTAAAAATGTCTAGGTTTGGTAGGTATCCTTGGGTGGTGGCCAAGCCTGGACCCAAGGACTAGTCAGAAAATTCCCCCTTTGACCACACTTTGAACAAAAACTCTGATGACCCTGAATGAACAAAGAAAGTAAGCCCGACCATAATAGTTCCCTTCACCTTTACAATCATTAACCGGTCTATTCATCCTGCCACCATTGCACACATCCATCCTCCTTTCACCTTTCCATCCTTTGATTATTCTAACTATCTATTGAAATTCCATCTATTCATCTGTTCATATATTTGTCAATCCTTTTACCCATCCATCCACCTTTTCACCTTTCCATTTTTCCATCCAACCATTCACTTCACAAATAGATCTATTATCCGTTCACTCTTGGGGCCATTCATCCTTTTACTCCTCTGTTCATTTTACCAGTCACCTATCAATCACTCTCTCTTCCATCCTTCCACCAACTGATCCTTTCACCCTTTTATCCTTCCCTTCATCCTTTTAGCCATCCAACTTTGCAGTCTCTTCCTTTCTTGTTTTCATCCACCATTCCTTTTACTTTGCCTTTTATCAATCCTTACTTTGTTATTTCCTTTCCTCTTTACGCCTTTAGTTGCTTTCACCCTTTCTTCCTTCTCCCCTTCCTCTTGTGCAGGTTTCTAACCAGCAAAATTATTTCTAATCTTACATTATGTTTTCTTACTTGCCTTCCTCTCTTCAACTCTATTTTCTGCTCTCTCTTTACTTTTGTCTTTGTTTGTATCATTTCTTTCTCTTTCCCCATTACTAAACTTGGCTCACCTAGCAGTGCTCATCCCCCACATCTTAATGATGCCTTGCTATTCCCTTAGCACGTTTTATGAGCTTTTGTCTGCAGCCTTGCAGCCTTAAGATGCTAAAACATGGGGTTCTCACCCCACTGCCGGGCCCAAATACCTTCAAGGCCAAAACAAGTTATTTTTAATAGGAAATATTGATGTCGCCATGTTGCATTTGGGGCCTTTTGTGTTGCAGACAGTAGGCTGAGTGGGGTAGCATTTTTATTGGGCGCTCTGTGAGAATGGAGAACATTTGTTATTATGAATTTAATTTTTCTTTGATATTGGCTTCCAAATGTAAGCCAAGGTGCAAAAAGATCACATTTTGCAAATTGCCCTCTGAATCACATAATAGTATGGGTAATCCCAAATTCAGAGGTGTACAAATACCTACTATTCCTAAACCCGGTATCCAGTGCACATTTCAGAAATACAAAGGTTTGCTTCCTGTTCATTTTTTAATTCATTACATTTTACCATATGAATTGCTACATGGGTTGGTACACAATAAAAAATCATTACAAGCTTAAGCTCAATCAAGCAATTAATAGATTTGCATAGTACTCGTGAGGGTATCCAGGGGCTCTGTTGTGGGCTCTGGGTATCACATGTTTTTAGACAACCAACAAACACTATACTCCCCTGCAACCAGAGTCTGATGGATGTAACGGTATGTTACTTTTGTAAGTCAGCCATTGGAGCAAAATATTTCAGATGAAAACATTGTCACCAATTGATTTTTCCTCCTTAATTTCATTATATTTTATTACAACAATTAGTTTCTTTGGGAAACCGTGATCAAGCTACACAAATGAACCCTTTCTAAATTTGGAATTTTGCTTTAGCTTTCTTGGTTCAACTATGGGTTTTGCAACTGTTTCCACCACAAACTGCAAGTAGGATGAAACCATAAAAAATAGGAAAAATGGATTGCTAGCTAGAAAACGGCAAAAAGGGTGTAAAAAAAAATTGGTTTCTACAGCTCTACTTATTCCTTTAAGCTGGGGAGACGGTAATGTTAGTACAGCAAACCTTTTGTTGATGCCATTTAAATAAAAAAAACATTTGATATCTTTCACTGCCCTAGTATTTTGATTATTCCAACAAAAACCAACATTTGACTGTATTTCCTTCATTTACTTGGTTCACGCCAGAGAAATCCACAATCTCTGGAAACATTTAGAATCCACAGAAGGTGGATATAAAGATCACAAATTTGGTCTGGATAACTTTTCTGGAAAAGAGTTATAGAAGCTTAAGCAGAAACTGCTCCAAACATCCAAAAAGGTCTCCGCAACAGGATGAAAAAAAGCCCTACCAGTCAAGAGGTTAAACAACACAAGTATCATAGCATCCATATGGTCACATTATGTAAATAACCTAGGGAGGACAGCGACATCATATTCCTACTGGGTGGATGACACCTGTGTGCCTTTGTGTCTACCATCTTGGAGATCCCACTATCTCTATATATTGTAGGAGACAATGGAAACCTTCACAATTTACAATTAATGTTTATATTTAAATGCATTTATGGCTAGAATCATGAGGAAAGGGAGCCTGCTATTCTGAGAGAGGATGTTCATATTGTTTTTGTGCTCTCAAGAGGCATAACAGCTGCTTAGTGATGAGGGACCATAATAAACAGAAGGGTTATTACCATTGTGGAATCTAAGCTCTGGTATAATTATTATACCCTTATAGCCCTGCTGCCGAGGGTCATACTGGTTGTTAAAGGCCCTGAATCAAAGTTGTAGACTTAAGCCAAAGGCAAGGGCCTATAACGAGAGAGAGGCCTTTATAAACCAGTACAGCCCCATGCAGAAAAGCTATTAAGTTATTAGAACATTCCATCCACTAAGGGTAGAACATTAAAAATTTAAAAGGGAGAAACAAAAAGTCAAACATTGAAATGTTGAAGCAGAAGATTTATACCAGTCCCATTATTATCCCTGAGTCACTTTGTTGTCTTCAATGTAGCTTCCAACATTCCAATGTTACTAAAGACAGGGCACCCTTATATTCAAAACATCAATACCTGTTTTGGATCAATGCGAGATCTGTTAAGAACAGAAACCTGTAGTTTTTACATAAAATGCTACAGTAGTTCAGCTCTTGTTATTCTCTCAACACAATTACTATTAAGATAACACACAATAAATGGTGGGAACCACAATAATGACATTAGGGGCTCTTACCATCATTGCACTTAGGTACATGTAAATCATAATTTTGAATATGTTGCTGTGAGTTGGCCTCCTGTATCTTTGTGAAAAAATGCCTTAACCAGTTGGCATGCAATCTCATCATTCATGTTGCTTATGTCATTCTGTAATTTAAATATCAAGTCTTCTTTGTTGAAAGTAATTTCACTTGCTCTTGTTGAGTCCAGGCCTGGATGTATGATACCAGACAATAGTTATATCAAAGACTCCCAAAAGTAATTAACATAGGTTCCCCGAGCTCTAAAGAGCATCAAAGTTCCCAGGCAGCAAAGGGCATTAATATTGTTACTAGGCAGTAATACACATCAATGGCCTCATGCACTTTTGAGCCTGGATGGCCCCAGGCCAAAACAAGCCTAACTGGTCCTATGCATTAAAGACATCTATGGTGACAGTCAATATTTACCCTCAATTGACTCAGGCAGTAAGCACTAGGACCAAGCAATACACATGAGTGCACCTCAGTGACCCAAGGCAGGAATGAGCGTCAATGCCCACAGGCAGTAATGAACATCAAAGGCCCACGCCATTATCAGCTCCAATGGACACACCACTCAGGAGCATCAACAGCTACAGGCACTAGACAGCATGCAGGATACACTAGATCCATGCAGTAATTACTCTGACTCCTGGCAGCATCCGGCACACATCACGTGGGGGGAGCGGAAGAAGGGCACTTGCTGAGTGCAGGTTTCAGCTCCATGAGAAGTATGGACTCTAGAAGAAGCAGTGGCCTTTCACAAGCAGTTCTTTACAACCACAGGGCTCATTGTGAGCATATTTTTATACACTTGGAGGATTTCTTGCTACTTCAAATTTTTACCCTTCATAGACCATGAATTATTATTAAAACATGTCTTTAATATGATTTCCGACTGCCTATAAAGCCTTGGCCTTTTAGCCAATATATTTAAAAAGTTTGCTGTAAATGGCACCCTTAGGCCCCATGATATCCAAACTTTCTGTGGAAGGGGTAACTTTATGTGCATGGACTAAGGTCTGCGATAGTGATAGACTGAGGACCAAAGGCATTTGACTGTTTCCTGTTACTAGAGAATATATGTTTGGAGTGAGAGGAGGGTGCTCCCACTGAAGTGGATCTTGAAAACTTCCTACAAAATCTTTCACAGTGGGTTGAGGGGTTTACGTACATACCCACTATTAGGGGTGTGTAAACTTAAGAAAGTCCAGGCACTCCCAAATCACATTTCCATGATGGGCTGACTTGGCTGACTGGCGCCAATTGGTATCCTGCTCTGAACCCCTTGTTTTCTGATCTGAGCCTCTTATGCAAACATTCCTTGCTAAACCTGCAACCCCTTCCCTATCTACCACTGCCAATACTTTGAACACAACAGAACAGAACATAATGGCCGGTTCTGGTGGCTCAGTGGACAAATACATCCACTGTAGGGGCCTGTGTTTGACTGCATGGTCAGAGGTTCAAATCCTGGCGCGTCCACTTAGCCTTGCATTCTTCTGAGGTCGATAAAATCAGTACCATTGATTTGGGTAACATTAAACATCTGTTATTCAGCACCAAGATACCCACTGGAGAATGTGCGCAATACAAGTAATGTTATATCAGGTTTTACATTAGCATGCCATCTGCACCCTGCTGGCACCTTACCCCACACGTCTAACCACCAACTGTGGAAGGATGCAATCTAATCTCCAGAGAGGACGTCGCACCCACGAACATCTGGGAGCAGGAAATTGTCATAAGGAAGGTCAGTCAAGAATCCCTACTTTGTCTTAGTGCACTGACTGAATTCAGGAAACCTTGGCTCTGTTCTTCAAGTGTGGGAAAAGGGTTCACTGAACTCCACCCCATTTAAAGAAAGCCATGTACCACTGAAATAACGTGTTTCTGCCGCTGGGGTGTTTTCCAAAGAATTATTGGTTTGCTGCATTTGCCCCAAAATCCATCAACTGCTAAGTAATTTGCAGATTCCAACAAAAATTGTTTAAAGCTCAAAATAATCAAAGGTTACTAAATAACACCTCACACGCAATAATCAAGGGTTAATTGACCACCTATCAATTACTAATCTCTGTATTCAAGTGTTAATATGATATTAATGAGTTGAAAGGGTGAATTGACCAAGGTTCGGGATGGGCAGTTCCCATGAGTAGCAGGGTCAGTACTAATTTGCAGTAGGTGGGCTCTGGGCTGATTTAGAGCTTGGTGGACAGCTACTCCATTGTAGCAGAGATGGAGTACCCTGTCTGGCAAGGCCCACCCACATAATTTTGAGTCAGGCAGGCTGCAAGTTTTAATCTGACAGAGTGAAATATACTCCTCTGTCAAAAAACTTCCTTTGATGGCCCAACAAAGTAGAGGCAATCGGAGGTAAGACATCCGGTCTTCTGTTCTATTTAGAGTGGACAGTTGGATGGCTTTTTTTCACTGTCCATCACCGCCAAGTATATCTTTGCAGGGAGGGATAGTTAAAAAAAGATACATGACTCATGCACCATGGGAGGAAATTCCCATTGTGTGGGGTCATTATTTTTTGGGGGGCATCTTCCACCAACTCACACAAAGACTCCAGACCATCCAAAACACCTCCACCAGACTAATCCTAGACGTCCCCAGAAGCGCTCACCTCACTCCCTACCTCACTGAACTACACTGGCTACCTATCTAGAAATGTTGCAGATTCAAGCTGCGAATCCACACCTACAAAGCCCTCAACAACACAGCATACCTCAATGACTGACACCATCTCTGCCAACCTTCCAGACAGCTACACTCCACCTCTCTCTCCCTCGCACGCACAAGTGCCTGGCATCTTCAGAAGCAAGTCAGGAGGGCACGCCTTCTCATTCATTGCTACCAAAAACTGGAACGAACTTACTCAACACATCAGGACTCCAACTCCACTTCTCAATTTCTGCAAAAAATACCTGGCTGTTCAATTATGAGCACCGCTGGGCCTACACTCCTGCTGCAGCTTTTGGAAACCCTCATCGGTGATAAGCTGCACCATACAAATATACATTACATAACATAACAAACTTTTTCATAAACAAACACCCGCTTTGGGAGTGTCTTTTGAAAAATAAAAAACTTTAGAAAGCTGTGATGGCTGGCCATCATGGTTGACGGAGCAGTCAGTCAAACCTTTCTTACATTGAGAGGAACTGTCATTATACCAGTTCCTACCAAAGTATAAAGATTTCCACAGGGCCAGCGGACATCTCTAAATCTGGCAGGCGGAGCAAAGGCAGGATGCCAGATGTAAAGTCCTCCACCACCATGTCTGCCTTTACTCTGTCTGCCAAAACCTAACTCAGGCCCTCTTTCTAGTGGAGTGGGTGTATGATTTCCAATAGTATGCTTGAAAACCTGCGACTGGCGCAGCTTCCCAAGCCTACTACTGCCAATGTTTGTGAATTCCAAAAAGAAGTAAATTTGCATTCATTCAAGGAGTACTTCTATGGGTGCATATTTGCAAATTGTTTTGTAAACAACTCCATATATACTTAAGTTCTTGATCCAAAAAATGAACAAGTTAAAACCTCTTCATGAAATCAGGACAACGAGAAAATCAACACAAACATAGCAGACCAAGCTAAGAAAGCATTTAATTTGGGGGTGCCACACTCCATACACCCTCCTGAAACTACACCCCTGTGTGACAGCTCCTCTATATCTTATGCAAAACTGGTGTGGATCACTGTATCACTTGTGATGTCTGTGTGAAATCACCTATAGTGGATTTTGGCTAACTGTTTGCGTCCACTGTTGGCAGGTCTGTCATGTCATGTGCATCTCTGAGCCTCCCTTTTCAGCATCCGTTCTTCGCATTCAGCTCACTTTTTAAATCTCTAAAATTGGGTTTTTCCAACTCATAGATATCAGCTGTGAAGTCAGAATCAATGAATCTGCTTGGTACCTTGGTGGCCTTAGTCCTGGGGAGTAGCCCCAGCAGTCGTAACCCAGGAGTACACAATATATCCCACTATGAAACGTGATTAACAACCTGCAAGACTCTGTTACAATATAATTTCAGCTCTTTTAACACAGGGCTTGATGTTGTCATCTTGCCATACAATTGGTTCACTCATTATTCACAGGTTTACAGTCACCCTTCCTAGTAATGAAACAGTTAAGTCTGGTGTTCCTGCTATTGAATTAAAGGATGTTGTTAAAGCTATTAGTAAATGTCCCTCGGGCAAAGCCCCAGGCCCTGATGGGGTCCCTGTAGGATTCTTTTTGTACCGAAACCAGAGATTGCGAATTGAGAGCAAGAAATCTTCTGTGAGTAATTACATCCCTCTCACCACTAGCCCTCAGACAGATTCTTATCTTGATTGGATTCTGCACACTTTTCATAGATATTCGTTAACACCATTAAGGTTCAACACTGTACTTCATGGTAGCTTTTCCGATGCCAGTTACTCATTATGGCACTATGTGACTTTATCACAGCCTGGACGCCTTTTAGTATATGCACTCTTTATAAATGTGTTTTTATTTCATTATCTGGCTATTATGACAGTCGTAGACTGTATAGAATTTTCATATAATCAGTTAACTTACTTTGTGTTTTTAGCCAGCCCAGGCTGCACAGCCTTTCCTACCCCTACCTGAGCGTTATTGAGTGTTAAGGAAAAATACCTATTAAATTCTGGTTAGATTCAGCAAGCGTTTAACATTTTAAAGTGTATAGGTCCAGCCCAAAAGCACAAGCTCTTGTCTTTATGCAGTTTGTACCAATTACTATGCAGGAAAGATTGGATTTGTGTGCTCCCTCTTTGACTGCAATGTTCTTTTGGAGATACTGCCAGACAGGTGCAATCACAGCCTAGTGCCACAGGACTCCGAAGACTAGTCCCACGAAGCAGAGACAGAGCAGTAATCAAAGGCACCCATCAGCACTGTATGCCTGTGTGATGGTGACAGACAAACTACACCACGCATTGTGGGTAGAAGGCTTAGTCAGACCACTAGTCTCACTACATTTCTGGTGCAGTCCAGCTGGAGTCTACTTGCACCAATGTAGGGCCCCACGGAAGGCCCTGATGGTATGCCACATGTCAATGTCCAGTGCAGAACAGCATTATACTCCCTTCTTGACTGCAACATCCATGTGGACTTTTGCTGGGCCAGTGCAATCAGAGGAGAGCACCAACTGACTTAGATTCCCTGTTCCTCGCACAGCAGGATCTGGATTGCATCAAACATGTGCCCTTCAAATGTACAGCTCCAAAAAAGCAGTACCCAGTACACTGCACCACCTGCAGCAGGCTTGTTCATGCCACTAGTCTTTTAGTCTGGTCTGGTTCTGACCTGCCAGAGAGAAACTGTTTGTTGCAGGATTTAGCCCAGATGTAGTCTGGCCAAGGAAGAGGGCTGTAAATGACCCCACCATAGTTACCGAGGTTGTGAATGAGCTAAAAATGTATAGTAAATTCAGAGTTGTTCCAAGCAGGGGGCCCCAAGTTATGTTTGGACAAGGGCCTCCAAAATCCATAAAATGTCCGCGTCTTAAGACACGATTTATTGATTCCCATCATGAGATGTGCTAATCTTAGGCAATTCACAGAAGCCCAGGTTTTTATACAAACTTTACTGTCAATTTGCTGTGCAGTTGTGAAATATCTCAAGCATGCTGTTAGCTTAAGAAAAGTTTTGAGATGATTTTCCCATTACCTTTTTAGATGCTGTCAGTTTAGATATATTAGCTGAAGGTGTAAGACTGAACTGCCTTTTTTATGAAGCAATTATTGCTGTTATATGATAATCAATTATTCCGTCACATTTTTATATCTGTGTTTAACTGGTATTTAGAACAATAATTAGTATTTTATTTTTTACCAATCTGTAATTTCATGATGGCACTTTTATGACTGTGATGCGATTGATGAATTTTAATGTAGTTTTATAGTTTCTTTTAAACCTAATAAAGTTTAAACTGACTGATTTACTGACTGACTGATAAAAGTCAACCTTTACCTCCCTGCATCGTAGACATACAGTGGCTGCCGTAAGGAACATAGAATGTAATCTTTTGGGGTTCTTGTAAACCCTGTATATATTTGTTGGACATGACCCTTCTTCGGGGGATTTTCCTAAAACATTTTGCTTTTTGTCCTCCTGGTTTTTGCCCACTCTCTTTACGTGTCCTTAGGACTCTGGGCACATTCCCACTGAACTGCAGCAGGGAAGTGCGCACGCCCTTCCTACCCATACCAGGATAGAGTGCTTGCTTTATTGGTTTAGGTGTTGTATCTGTGAGTGCCTTATAAAAAGGTACACCACATACCCAGGGAGGGTGCTACACCAGCTAGTAGGGGGAAGCCGCACTGATTGTGCCACCCACAGGAATACCCTGTCAAAAATGTCTCACGCTCAGGTTGGCCTGTCTCACTCAGTAGGCAGCCCTGAGGAGGCCTTCACTACCACCAAACCGGGGTAGGTGAGTGGCCGGGTAGGTACACCTGTGCATGCACTGTCCGGGTAGGGAGGAACCCCCATGTGGGTTTTCCTTACCTAGGGGGTCGTCTCTCCCCAAGGGACACCTCCCAGGTTTTTCAGATTCTCTTGTTGTGGCCTTAGAGCCTGGGGCACTTTCCCACTGTAAATGCAGTGGGAAAGTGTTCGCGCCCTTCCTACATAAGTTAGGAAGTGGTGCTTACCTGAGGTTTCTAACCATAGGTTAGGTCTGCCATTGCAGGCCTGTGTGTGCGCACTCGTACCTATGGGGGTTGTAAACCGGTGTCCAGCCTGCCATTGCAGGCCGATTTGCACATTTGCACCTATGGTGTTTCTACACATGTGTCCAGCCTGGCATTGCAGGCTGGTGTGCACATTTGCACAGATGGTGTCTCTAAACACGTGTCCTGCCTGTCATTGCAGGCTGGTGCACGCATTTGCACCGATTGTGGCTCTAAATGTGTGTCCCGCCTGCCATTGCAGGTTGGTGTGCGCTTTACACCAATGGTGTTTATAAACATGTGTCCAACCTGCCATTGCAGGTCTGTTTGTGTGCAATTGTGCATCTACTCAGGATGGCCTGTTTAAATCACTAGCCATCCTGAGAGGACCTTTTACTATCACCAGAGCACCCTGCATGCTCATTGCGTGCCGTGTCCGATTCACAGGTTGCAACCCTCGAAGGTAGGGGTGTAACCGTAGTAGTGCCTCATTCTACCTCGTGAGGTATTGCTGAACTTGCATCTGTGTGTGTGACTAGAACTCTATGGTGCGACCAATATCAATGCGCACCGGACGTTGTGCCTCATTTCGAGGGAGGTACGGAAATTGCAACTCTTCATTGTGTGTGACCGGAATGGTCTGATGGGACTTGTATCATCGCTCACCAGACGTTATGCCCAGATTGCCTGGGTGCGACTTTGACTGACGTGTACCTGACGGGGTGTCTTCTTCTTCCGAGAAGCTCCTCTGCTTCATTCTCCATTCATGGATTGTTCCCTTTTTGGCCCTCAGAGCGGCGGGCCAATTGCCCTCTCCTCACCTGGCCTTTGCCGACATTGTGTTGCCTAGTAGCATTGCCCGGCTTGGGCCTGGGTGGTGAGAGTGATTGACTGGGCTGGAGTAACGCTTCTGAGAACAATCGGAATCGGGTCAAGGCTGAGACTGGGTCACCCTCCTATGCTTTTGCAGAACTGGGCTGGTGCCAGAAGGCCCTTGTGGACCCCTTTGGTGTGACCAACTATTACCCTCAGCCTGTTTCTGCTCCGCATCCTCTGGGTGAACTTCTTGAGTGGCTGCCAAACCCCCTTTGATGACTGCCTCCTAATTAGTCCTGCTACCTATCCCCCCACCTGCTCCCCTGGGACCCTGACTAGGAATGGCTTTGGCCACGTGCTGCCTAGTGCCTGGGGGAGGACAGGTTATCTCCAATCGGTGGGTGTAGAATAGTCTGGGTGAGTTGAAGGGTGGAGGGAGGCTTGGGGCCATGGGGTCTGCAGTGTGTGATCAATTGACCTGCTGGGTATCAGTAAACCGCATTAGGGTGTTGAGTGCTTATGTGTGAGTGCATTCCATACAGACCTGCCTGATATCTGTTGCACCACGTGCTGGTGCAAAGTGAGTGTGTGTGTGGGAGTGACAGTCTGTGGACTTCCTGTAATTCACGACACTGGCTGGCGGTGTTGCCTTACACGTTGATTTCTTGCCAGAAGAGCATTACGTTTGACATTGGTTTACCCGCGCAGCCTCGGTCCACGCTGCTGCTAAAAAGTGGTATAATTCTTTGTATGTACATATTTCTGATATCGTTGCGATCTGAGGTGCACCCTCTTACTGTGTGGTATTGAATTATAAGAATTGCTAGGGTAAGCATGGTGTGAACAACATGCTGCACCGTATAATGCTGCTGGGGTGGGTATAGAATAAGATCTTTCCCAGGTGTGCATATTACTGATGTCATTTGAACACAGTTGGGCCTAGTACTGCTAGTAATAATTCCAAATCAGATTTATGCCCAGAAATACATGATGTTCATGTTGTGTTGATTATTATGTGTGTTGAATACCCACGTTATTTACATACATCATGTGTGAAGTCTCTTTTGTGATGCTCAAGGTATTTATCGTAAGTGCTGTGCCAATGCTTTACACATTGCCTTTGTGATAAGCCTGACTGCTTAATGCCAAGCTACCCAAGGGTGAGCGCAGGTTATACAGTGTGTGTAATCACCCGTCCCTGACAGGAGTGGTAGGTTCTGCCTGGCTTTTAGTCAACCATAAGTGCACAAATTGTGTGTGTTACTTAAAAGTTACCATATTTGAGCCACAGCACAATTTTTCACTGCTCACATGTATGGCAAAACCTAGCACATAAGCAGAAAAGCAGCCATATCACACCAGAAATTGGAGCGTGGGACTCCCCAGGCTCAGTTTAAATTATTCAGTACCAAATTGTGTCTGTCGACCTGGCAGCATCCCCCTTACTGGTACTAGTACATTTTTATAATAACGCCTGTGTTTTAGACATATTGGATAGTTTAAGTCAACTTGGTGCTGATCTGGGATCATTAATCAATAAGGGGAATAGAGATGAAATCTTGGTATGGGGGGAGATTTTAACATCCAACCCTGTCAACTGGCAGCTAACAAAATCTGTGGCATGACCTCCCCACAAACGATGATGTTACTCACTTTACACACACAAAGTACGGAGAGAAACTCAATGAGTTACTTTTTAAATATGACCTAGGGTTCAGTAATGAATTTGGAGATAGACCAGTGGCAGTACCCTGTACATTTGAGTGTAGCATGGTAAGAAGCGTTATTGATTTCCTGCTTTTTTCCAATTGTTATTCTGCCTTAGTTAATTATTTTAAAATATATGATCTTGCAATGAGTGACCATTTTCCCCAGAGCTTAGTGTTGAACATTAAACCTGTAAAAAATCAAGGGGTTTGTCATCATACTCTGTCAGTGGATAATATAGAGTTCTCTTGTTTGAATGGTTTTACTTTACGCTGGTCTATGATTGACCCAACCAGATTCTTAGAACAACTGGTCCTTCACCAGAGGCGGGTCTTTGATGCTTGCTTAGATGAGACAGCTGAAGCTACTACGATTACAGAGGCATTTAACCAAATCATTAAAGCAATTAAAGTAGGGCTAACTTCTAACCAGGAGAGGGGAGCTGCAAAAACTAAGGGTTGGTTCGACCATGCCTGTACTAAGGCTCACAAAGATTTGAAAAGAGCCTTAAATAGTGTGCCAAGGAACGTCGTGGAAGTACAGCATTGTAGACAATTGTACAGGCTTGCTCTAAAAAAACGCAAAAAAGGTCTGAAAGAGGAGGCCTGGGAAAAACTGCATGAGGTGAGCCGTAATAAGGATACCATGGCGTTCTGGCGTGTTATTAACTCCCCCTTCTTTAGCGATGATGACAAGCCCAGAATAGAGGTTGCAGTGACTGAAGAGGACTGGGTAGCCCATTTCTCTAAACTATATGCTGATACAACAGAACGGGGTAGTAATAGCTCTATACCTGTACCCGTGATGGAGTCTTCTATGTCCACATTTTCCCCTAATCAGTTTAACTTCAACTTTATATACACACAAAAGAAAATAAGGTGAACAAGTTGCAATTTTTAATTCCTTTTGAATTCCCCGCTGTGTCCTCTGATCTCTTCGTTGGAGTGATCTTCTGTGTGTATATATATATATATATATATATATATATATATATAAATAAAGTTAAGTCAGGAGCACAATCACTTTGTAAAAACTGCCCTCACCCACAACAAGTTGTGGCATGCTTCATCATAGGGCTGCTGCAAAACGCCTCAGCGCAGACCAACGCTAGAGGCGGAGCAATAGGGAGGGGTAAGCAATACAAACAAATAAAAAAGGGAAAAGAAAAGGATCCTAAATAAGTGCAGACGATGAATGTTAAAACTGACTAAGGGATATCGTCATAACAATTTTATTCCTGGATTCCCTTGTCAGGATTAAAAAAGGGTGAGCAATATCCCTGGATGGTGGTGGCGTGAGTGCGTTATGCACTCTCCACCCCTCCGTTTTGCATAGAGGTCAACATGTTTCTGCCGGATTCCGTCTCTCTACCGGCATTCATCAGGACAAAAGGGGATCCCTATGCCAAATTTCCTTATTGTCTCATATACCCCTGGTACTACCACTGTACTAAGGTGTTTAATTACCCTTGGAATAGGCTTCACAGGTTCTCTCCTTAGAGAGTGAGTGGGGTGGTTCTGACTATTTTGTTACGCTTTAGTTGAAAATCCAATATGGCAGCCGCCAGTAGTTTCCCCCTTTTCTTTGGTTCGGGTTCTAGTGTTCCAGGCCTATTGGGAAGTGTTGAGGTGTTGGCACACGCGCGCGCTGCACTTCAACCGTCGATTTAGAGGAATCGGAGCGTTTTCAGTCAGCGCTTCAACTATTTCGTATTTTCGGCTGGGGAGTAGCGTATTGTTGTGTTTCTCCGCCTTCCATCTTCAAAAGAATTCCTGCAGTTTTGAACGGAGCCTGAGTCCGTTTTCCAGAGTTACTCAGCGCCCAGCTGTTCTTCGTTTCCGAGTCCAGAAGTAAGAAGGAGCTCTGAGTGGAAGTTAGTAAGTAGGTTCTTACTCTTTGAGGCAAGGTGTCTGCGTGCTATCTGCAAACCTTGAGAGGAGTCTAAAAACACTACGTTGAGTTCCTCATCGCTTTCCTGTGTAAAACTATTGAGGAACAGTAGCTAGTTAATACCAGTTCTCTGACGAAAAGACTCTCTAGCGCTTCCCAACGTGCGCTTGTTGTGGATCACTTTGTAAAGACATTCAGTTAAGTTGACATCATCTCTGCGCATTCCTGCGTCATCCAGATAAGAACTTGAACCCAAGTATCAGCTTTAGTGACTATTGCACTGCGCTTATTTGCGTAGTCAGTCAGAGGAACTATTCCTATAAGGTTCTTGGAAAAGACAACTTCCAGGGAGCAGTTATACAGTAAGATTCAGGAAAGCAGCGCAGGAGTGAGCAACTAAAGCTGCTGCTATTTGATTCATTCTACCAATGTCATCTTACTTCAGTAGATATTGATGTATATATATATATATATATATATATATTTATACTTACCAACCATATCTTCTGCGTTCAGCAATCCTATGGAAAAGACAGAAAGAAAAGATTAAAGGACAGAATAAGTTTCTTATTTACTAATGCAAAACACACAAGATGATGGACGGAATGCTGCACATTGGCAAACATTCACCCCCAGTCACAGATCTGGGTTTAATCCATCGTTATTTTGCTTCACCACGCCACCCCAGTTCAGACATAGCCAGACGTGGGTCCCGTGCTCACTACGCCACTGGAGTCAAGCTATCCTGGCTGATGAAGGCTGATAGCCTGAAACCGGTCCTAGGATGCTTGATTCCGGTCCAGGGAAGACATGGCTTGGCAGTTCGATCTGGACTGTTCCCGTGAGGCACAGGGTCAAGACTGATTTGCATATGGCTATGTCTGAACTGGGGTGGCGTGGTGAAGCAAAATAATGATGGATTAAACCCAGATCTGTGACTGGGGGTGAATGTTTGCCAATGTGCAGCATTCCGTCCATCATCTTGTGTGTTTTGCATTTTGCCCTAAGTGGGAAGGGTATGCCCAGACGTGGGTCCCGTGCTCACTACGCCACTGGAGTCAAGCTATCCTGGCTGATGAAGGCTGATAGCCTGAAACCGGTCCTAGGATGCTTGATTCCGGTCCAGGGAAGACATGGCTTGGCAGTTCGGTCTGGACTGTTCCCATGAGGCACAGGGTCAAGACTGATTTGCATATGGCTATGTCTGAACTGGGGTGGCGTGGTGAAGCAAAATAACGATGGATTAAACCCAGATCTGTGACTGGGGGTGAATGTTTGCCAATGTGCAGCATTCCGTCCATCATCTTGTGTGTTTTGCATTTTGCCCTAAGTGGGAAGGGTATGCCCAGACGTGGGTCCCGTGCTCACTACGCCACTGGAGTCAAGCTATCCTGGCTGATGAAGGCTGATAGCCTGAAACCGGTCCTAGGATGCTTGATTCCGGTCCAGGGAAGACATGGCTTGGCAGTTCGGTCTGGACTGTTCCCATGAGGCACAGGGTCAAGACTGATTTGCATATGGCTATGTCTGAACTGGGGTGGCGTGGTGAAGCAAAATAACGATGGATTAAACCCAGATCTGTGACTGGGGGTGAAAGTTTGCCAATGTGCAGCATTCCGTCCATCATCTTGTGTGTTTTGCATTTTGCCCTAAGTGGGAAGGGTATGCCCAGATGTGGGTCCCGTGCTCACCACGCCACTGGAGTCAAGCTATCCTGGCTGATGAAGGCTGATAGCCTGAAACCGGTCCTAGGATGCTTGATTCCGGTCCAGGGAAGATATGGCTTGGCAGTTCGGTCTGGACTGTTCCCATGAGGCACAGGGTCAAGACTGATTTGCATATGGCTATGTCTGAACTGGGGTGGCGTGGTGAAGCAAAATAACGATGGATTAAACCCAGATCTGTGACGGGGGTGAATGTTTGCCAATGTGCAGCATTCCGTCCATCATCTTGTGTGTTTTGCATTTTGCCCTAAGTGGGAAGGGTATGCCCAGATGTGGGTCCCGTGCTCACCACGCCACTGGAGTCAAGCTATCCTGGCTGATGAAGGCTGATAGCCTGAAACCGGTCCTAGGATGCTTGATTCCGGTCCAGCAGGGAAGACATGGCTTGGCAGTTCGGTCTGGACTGTTCCCATGAGGCACAGGGTCAAGACTGATTTGCATATGGCTATGTCTGAACTGGGGTGGCGTGGAGAAGCAAAATAACGATGGATTAAACCCAGATCTGTGACTGGGAGTGAATGTTTGCCAATGTGCAGCATTCCGTCCATCATCTTGTGTGTTTTGCATTTTGCCCTAAGTGGGAAGGGTATGCCCAGACGTGGGTCCCGTGCTCACTACGCCACTGGAGTCAAGCTATCCTGGCTGATGAAGGCTGATAGCCTGAAACCGGTCCTAGGATGCTTGATTCCGGTCCAGGGAAGACATGGCTTGGCAGTTCGGTCTGGACTGTTCCCATGAGGCACAGGGTCAAGACTGATTTGCATATGGCTATGTCTGAACTGGGGTGGCGTGGTGAAGCAAAATAACGATGGATTAAACCCAGATCTGTGACTGGGGGTGAATGTTTGCCAATGTGCAGCATTCCGTCCATCATCTTGTGTGTTTTGCATTTTGCCCTAAGTGGGAAGGGTATGCCCAGATGTGGGTCCCGTGCTCACCACGCCACTGGAGTCAAGCTATCCTGGCTGATGCAGGCTGATAGCCTGAAACCGGTCCTAGGATGCTTGATTCCGGTCCAGGGAAGATATGGCTTGGCAGTTCGGTCTGGACTGTTCCCATGAGGCACAGGGTCAAGACTGATTTGCATATGGCTATGTCTGAACTGGGGTGGCGTGGTGAAGCAAAATAACGATGGATTAAACCCAGATCTGTGACGGGGGTGAATGTTTGCCAATGTGCAGCATTCCGTCCATCATCTTGTGTGTTTTGCATTTTGCCCTAAGTGGGAAGGGTATGCCCAGACGTGGGTCCCGTGCTCACTACGCCACTGGAGTCAAGCTATCCTGGCTGATGAAGGCTGATAGCCTGAAACCGGTCCTAGGATGCTTGATTCCGGTCCAGGGAAGACATGGCTTGGCAGTTCGGTCTGGACTGTTCCCATGAGGCACAGGGTCAAGACTGATTTGCATATGGCTATGTCTGAACTGGGGTGGCGTGGAGAAGCAAAATAACGATGGATTAAACCCAGATCTGTGACTGGGAGTGAATGTTTGCCAATGTGCAGCATTCCATCCATCATCTTGTGTGTTTTGCTTTTCTTATTTACTAATCACAAACAGCATAAGAGAGCAGCTAAGCCACTGCGTAAGACAGGTAACAAGAATACAATAGAGGGGAGTGTAGTTTCTAAAAGCGGGGTAGTGAGAGAGAGGGGCTGTGTGAAGGTATTAATTGTGTTTTATGCTTGCAGATGCCTAAGCAGTACCTCGCTAGGACACCAGTGAGAAGAAAAGGCATAGCAGTGGAGTCTCTCTTGTTGTCCCCCATCCCCTTTCCCCCGCTCTACTGTGAGTGGATTTAATTATTAGCTCGCAGTGGAGTTTGGGATTCAGGGAAAAGTTCTTCTGCTCCTGTGGAAGCCCAGCTTGTTCAGGTGCGTGGTACTGACAGATTGAAGTGCCATTTACCAAACTTCCATCCGAGCAGAATGGCTGAAGGATTGGATGTCAAGGCCTTAGCGACAGTTTTAGAGGGGTTACAGAAACAGTTAAGTGAGACAATGGAAGAAAACAAGAATCTTAGAGATGAGGTTAGGAAGTCTAGTCAGGAAGCCAGTTTTCTCCGACAGAGATTTGATGACTTTGTAGCTGGTTCAAACCCCTTGTCTAAAGAACAAAAACCTCAACATTTCTCCCCGTCCCCTTCAGCGGCAGAGTTGACCACACAGGCTATACATGCAATTTCCCCGACTATACCACTTGCGGCACCAGAGAGGTTTAATGGTGAACCACATAAAGCCCAAATTTTCCTCACGCTATGTTCTTTGCATTTCCTATGTAGACCTATTATTTTTAAGGAGGATCAATCCAAGGTAGCCTTCTTATTGTCTTACCTGAGTGGAGATGCCGCAGCATGGTCCATGCCACTGGTAAATTGCAATGATCCAATTCTCTACCACTTTGAAGAATTTAAGGTAGAGTTTCTTCGTATTTTTGATCGAAGAACCATTTCCCAAACCACAGATGGGGGAGCGACCCTTGACCTTGTTAGGTAGGTCGCTCCCCCACCACACAGCTCCGCCTGTGTGTCCTGACCCTGCCCCAGCTGCCGCTGCTGAAGAAGTTGAGGCCCTCCTCCACCCGCAGGCTACCACCTGCGCCTCATCCCTGGTGGCCAGTGGTAGGCCTTAGGTTTGTATTACTGTTGCTGTCTTTCCCTGTACTGCCCTTACTGTCTTCTGGTGTCTGTGACTGCTGTTGTCTGTCTCCCCCCTGTGCCTGCATTCTTTTCTGTGCCCGTTTTTTGCCTTCTGTTCCCCTTGTTGCCCCTTCATTCTGTGCCCTCTTTTGCCTTCTGTTCCCCTCGTTGCCCCTTCATTCTGTGCCCTCTTTTGCCTTCTGTTCCCCCTCGTTGCCCCCTGATTTGTGCCCGTTTTTTGCCTTCTGTTCCCCCTCGTTGCCCCCTGATTTGTGCCCGTTTTTTGCCTTCTGTTCCCCTCGTTGCCCCATGATTTGTGCCCGTTTTTTGCTTTCTGTTCCCCTCGTTGCCCCTTGAGTCTGTGCCCTCTTTTTCCCTCTGTTCCCCTCATTGCCCCTTCATTCTGTGCCCTCTTTTGCCTTCTGTTCCCCCTCGTTGCCCCCTGATATGTGCCCGGTTGCCTTCGGTGCCCTCGCCGCTCCCGTTCCCGCCGCTGCGTCCCCTGCGGCCCGCCCCCTCACTGCCCATTCGCTGCCCCTGCCCTGCCCCTGCCTCCCGCCTCCCAGCTGCTCCTCCCTCCCACCTCCCCATATATAGTGGCCGCTGCACGGCCGCGTAGTGGGCGCGCCGAAGGCGCACCTAAGGGAAGCCCGTCTGCGCCGGTCCGCGCCTGGACCGTGCCCAGCGCCAGACCCCCTGGTCATCGCGCCCCCCGCGCCCGCCACGACGACTGCCACCGATACGATGCCAGCACACTCCACGCTCTCAACTCCGGACGGACCCACACCTGCTTCAAGGCCGCCTCAAAACGCACACATGGTCCCTTCACCTGCCGGAACTGCAGCTACACCAGCCTCAGAGCCGCCGAACCACCCGCCAAGAAGGACCTCAACCACCTCCGATGCATCCTACTGAACACCCGCTCCGCACGCAAACACGCCGTCGAGCTCTGGGACCTGCTCGACACATCATCCCCGGACGTCGCCTTCCTGACAGAGACCTGGATGAACGACTCCTCCGCACCAGACATTGCCATAGCCAGCCCAGACTGCTACAAGATCACCCGCAGAGACCGCACCAACAGAGTCGGAGGAGGAATCGCCATCGTCCACAAGAACAGCATCAGGGTCTCGACTAGCACCAACGACACTCTCAGCACCGCCGAACACATGCACTTCCAGATCCACACGGACCCCAACACCACCCTCAGAGGCACCCTCGTCTACAGACCCCCCGGACCCAGACCCCAGTTCAGCGACTCCATCGCTGACTTCATCAGCACGCACGCCCTGACCTCCACCGACTACATCCTCCTCGGAGACCTGAACTTTCACCTTGAGAACAACAACGACAGCAACTCCACCACCCTGATCGCCAACCTCGCCAACCTCGGACTGAGGCAGCTCGTCACAACGCCCACCCATTCCGCCGGCCACATGCTCGACCCAGTCTTCTCCTCAAGCTCCCACGTCTCCTTCAGCCACACCACCGAACTCCTCTGGACCGACCACCGCTGCATCCACTTCACCTTCCAGAAACCCACCACACACCACCGCACCCAACAGATCCCCTGCCGCTGCTGGAGCAAAGTCTCCGAAGACCAACTACAGGCAAACCTCGCTCTCAGCCCACCCACCGACCCCTCCAACACCGACGACGCTGCCCGCAACCTCAGACGATGGATCGACAACTGCGCCAACACCCTCGCCCGCTGAAGAAACCCACCTACAGAGACACCAGCAAGAGAGCCAGCTGGTTCACCCCAGAACTCCTAGCCTCCAAGCGAACCTGCCGGAAACTAGAGAAGAAATGGCACAGTGAAAAGACACCGGACAGCCACGCAGCCCACAAAGACGCCATCCGCAACCACCATCACCTCATCAGGTCCGCCAAGAGGGCCTCCTTCAAAGACCGCCTCGACAACAACGCACACAACAGCAAGGAGCTCTTCAACATCGTGAAGGAACTCTCCAACCCCAGCTCCAACACCAACGACATCCCGCCGTCGTAAGCCCTGTGCGATTCCCTCGCCACCTTCTTCCACTGCAAGATCGCCGACATCCACGACAGCTTCAACACCCAGACAGCCCCAACAGACATCGACACACCCGACTCTCCGCACACCATCGACCATGACCCCTTGCCAGCCTGGGCCAAGGTGAACATCGATGACACCATCAAGACCATGAGCACAATCCACTCCGGCTCCCCGTCAGACCCTTTCCCGCACCACATCTTCAACAAAGCCAGCAGCTCCATCGCACCCCACCTGCGCAACGTCATCAATCTCTCCTTCGAGACCGCGACCTTCCCGGAGAGCTGGAAACACACTGAGATCAACACCCTACTCAAAAAACCCAAGGCGGACCCGAGAGACCTCAAGAACTTCTGGCCCATCTCCCTGCTTCCGTTCCCAGCCAAGGTCATCGAGAAGATCGTCAACAGACAGCTAACCCGATACCTCGAAGAAAACAGCATCCTGGACCCATCCCAGTCAGGGTTCCGCAGCAACCACAGCACCGAGACTGCCCTCATCGCCGCCACCGACGACATCAGGACCCTACTGGACAATGGTGAGACCGCAGCCCTCATCCTCCTGGACCTCTCCGCCGCCTTCGACACTGTCTGCCACCGCACACTACGCACACGCCTCCACGACGCAGGGATCCGAGACAAGGCCCTGGAATGGACCACCTCCTTCCTCTCCGGCAGAACCCAGAGCGTCCGCCTCCCCCCATTCCGATCCAAAGCCTCCAAGATCATCTGCGGCGTACCCCAGGGATCATCCCTCAGCCCGACACTGTTCAACATCTACATGGCCCCGCTCGCACACATCGCCCGACAGCACGACCTCAACATAATCTCCTACGCCGACGACACTCAACTGATCTCTCCCTCACCAAGGACCCGCTCACTGCCAAATCCAACCTCCACGAAGGAATGAAGGCCGTCGCCGATTGGATGAAGAGCAGCCGACTAAAGCTGAACACGGACAAGACGGAGGTCCTCATCCTCGGCTCCAACCCTTCAGCCTGGGACGACTCCTGGTGGCCAACGACACTGGGGGCAGCCCCGACACCCACAGACCACGCACGCAATCTGGGAGTCATCCTCGACTCAACGCTCTCCATGACCAAGCAAGTCAACACAGTCTCCTCCTCCTGCTTCAACACCCTCCGCATGCTCCGCAAGATCTACAGGTGGATCCCGACAGATACAAGAAGAACAGTCACCCAGGCCCTCGTCAGTAGCAGACTCGACTATGGAAACGCCCTCTACGCGGGAGCCCCGGCCAAGCTCATCAAATGACTGCAACGCATTCAAAACGCCTCTGCACGCCTCATCCTCAACGTACCACGCCACAGCCACATCACCCCCACCTGAGAAACCTGCACTGGCTCCCCGTCAACAAGAGGATCTCCTTCAAACTCCTCATCCACGCACACAAGGCACTCCACAAGACCGGCCCAGCCTACCTCAACAGACGACTCTTCTTCTACATCCCCAACCGCCAGCTCCGCTCCGCCGACCTCGCCCTCGCCACCTTCCCTCGCATCCGAAGAACAACAACCGGCGGCAGATCCTTCTCCCACCTCACCGCCAAGACCTGGAACACCCTCCCACTCAGCCTACGACAGACCCAAGACCTGCTGACCTTCAGGAGGCTACTCAAGACCTGGCTGTTCGACCAGTAGCGCCCCCCCCTTTTTCCCCAGCGCCTTGAGACCCTCGCGGGTAAGTAGTGCGCTCTACAAGTTCTTTCTTGATTGATTGATTGACAGATAATAAACTCTTAGATTTGAAGCAAGAAAATCGGGAATTGGTTGCCTACCTTGCACAATTTAACAAATTGATTGTGGAAACTAAATGGCCTGAAGCCAAAAGAGCGGCAATCTTTTATAGAGGGCTCAAAGACGAATTAAAAGATGGCTTAGCACAAATTTCGAAAAGACCCACCGATGTTTCTGAATTAATTGACCTAGTATTGCAGATAGATCAGCGTCAAAATGAAAGAAAGAGTGAGCGTCGCAAAGAAGTTCGACATTTCCCTCCTCGCTTTGACAGGATAAAATCGGAACCCGTAAAATCCAGTGAGACCGTTTCGGGAGAAGAGCCCATGCAAATTGGTACCATACGTGGTCCTTTGACTAAGGAAGAGAGAGAAAGACGAAGAAGTGGGAAGCTGTGCATGTACTGTGGGAACTCTGGGCATTTCGTCAAGGAGTGTCCTAAGAAGCCGAAAACCAATTCTTGGGTAAAAGACAGGCCCCACCAGTAGGAGGAGTTGATCTGGTGGGAGCGTCTGACAAGACAACTCCTGATTCTCAATTAGTTGCAAATACCTTACAATCAGCTGCCCCTCATTTAATCATTTCCTGTTTGATTAAATTTGGAACTACCGAAGTGGATGAGGTCTCTGTCATGATAGATTCTGGTGCTACCGGAAATTTTTGTGACATTAGATTTGCAAAAAGGTTAGGTATCCAATTCATTAGGAAGGACAAACCAGAACCAGTACGAGCAGTAGATGGGACCAACTTATCTTCAGGACCTATTACCAATGACACAGAAGATATCACTTTGATTGGTCCAGGTCTTCATCGAAGTTTTTTGAGATTTAGTCTCATTGATGCCCCTCAATTTCAGTTAATCTTGGGGCTTCCGTGGCTGACCGAACACAACCCGAAGATTGATTGGGCCAGAAGAACCATGGAACTGAATTCAGATTACTGCAAAGAGCATTGCTACCGTTCTTGCATTTCTAATCATCAACCATCCCAATCTTCTTTTTTGGCGGAGCCGTCTCAAATGATTTGTGCCTTAGAGGTACAAGACATTCCTAGAGATTATCACGACTTGGAGTCGGTGTTTGATGAGCAAGAGGCCAAGAAATTACCCCCACATCGGGAGTACGATTGCAGGATCGAGCTAGAACCTGGTGCTTCTTTGCCATGCAGCAGAATATATGCTCTCTCTGAAACTGAAAACAGTCATCTTAGGGAATATTTGGATCAATACTTGGCCAATGGATTCATCAGATCTTCCCAGTCCCCGGTTTCCTCTCCGTTGTTCTTTATTCCCAAAAAGATGGAAAACTTAGAACTTGTATTGACTATCGTGCCTTGAATCTAGTTACCAAGAAGAACCGGTACCCGCTGCCCCTGTTTTCAGAACTTTTAGATCAGGTGAAGGAGGCCCGAATATACACCAAACTGGATTTAAGAGGGGCATACCATCTGGTGAGAATGGCTGAAGGAGACGAATGGAAGACTGCGTTCCGAACTCGATTTGGCCTGTTCGAGTATCAGGTCATGCCCTTCGGCCTGTGCAACACTCCGGCAGCTTTTCAACATTTTGTCAACGATGTTCTCAGAGAATACTTGGATCGTTTTGCTGTAGTCTACATCGATGATATTCTCATTTTCTCTGCTAATCAAGAGGAACACGTTCAGCATGTGCGTGCAATTCTCAAGAAATTGCTCGACCATCAGCTCTGGGTAAAACTGGAGAAGTGTGTTTTCACGCCACCCGTGTCGAGTTTTTGGGGTTCATTTTACCCCCTGAAGGAGTGTCTATGGATGATGCCAAGGTGAGAGCGATCAAGGATTGGCCCCCTCCTCTTAATGTCAAAGAAATTCAAAGCTTTATTGGATTCGCTAATTTTTTTAGGCGATTTATACAAATTTTTGGGGAAAAGGTTAGCCCCCTTACTTGTCTTTTGAAGAAGAAGGAAAGATTTTTAAGGAGCTCTGAAACTGAGGAGGCTTTTCAGTCATTGAAGGAAACTTTTACCACAACGCCAGTTTTATTGCATCCAAACATTTTGTGGAAGCGGATGCCTCAAATCTGGCCATCGGAGGTATCTTATCGCAAAGACACAAGAATACAGGTCAGCTCCATCTGGTAGCTTATCGGTACCGAAAATTGACTGCTGCAGAAATCAACTACTCCATTGCAGACAAGGAATTGTTGGTGGTCAAGGATGCCTTCCAGGAGTGGAGGCATTACTTGTTAGGAGCGAAGCATGAGATCACAGTTTTTACTGATCTTAGAAATTTGCAATTTTTGAAGTCGGCACGGACCCTCACCCCACGGCAATTGAGATAGTCCCTTTTCTTTGCAGACTACAACTTTGTTTTTACCTATAAACCCGGAACAGCCAATGGAAAGGCAGATGCCTTGTCTCGACTCAATACTGGCGATCAGGAAGAAAGCATCAAGGAAGAACACATCATCCCAGAGGACAAGATCATTGGAACTATTTCGTTTGCAGAATTGGAAGACAAGGTCAAGAATTCCCTTTCAGAAGAACGAATGTTAGCATGGGTTAAGGAAGGTCCGGGAAGAGAGATTAAGAACGGAAAACCTTACTATCAGGGAAACCTTTGTGTTCCAAGTGAAGAGTTACGCAAAGAAGTTGTACAGCACTGTCATGATAATCCTTTGGCCGGACACAAGGGTGTAAAGAAGACATTTGATCTTATAAGACGTGAATTTTGGTGGCCAGACATCGAAGCTCAGGTGAGACAGTATGTGGCATCTTGTGAACAATGTGTCACGGGAAAGGTCATCAGACAGGCGCCACAAGGTTTGCTGATGCCTTTGCATGTGGCTCCTTATCCATGGCACACAGTCTCCATGGATTTTATTGTAGATCTACCTTCCAGTCAGGGATATTCCACCATATGGATGTTAGTGGACCATTTTTCTAAGATGGGTCATTTTGTTCCATTAAAATCTATCCCCAATTCTGCACAACTTGCTACATTATTTACTCAACACATAGTTAAGTCTCATGGAATTCCCAAAGTGGTTATTTCAGATCGAGGTCCTCAATTCATCTCACGCTTTTGGAGGGCTTTCTTGTGTAGATTGGGGGTTGACTCTCGATTGTCAACCAGTTTCCACCCAGAGACTGACGGACAAACCGAAAGGGTTAACCAGGAGCTGGAGCAATATTTGCGCCTTTATCTGATGGACCATGAGGGTGGCTGGCCAAGTTTGATTTGGGCAGCTGAATTTGCTTAGAGCAATGCAGTGCACTCATCTACTGGTTATTCCCCCTTCTTTTTGAATTGTGGCAGACATCCAAACATGTTAGTAGGTAAGACACAGAGTGAAGTACCTGCAGTAGAGGAGGTAGTGCGTGACTTACAAAGGGCGTATCTGATAGCTATCAATAATCTAGTGAAAGCTAAAGAGTCCTACAAGAAACAGGCTGACAAGAGAAGGAGAGGGAATCCAGTCTATGGGCCTGGAGATAAGGTTTGGGTTTCCACTCGGAACATGCGCTTAAAAGGGAATCGGAAATTCCAGCCTCGATTTGTTGGGCCTTTTCTGGTTGAAAAAATGATAAATCCAGTTAGTGTGAAGATCAAGCTTCTCACTAGTCTGAGAATACATCCAGTTTTCCATGTGTCCTTAATCAAAAGCAACCCTCCAAATTTAAGAAAAACACAACCAGCAGGCCCAATTCAGTGTCAGTCAGATGAGGAATTTGAAGTAAAACTAATCAGAGATTCCAAATTTAAGAAAGGAAAAGTATTCTATTTGGTGGATTGGAAAGGTTTTGGCCCTGAGGATAGGTCATGGGAACCCAGTTCTAATGTTCATGCCCCAAGATTGGTTCAAGAGTTTCACAAAACCTACCCTCACAAGCCCATGGAGGGAGGAGGAGGGGCTTTGGTGGGGGGTACTGTCAGGGCTGGGCATTTCCGTTCACCTTTTCACTCCCTGGCTGGTTTTAGGTACAAAAGGGTGTTTAATTACCCTTGGAATAGGCTTCACAGGTTCTCTCCTTAGAGAGTGATTGGGGTGGTTCTGACTATTTAGTTACGCTTTAGTTGAAAATCCAATATGGCGGCCGCCAGTAGTTTTCCCTTTTTCTTTGGTTAGGGTTCTAGTGTTCCAGGCCTATTGGGAAGTGTTGAGGTGTTTGCGCACGCGCGACTAGCGTGCGGCGCACTTCAACCATCGATTTAGAGGAATTGGAGCGTTTTCAGTCAGCGCTTCAACTATTTTGTATTTTTGGCTGGGGAGTAGCGTATTGTTGCGTTTCTCCGCCTGCCATCTTCAAGAGAATTCCTGCAGTTTTGAACGGAGCCTGAGTCCGTTTTCCAGAGTTACTCAGCGCCCAGCTGTTCTTCGTTTCCGAGTCCAGAAGTAAGAAGGAGCTCTGAGTGGAAGTTAGTAAGTAGGTTCTTACTCTTTGAGGCAAGGTGTCTGCGCGCTATCTGCAAACCTTGAGAGGAGCCTAAAAACACTACGTTGAGTTCCGCATCGCTTTCCTGTGTAAAACTATTGAGGAACAGTAGCGAGATAATACCAGTTCTCTGACGAAAAGACACTCTAGCGCTTCCCAGCGTGCGCTTGTTGTGGATCACTTTGTAAAGACATTCAGTTAACCCTTTCCGTGCTCATGACGAGCTCAGCTCGTCATGCTGCGCGGTTGCGCTGTGCGCATGACGAGCTGAGCTCGTCACGACCCCACCCGCGATCGGAATGTCCAGCATACGAGCGGAATTCCGATTGCGGTCAAGGGGTTAAGTTGACATCATCTCTGCGCATTCCAGCATCATCCAGATAAGAACTTGAACCCAAGAATCAGCTTTAGTGACAATTGCACTGCGCTTATTTGCGTAGTCAGTGAGAGGAAGTATTCCTATAAGGTTCTTGGAAAAGACAACTTCCAGGGAGCAGATCTACAGTAAGATTCAGGAAAGCAGCGCAAGAGTGAGCAACTAAAGCTGCTGCTATTTGATTCATTCTACCAATGTCATCTTACTGCAGTAGATATATATATATATATATATATATATATATATATATATATATATATATATTTATACTTACCAACCATATCTTCTGCGTTCAGCAATCCTATGGAAAAGACAGAAAGAAAAGATTAAAGGACAGAATAAGTTTCTTATTTACTAATCACAAACAGCATAAGAGAGCAGCTAAGCCACTGAGTAAGACAGGTAACAAGAATACAATAGAGGGGAGTGTAGTTTCTAAAAGCGGGGTAGTGAGAGAGAGGGGCTGTGTGAAGGTATTAATTGTGTGTTTTATGCTTGCAGATGCCTAAGCAGTACCTCGCTAGGACACCAGTGAGAAGAAGAGGCATAGCAGTGGAGTCTCTCTTGTTGTCCCCCATCCCCTTTCTCCTTCTCTACTGTAAGTGGGTTTAATTATTAGCTCGCTGTGGAGTTTGGGATTCAGGGAAAAGTTCTTCTGCTCCTTTGGAAGCCCAGCTTGTTCAGGTGCGTGGTACTGACACCAGTACTTTTGCATTTTAGAATGTCTTTTGATTCCACTATACTTCAGGCATAATTTAGCAGCTATCTGGTTGAGGTGATAAATTGATGCAGACCAACCACTTATAAGTGAATATCAATAGGACAAATGTGTTAATTTTTGGAGATTCCAGTTCCCTCTATTCTGACAACTCAGACCAGAGCGATTGGAGTGAGCAGTAGGTACAATTTTTGATCAGGACATATCCTTTAAAAGCTTAATAGCATAGCTGACTTCCTGCTGCTACTCGATCTTGAGGGTGTTCTCTCTCTACTCGCTCTTCCATGTAGGAAATCTGCCATTGAAACCCTCATCACATCTTGGTTTGATGATGCCAACTCTGTTTACTCAGGTCTTTCTTTCCTTAGAACTCCTTCAATGAATCTAATTCAGCAAATTCAGACATTCTTGACCTGCCAGCTCACTTCACGTTTGGGTTACCCCATCAGGAACACATTTCTGGTCATTGGTACGACCTCTAATGGCTCCCTGTCACTAAGCACATACTGTTTAAGACTTTGTGTGCCTCTGTTTGACCAGACACCCTATCATCCTCGGCCAACATCCCCACCTTATCCCACATTAGCAGTGCTAGAATTGCAGGTACAGCCTTGTCTTATCAAGCGGCTAAGCCCTCAAATACACCACCTGCCTACCTTTGGGCCAGCCGTGTTTAGCTTCTGTTCAGGAAGGCCTTGAGGACCTGGGTTTCAATTCTACAATCTAAGTGTATCTGGGACCCTGCAGACTAGCTTAGCTAAAAGGGAGATATTGCTCTCAGCAGGAACAATTTATTTTGGAGGAGGGGTTTAATATACACAAGGGAGGACCTGAAAGCCTAGGAGGAAAAGGAGTGCTGAGATACCTCATTGCGGTCACTGACATGCATTATAAATTACTTTACATTAATTCAGTCATTCCTGTCTTTCAGGAAGCAATTTACTTTTGGTAGAGGTAATCTCCTGCACTGGCAGGACTCCCTGTAGGCGACCAGTAATTAGTTTCTCTCACACCTTCTTACAACCTCAGAGATGTGTGAATAGGTTTGAATGCACATTAGGTCTGAGGATCTCTGGAACAATATGATTTGGAAGCACTGAACTCCACCCTGTTTTACAACCACCTGTCAACACCTAGTTTCTGTATTAAACACTCTTCTCAGACTGCCTGGCTATCAGTGCCTTCTGTTTCAGCAATTCTCTGCCAAAAGAAGTTGACTTTCCTAATTTGGAGCTCCGGCATAGGGGCATCATGAGGGCAAAAGGCAAAGCCACAAGCATAGCTCCTATGAAAACGAGAGCTCTTGCAACTTTATGAACAATCCTCCCTGGCAGGGAGAAGACAGAGTTTTCTAGATGGTCTGACCCTGGCTTTAATCCTAGAGGGACTGGAATGGGTAGACTTTGGGTGGAGCTACAGTAAAGGGTGAGAGAATCTTACGTTAGTAGGACTCCTGTTAATTTTCAAAGCTGTCGAGCAAAGTCTGATTGATGTATTTTACAGGGAGTGTGCGGTGAAAAGCAGGAACTTTCTCATTCTGCTGAAAATAAACAGGAGCTTGTGCTGAAAATATGCTCTTAGTCTAGGAAATTGTTGTATCTGTGTCTCTTCTTGGGCTTGTGCCTTTTCTTCTATGATAGAAGGTCGAGTTCTCTTGCGCCAGCATTCTGATCAGAGAGGGACAGACGCGACGAAGAGAGGACGGTTGGTTCTCCTCTATTTCTTCCTGAACAGCTGTCTGTTTATCTGCATTTCACTTGTTAAAAAAGGACCTTGTTATTTACAAGGCTGGCTGTCTCATGCTTCATTACCATATATATTAATCAAATTGCTTCTGGGGCAACCATATAAAACACTCTATTTCCACTCCCACATCATACTGCTACTGAATCTGAGGAGACAACCAGAAAATTGGCTATTGGACAATTCTTTTCTGCTTGGGGGAAGACTGAGAAGTCATATTCCTGCTCCCTTTGAATCTCTGGCTCTGGAAAGCTACACTGATGGCCAAGAAATCTAGACTCATGAAGGTCCCTCGTGGGCAAGAAGGCCCAAGGCATTGTTTAAAGAAAAAATCAGCTTGGACTGGTGGAATTTGACTTTTAGCTGTTGTTCCAACAAGAAGTAGGGAGAATCATTTCTGCCGTCTGAACCTGTGCCTTATGTCCAAGGAGAAATCTTTGAAATTATGGAAAAGGTTGGCACCTAGACAACTGTCAATTCAGGAGGGCTGGGACAACATATCAAGCTTACTCAAAGATGAAGCACCCTCAGATTGTTTGCTCTTGCTCTGCAATTGTTGTCTCCTGATGATGACCCTTCAGATTGTTACAGGTTGAAACATCAATGCTATTAAAAATGTGATCGCTAAAATTACTGGTGATGATTAGGGACTACACTGTGATACAGATGGTTGTCTCTGCATTAAAAAATGCATGGATGGTCTCAAGTTCATCTTTTAAAAATACACACTGTTTGGCTAATTTTCATGTTTATATCTTGCACTATGTGAGCACTGAGCACTTTATTGAAACGTATCACATTATTAAAATGTAAGCAAATATATTCATATATATTTGGCCTTAATAATGTATGTGGTTAATGAATGGCTTTTCAATGAATTTGTTTCAGTATATTTAAAATGATTGCTGCAAGGAACAACTGAGTATTTTTATGATTTACTGTCCCAGATTCCAAACAGTTACTGGGCAGCCTTTTTTTGTCATTTCTTCTTTAAAACAATCAAGCACTGAATCAACCCGCTGCCTGACCCCCCCTATCCCACACCACATACAAGTGCATCCCCATCAACCTCTTCTTCAGTGAGAAAAAATACAGAAAATCCAGCAATACATCAACAACATCAAGCCTGCTTTCCCTCTTACACACACTTGTTTTTGTAGAATGCCATAATGGTGATTCTTCAAAGCCTATCCCATCACAGTTCCCGCTGACATACTCAACTTTCTTAAAGTAACCTACTATGTAGATAATATCTTACCCTCATCCTTCAACAAAGCTCTATCCAGGGAAGCTCTCTCACCCCTACTCACCATTATCAACAGCTCCATCACTCAAGCCATCTTCTCAGAAGATCTCGAGAGGCCAGATCCTTCCACTCCTGAAAATCTTCACTTCTCTCTGATGACCCTGCAAATTACCTGCATATCACTTACTTTCCTTTCATCAGCAAGATCACCAAAAAAGCCCTCTAAGCTCAACTCCAAGATCACATCATTGTTAACTAGCTGCTGCCCGACTAACCAACTTGGCTTCAGATTATGCTGCAGTCTGGAGACCGCTACCTTAACCATCATATACTACACACTACTTACCATAGAAGAAGATGACCTCTGCCTCCTGATTTTGCTAGATCTTTCAGCTACCTTTAATACAGTCAACCATCCCATCCTCATCCATGCCTTGAAATCTCAAATGGGATTCACCAGCAATGTCCTTCATTGGTTCTCCTACTATCTTTCCAACCAAGATCAGTTTGTTCGCATGGGAACCTATAGGTCCATAAAGATCACTATCACCTATGGAGTCCCACAGTGTTCCATATTGTCTCCTGCCATCTACAACTTCGTGCATGAGAACCTTGGGGCTCAACATACAGATAACAGCATCACAATTCATCAATATAATGATGATACACAACTCTATATGACAACTTTCTCGACTCCAGACAGCTAACGCCACTAACACTGCCTGTACCACATATAGGCCATGTCCAGTGCCTACCTGAAGCCCAACCTCACCAAGACAAAACTACTGTTATTTGCCAAGAACAGCAAACAAGAAATATTACAAATCTGGCTCAATGACATGAACCTTAACAGCTTCGAACCCCCAACTTTCTCTGAATGCCAAGTCACTTGGATTCACCCTGAAAACCCTTTGCCATCTATGCAAGCAGGACCTGGAAGAGCACCCCCATATGCATCAAGACTGCCCCAATGCTACCCCAATTTAGGAAAGAGTTGAAGACTCACCTCTTAAAAAGAACACTAGATCACAGTGCATTAACCATCAACAACCCAGCTTTCTCTCCTCTTTACCAAGCAATACATCACAGTGCAGTAACAGTACACTTCTGCTCCCAGAACCCAAATATCTCTCTTTTCATTCATTGACTGTATGCCTGCCTTTGTCCCTGTACAACACTCTGTTGCCTTTTGACTAGGTTAGTGCTAAAGGGAAGTCCATTAGAACTGAATTAGTAACTGCAAAAGCTTTGGCCTGTACAGGTATGATTTCACAAATTTACATTTACTATGTTAGATTTGGATCAACATTAAAAATAAACTTGAAGGACTCTCTCACTGGTTCTAAACTGAAATTGTCAAAAATTGACTTTTAATGGCAGCCAGGACTCTCCATAGGAACCTGATATATTTACAGTAGTGGCTGGCACAGATTGGGGGTGGCGGGGCGGGCGAGGCGGGTGGAGGGGTGTGAGATAAAAAAAAGAAAACTTACCTCCTTGCATCTCTCTGCACAGTCCCTCGTCATCGTCCCTCCGCCCTAGCCGGAAGAAGCAGCAACCAGGCTCCCCTGACCAATCACAACGCTGCAATGCAGCGTTGTGATTGGTTTGAGTGCCGTGGTTCGGCGCTCACTCGGGGAATGGGGGCCTGGGCATGTTCTCCATGCAGCCTCATGGAGAACATGCAAAGTGCGCATGAGTGTTTTGCCGGCTGGAGAGGGCCAGCCAAACTTTCATGCGCACTTTACAGAGTGCCACCACTCCTTCCCCTTCTCTGAGAACAGAGCAGCCCCGACCCCCAAAGACGCAGGAACAAATAAAATGATAATAACATTCAGTTATTATCATTTTATTTTTCCTTCATTTCCACTGCTAAAAGCAGTGGGGCGACGCGCCTCCGCCTCAGCGGAGGAGCCGCCACTGTACATTTACATCCACAATAAATACTGTATTTCCTATCTATTCACTGTAAGGACATATTTTTCTTGATATTTAGCAAGTCTCAGTTCCATACATTGTGCAATCTATGTGCTACAAGATGTACTTAGTGATGACTCAGTTAATTTGCAAAAGTAGATTTTTTCTACATGCAAAAGTTATTGCAGCATTTCCCGCTACAACCAGTGAGGCCACAATGTAGAACTTTAAGCCATATTTTTCAGTCATCCATCAAGATGGTGTAAATATACACTGAAACGCATTTCAGATACTTAAGTTTTACACCATTGGTGCACTTTCTGCTTCCACGTATTGTGGGCTTACTTTAAAACTGAATAAGGCAATTGGGTGCAGCCAATTTCATTTCATGTTTTAAGGACACAGCACGTCACAAGGGACTGAATAGCAGTCTCACAGTGCCCAGAGTCAAAATGGCAGAATAGTCTGTCAATAAAAGGTGAAAACATTTGAGGAACCAAGAGATGAATTTGAAAAGGTATTGAATACCAAATTTTTTCAAGGAGTTCTACAAATCAGAAGCATTTTATAATTGGATTGGCATGGACCAATCAATTTCATTCACCAGAGGATTGTTACACAACTTCAAACCAGCAGTGAAACCCATGAACATGAATGTTTGACTTCCATCAGTTATCATGATCTAGTTGCCACCCCGCCCTCTATGTCCACACTGGTCAGATTTTTCACCCCCTCGATGCAAAGACTTAGGGGCATATTAGCAAGGGCACTATCGCCGCTTTAGCGGCACTTTTTGCCGCTAAAGCGGCGATATTTTTATCGCCCTATCAGCAAACTGTCTCTAACAGCAGTTAGCGACAGTTTTCGGGCATTAGCGCCCGTTTTTACCGCTTTGCATGTCAGCGATATTTATCGCTAATGACATGCAAAGTGGGCGTTCCTCACTAAAAATACACGCAGACAGTCGCAAACACAACTTCACACTATTAGCAAGGCCCGCGAAGCGATAAAAAAATGTGCGTTAACCCCGATTAGCGCTGGATTTTAACACCTGCTAGAAACCTGACTTAGCCATTATAGTCTATGGGAGGTGGATTCTACGGTTAAGTCCCCACCTGCCTATTAGCGAGTTTTTCCTTAGCGATAGGAATTTATCGCAAGGAATTCTCGCGCTAATGCTGGGAATCGCCGCTATCGCTGGATTTGTTTCGCATTGGAGATAAAACGTTGCTAATAACGCGTTATCTCCGCAAACGAATCCAGCGATAAAAAAAACGACGCTAACTGTGGTTTGCGTTAATTAACGCACGCTGTTGGTAATAGGCCCCTAGTTCAATGCACCAGCACAAATTTGAAATCCAGTTGGACTGTGACCCATAGACAACCTACTAAGCAGTACTGTGCAGGTAATGTTTTCTGGGCATGATTAGTTCCTATTGATGACATTAGGGACACAGTGGAACTCTAGCCCGGCTTTCATAAATGAATAACACTTAAAATAGCACTAGGAAACTCAAAAACATCTTTAAAATGTTTATCTCTAAAACCTGTGTCTAATGCATAAAATATGGATTAACCACATAGAGTGAGAAAATAAATGCAGCAATGCATGACATTGGCAGTTAAAAAAATATTAGGATTCCTAACATGGTTAGCAAGATCCTAGCACCCTAACACCTTTTCAATTCTTTTAAGCTCTGTGCTAAAATTTAGCAGAAGCAGAAAACAGCACGCCTATAATCAATCTTCTTTAGATGGAACACACAGCATACCTCCTGTTTAGCTATTATCTATCACAGTCCTTGCCTGAGAACAATAAGCTGTGCCAGGCTAAAGGCCACTTCTCGGCACTACTCTCGGAGCCCCAGAGCAACCCCCAACTGGGACTGGTTTGTCTCAGCAAACTAGTGTGACCTCTGGCTTGATAGTTCCATCATGAAACCTCTCCAATTAATGGTCCGATACCTGAGTTTCTATAGTATGTGATCGTCGATTTTGTCTCATGTTTATAAGTTTGGTGATACTAAAGCCCCAACAAGACAAAATAAGTATGGCGAGAAATGTGTCATCTCACATTCAGACATTAAAGCCTCCACAGTAAGCATCCATATTAACATGGCAGCGACCATAATATAAACAATGAACATATTCCAGCCTGGATAGGAGGTAGACATAATGCTAACACTTCTGCACATGTATAAACTTCACACTGTCTAATAGAAAGAGATACAGGACTCTGCAGGCAAATACATTATAAAAATAGAAGAGGTTTAAACAGGCCCTGTTACAGTGCTCATGAAACAATGACTCTTGACACTGAACACTGATCTGATCTTACTATGCTAGAAAGTGGTTTTATTTGCTTTATTTACATGATATAAATAAATAAATAAAATATAGTGTTACAAGGAGAGTACTTATATGTAGATACAGAAGTATTGCTCTCCTATATGACTTCAAGAAAGGTAGAATACATACATACTTACAAATAATTCTCAATCGCAACATACTCTGCACCATCTTCCAACCTTGTTCATTGTTTGACTCGCAGAGATACGACTAATCTCTTTCTTGAAGAAAGTAAAAGCCAACATTCAAAAGTGTAAACATGCTTGCCACAGTGTAATTACTATTTTTGTGTTAAGGTGAGTGAAGCATGCATTGGTTCAAAAATGGTCGCCACAATTTAAAGATGTCTTATGACTCATTAGTTTCTAGAGTTATCAATAGAACATGTGTACAAGAAACAGTTTATATTGGTGACATCTTTACCTATTCTTGGAAGTACTGGGTCCGTTTGTAGGATCAAAGAATCTACTATTCACACTTTTAGCTCCTGCTTTGTTTGGTACTTTCAGCAGGAGCACATGTGAGTGGTTGTGGGAGCCTGGGTACTCCCAGTAGAAATACTGTGAGGTTCACTTTTTTTCATTCCTCATGACGTTGTAATAATATCAGTGCTGAAATGTGAGTGATTTTCCGTAGACCACAGAAACAGGAACAGACTACTAGACTTTGGCAGTCAGATGCAAACGGTGATATGCCTTCTTTCGAATCTAGAATAGTTAGCATGTAAGAGAAAGAGCATCCTGAAGACCTGCTAATGATGAATCCTTTACTCCAAAGATATATAGGCCTGATTGAAAGATAGCCCTCTGACACATGCAGACAAACTTGAAGAGTGTGCGTTTGGCCACTGGTATCTAATGCAGCACAAACAAGACATATGTGGTAGAGATTTGGGGGCATATTATCAACCCCTTTATGCCACGTTAGCGGCACTTTTCTGCCGCTAATGCGGCGATATTTTTATCACACTATTAACAAGCTGCAGCTAACGGGCCTTAGCGTGAGTTTTGTGGCGATAGCGGCCGTTTTTTTTATCTCTAAGCATGTCAGCGATATATATTGCTAATGACATGCAAAGTAGGCGTTCCTGACTTAAACTCCATTGAAACAGTTGCAAACACAACTTCCCTCTATTATCAATGCCCGTGAAGCGATAAGAAAAGTCGCGCTAACTGCGCTTATCGCTGGAATTTAACGCCTGAAAAAAACTTGCCTTAACCATCTTGTCAATGGGGGGTGGATTGTTAGGTTAAGTACACACTTGCCTATTAGCAAGCTTTTTATTAGCGCAGTTAATTTAGCGCTGGAATTCTCACGCTATTGCTGGTTTTACTCGCTATCGCTGGATTTCCTATCGCCTTTGCGATACGCGTTGATAATACAGCGCTATCACGGCGAGGAAATCCAGCGATGGCCGGCGATAAAAAAAACAGCGCTAAGCGCGCTTTGCGATAATTATCGCAGATCCTTGATAATATGCCCCTTGGTGCATTTGCTAAAATGCAAGGAAAGTTTAGCCACAGCTTTTTTAACCATGTGGAATCTAACCAGAAAATACTTTAGCGGAACCAGGAGACCTAGGAGAAGGGATTTTTATCGCCTATGCAGGATAGTATGGTGGCCTGAATCACAGTTTTACTGTACGTAGATGGCAGAAGATAAATTATCAGGACTTTATGAAGAAAAAGACAAGGATATATTATTTTTATTGATGCGAGGCTAATCGGGAATGGAAAATGTCTAGAGTTGTGTAGAGTCAAATGGCAGTGGGGGGTTTCACGGGCACTAAACTAACTATGGGACTGGAGGCTGACCAAAAATGAGTACCTGTGCTTTATCTGACACAAATTAAAGGGAGTTGCTCTCCTGAAAAGCATCTTTTGAACTTCTGTATGTCTTGGTTGCGCCTCCCTTCATGTGGCTGAGCAATTGAGTCTCATCCACTTAGGAATAAAAGAACAGTTCAAAAGACTTAAGGCCGATTACGAGTTCGGCGGTAAGGGAACCGCCTTTGAAGTGGCATCGGATTCCCCGCTGCACATTTGGCGGTTCACCTGCCGAATTATGAAGTTGGTGGTCTGTTGAAGGAAAGACTGCCCGAGTCCCATCGACGCCACCAGCCATTTGCTGACCGACACTACGGCTGTAGCGGGAAAGCAGCTGTCAGAGGGTGGTAAATACAAGTTCACTGCCATTGGAATTACGAGTTGGCTTTCCGTCGAGCCGACCATGGAGGGAAGACCGCCTGCTTTGAGTCGGCAAAATCTAATGAATTAGGGTGCATACTCAACCATTTCCTTTTCTTTCCTTTAGTCTCCCTTTATAGCAGAATCTTGACTCCGAAGAAAACAACCCTGTTGGCGCCGGAATCCAGGTAAGTCCATTTTGCACTATTTACACATTGACTAGACTGGGCACATATGGTCTGGACTCCAGCAATGGGATAGTACTCGTAGTAGGTATATTTTCACGTGTCATGCATATGTGTACATTTAACACTTGTGCAGTCAAAATCTACACACCTGCATCGAAACATATGAAAAAAAATTCTGTGCCGTCAGAAACACTGCCGCTGGCCCAGCAGGGACAACGTGCTACTGTGGGCAGAAGACCACTGCTGCGGCGGTCTTCTTGGGACCAGCTCCATAGCGGAATGGCGGTAAGACCACCAAACTCGTAATCAGACCCTTAATAAGGGCGGCAAAGGAGCACACAAATGTGAAAGTGAGCCAGGCTTAAGCTTACCTATGTTGAACCAAAGGGATTGGAAGAGGACTCAAAAAAGGAGGGTGGAAACCATTTGACCCCAATCAGTTCCAAAGAACATTTTCCAGTCCATGCTTTGCCTCTTATTCCAATTTTTCGCAAATACTTAAGAAGTATTGAGTGGGAGATTCTACCAAGCACTGTGAACAGCTCCAACTGGATGAGGGTGACATCTTCTCCCTCATCCAAGGAGATCTAAATGTTCCATGGCAGAGACTAGAACTGCTTCAGTGCAATGGATGGGTCTGTATCTTGTCTGTTGTACATCAAGCGCAGAATTAGCATCAATGATTTGATATAGATATCCGTTAATCAGAATCACTAACCCTATGGCCGGGATAACAAGCAGCAATATGGATGGAACATTAGATTGGATGATGGGATCTTGTTTTTAAAGAAGGATTATCAATGCCTTTTTCCAACCAGGTGGTGTCAAGAAAGTAATTACAGAGGTCCAACGGAGTTCTTGACATTCTTTAAGATCTACAATAGACATAAGTCCAGTGAAGAGAATGGCTTGATGGAAGCTAACTTGGCCAGAATGGTTGGCAAATCAGGGTGAGTAAAGGTGTCAAGCTAAGCAGAGTGCCCTGCAGACTCTCAACTGTCTGATCTGCACAGGCAAGATTAAGTGAGAAAGAGATGATAGGCTGGAAGAAAATCTTGTCTCTGAAAAGAGAAGAGACTAGAGCAATGAGTCTACGGTGGGATGATAAAAGTAGGCTTAGATTGATCCCTAAACAAAACCTCAGTTGTAGCATTAGGAAGATTGCTGACTCAGAGTATAAAATACTGAGGGCCCGATCCACAAAAGTAATCTGAGACAAAATCCTAACTTACGACTTTCGGTATTCACAAAGGGCATTTAGGAGTAGTAAAGTTAGGATTTTGTCTCAGTTAAACTTAACTTAAGTTTAACTGAGATAAAATCCTAACTTTACTACTCCTAAATGCCCTTTGTGAATACCGAAAGTCGTAAAGTTAGGATTTTGTCTCCGATTACTTTTGTGAATCGGGCCCTGTATTTTAAAGTGATGAGTGCTTTTCCTGCAGTTATAAGTCAGTAAGAAATCTTGGACATGGGCCTATAGGACCTATGCTATAGATGCTTAGTTTGCTTATAGGCACACTTGGCTGCAACCACTTCGAAGCCAGACCAAGACACAGAAGGGCTGGCCAATTTAACCTAGGGGCGTGGGGGGTACATTTTGACTACAACATCTGAAGTATTGAACAACCAGTAGTTGAAAGTAGATGTTTTAGCCTTAACCCTTTCCATGCGTCGGACGCGAAGGAGCCGTCTGCTGCAAAAGTGCTCATGTGCGTCGGATGGCTCCCGCGCCTCTGACGCAATGGCACTGGAAATCCCTCTGGTGCAGGCACCAGAGGGATTTCCTTTATACCCACAACAGCCTCGGGAGCTGGGGAAGAGCTTCCCCAGCTCCTGAGGCTCTTTCCCTGGTTTCTCTGAAATGACGATCAGCGCGCACATCGCGCTGACGTCATTTAAGAGAAACCGAAACTGAAATGAGCTGATAGGCTCATTTTAGTTTCACTTTCTACGTCAGCCCCTCGAGCATGTAGAAAGACAGGAGAGGTATCATTGGAAAGGGGAGAAAATCCCCTTTTCAGTTGTACCCCTCCCTAGTTGATCAAAGCAGGGATCCACACACTAGACACCAGGGAGGGGGGAGCGGCCCCTAGGGCAAGGGGCTTTGATTCCCCCAAATAATTTCTGGCAAACGCCCCCAATCTGCCACCCCGGGGGGGGGGGGGCAGAGTGCACTAGCCACCAGGGATTTTGTTTTTAGCACATTTTGGGGTGGGGGCTGCCCGAGATGGGCATGCCAATGCCCCCACCCCCGCCTAATTTCACAGTCTTTCTGCTCCCCCTGGGAGGCAGATGGGGGCAATAGCACCCGATCTACCCCCCGGGGGGGCAGAAAGCCCACTAGGCACCAGAGATTTATTTTTTATACATAGGGGTGGAAGCTGCCCAAAATGGGCATACCAATGCCCCCACCCCTCAAAAAAATGTCCACAGCCTTTCTGTCTCCCCTGGAAAGCAGATGGGGGCAATAGCCCCCGATCTGCCCCTCTGCAGGAGCAGAAAGCACACTAGGCATCAGGGATTTTGTTTTTATGTATATAGGGTCGGGGGCTGCACAAAATGGGCATGCCAATGCACCCACCCCCCAAAACAAAATTCCACAGTCTTTCTGCCCTCTCCAGGAGGCAGATGGAGGCAATAGCCTGTGATATGTCGCCCGGGGGGGGGGGCAGAAAGATCACTAGGCACCAGGGATTGTTTTTTTGTTTTTACGTAGAGGTGGGGGCTGCCCAAAATAGGTATGCCAATGCCCCCACCTCCGAAAAAAAATCGACATTCTTTCTCTCCCCCCCAGGATGCAGATGGGGGCAATAGCAGAAAGCCCACTAGGCACCAGGGATTGGTTTTTTTATACCTAGGGGTGGGGCTGCCAAGATTTGGCATGCTAGTGCCCCCACCGCCCAAAAAGTCTTTCTGCCCCCCCCCCCGAAAGGCAGATCGGGGCAATAGCCCCTTATCTTCCCCTGTGGGGGTGCAGAAAGAACACAAGGCATCAGGGATATGTTTATGGGCATGCCAGTGAGAAGCACCATGAGCAAGGGCCGCTCCCTCTTTTTTAGGCACACATTTTGGCTGTTTCAGTGATATTTTTATTCTCATCTGCACCCAAGCGGGAGCAGAAAACCACTAGAAACCAGGGAGAGTTTGTGTCTGTGTAAACTGGAGTTTGGCTGACAGTCTGCGTGTACTGACCTTTGGCTGGCATTTTGCTGGTAGTGTGTGTGGACCTGCACTTGGCTAATGCTGTGGGTGGACTCGCGATTGATGATGGTGCGTAAATTGGTGCTTGCCTGGTGGTGTGCGTGGAGTGGTGCTTGGCTGGCGGTGTACGTGGACTGGTGCTTGGCAGGCTGTGGGCATGGATGGTGCTTGGCTGCATGGCCGGACTGGCCATAGTAGGTACCAGGCGTTTCCCCGGTGGCCCGGAGCGATGGAGGCCAATTTTCTGGCCGTGGGGGACAGTTTTGTCACTGGGGGTCGGTTTTGCAGCAGTGCTGCAATATCGGTCCCCAGTAACAAAAGTGGGAGCGGTGCTTTTTACTAGCACGCCCCCCCCTCCCAGGGCCAGTCGAGCAGAAATCTGCCAGGGCTGGTTGCTGTTCCCAGTCCTGCCAGGCTTGGCTGGTGGTGTAAGGATGGCGCTTGGCTGGCAAAGTGTGTGGGTGGCGCTTGGCTGTCGGTGTGTGTGGATCTTGCTTGGCTGACTGTGTGCATGGATAGCATTTGGCTGGCGGTGTACGTGGATGGCGCTTGGCTGGCGGTATGTGTGGATGGCGCATGTATGGCACTTGGCTGGTGGTGTGCATGAATGGTGGTATGCGTATACTGACTCTTGGCTGACGGTGTGGCTTGCACAGATCCCCCAGCATTTTCTTACCCAGAATCCCCCGCAAACCTCAAACTTACTTACAAAGTCACATTTTCCTCACATTTCTGTGTGGGTAAGTTAAGTTGTAGGATCACCATGCAGGCACAAATTTCCTACTACCCAGCATTCCCCTTGGTCTCCAGAGAAAAATGATACCCCACTTGTGTGGGTGCCCAAAGTAGCGTCAGCCTAAAAACGTATAAACAGACTGCCCTTTTAGACCAGCTTTGGGCCCCCCTCAATCACTACAGGTTTTTGGCCCTTCAACGTCATAGGCACTTGCCCCATCCATACAAGTAAGGTATCATTTTTATCGGGAGACTGAGGGGAATGCTGTGCCGTGCGGTGATCCCACAACTTTCCCCCAAAGAAATTTGAGGTTTGCAGGGGATTCTGGGTAGGAAAACATTGGGGGATCCATGCAAGCCATACCTCCCTGGACTCCCCCAGGTGTCTAGTTTTCAGATATGTGTGGGTTTGGTGGGTTTCCCTAGATGGCCACCGAGCCCGGGGCCAAAAACGCAGGTGCCTCCTTGCAAAACCAGGTTGTTTTGTAATTGGTAATTTTGATGTCTCCACAATACGTTTTGGGCCCTTACCTGTCATGGGTTCCTGGCCCACCCACACAAGTGAGGTACCAATTTTATCAGGAGACGTGGGGAAATGCTGGGTGGTGGGAAATTTGTGTCGGTCCGATGATCCCACAACTTTCCCACACAGAAACATGAGAAAAATTAGATTTTTTCAGCTAAATTTGAGGTTAGCAGTGGATTCTGGGTAGCAAAACTTTGGGGGATTCATGCAAGCCATACCTCCCTGGACTCCCCTGGGTGCCTAGTTTTCAGAAATGTGTGGGTATGGTAGGTTTCCCTAATTGGCCGCCAAGCCCGGGGCCAAAAACCCAGGTGACCCCCCTTGCAAAACCAGGTTGTTTTGTGATAGATAATTTTGATGTTTCCACAATACGTTTTGGGCCCTTGCCTGTCGCGAGTACTTGGCCCTCCCACACGAGTGAGGTACCATTTTTATTGGGAGACCTGGGGGAATGCTGGCTGGTAGGAAATTTGTGTCAGTCTGGTGTTTCCACAACTTTCCCACACAGAAATTTGAGAATAATTTGATTTTGTTCAGCTAAATTTGAGGTTTGCAGGGGATTCTGAGTAGGTAAACTTTGGGGGGTGTCCATGCAAGCCATACCTCTCTGGACTCCCCGGGTATCTAGTTTTCAAAAATGTCTGGGTTTGGTAGGTTTCCCTAGATGGCCGACGAGCGCAGGGCCAAAAACCCAGATGAGCCCCTTTGCAAAACCAGGTCGTTTTGTGATAGGTCCTTTTGATGTCTCCACAATACGTTTTGGGCGATTTTGGAGAATGGGGGTGTGTGGAAGTTTGTGGATCCGCGCAGATTCCAGAACTTTCCATCACAGAAATGTGGGGAAAATGTGTTTTATTTACAAAGTTTGAGGTTTGCAAGGGATTCTGGGTAACAGAACCTAGTAAGCGCCACACAAGTCACCCCATCCTGAATTCCCCTAGGTATCTAGTTTTCAGAAATGTATTGGTTTTGTAGGTTTCCCTAGGCGCCGGCTGAGCTAGGGTTCAACATCCACAGCTAAGCACTTTGCAAAATAAGGGTCTGTTTTCACTGTAAAAAGGTGGTGTGTCCACGTAGCGTTTTGGCCCGTTTCCTGTCGCAGGCACTAGGCCTACCCACACAACTGAGGTGCCATTTTTATCGGGAGACTTTTGGGAATGCGGGGTGGGTGGAATTTTGTGGATCCATTCAGATTTCAGAACTTTCCATCACAGAAATGTGGGGAAAATGTTTTTTTTTTTTTTACAAAGTTTGATGTTTGCAAGGGATTCTGGGTAACAGAACCTGGTGAGAGCCACACAAGTCACCCCATCCTGGATTCCCTGGGTGTCTAGTTTTTAAAAATGTATAGGTTTGCTAGGCTTCCCTATGGGCCGGCAGAGCTAGGGTTCAAAATCCACAGATAGGCACTCTGCAAAAAAAGGGTCAGTTTTCACCGTAAACATGTGGTGTGTCCACATTGCGTTTTGGCCCATTTCCTGTCGTGGGCACTAGGCCTACCCACACAAGTGAGGTACCATTTTGATCGGGAGACTTTCAGGAATGCGGGGTTGGTGGAATTTTGTGGATCCACACAGATTCCAGAACTTTCCATCACAGAATTTGAGGAAAATGTGTTTTCTTTACAATGTTTGAGGTTTGCAAGGGATTCTGGGTAACAGAACCTGGTGAGAGCCACACAAGTCACTCCATCCTGAATTCCCCTAGGTATCTAGTTTTCAGAAATGTATTGGTTTTGTAGGTTTCCCTAGGCGCCGGTTGAGCTAGGGTTCAAAATCCACAGCTAAGCACTTTGCAAAATAAGGGTCTGTTTTCACTGTAAAAATGTGGTGTGTCCACGTAGCGTTTTGGCCCATTTCCTGTCGTGGGCACTAGGCCTACCCACACAAGTGAGGTACCATTTTGATCGGGAGACTTTCAGGAATGCAGGGTTGGTGGAATTTTGTGGATCCACACAGATTCCAGAACTTTCCATCACAGAATGTGAGGAAAATGTGTTTTCTTTACAATGTTTGAGGTTTGCGAAGGGATCCTGTGTAACAGAACCTAGTGAGAGCCACACAAGTCACCCCATCCTGGATTCCCCTGGGTGCCTAGTTTTCAAAAATGTATAGGTTTGCTAGGCTTCCCTAGGTGCTGGCTGAGCTAGGGTTCAAAATCCACAGCTAAGCACTTAGCAAAAAAAGGGTCTGTTTTCACTGTAAAAATGTGGTGTGTCCACGTTGCGTTTTGGCCCGTTTCCTGTCGTGGGCACTAGGTCTACCCACACAAGTGAGGTACCATTTTTATGAGGAGACTTTGGGGAATGCGGGGTGAGTGTAAGTTTGTGGACGCACGCAGATTCCAGAACTTTCCATCACAGAAATATGAAGAAAATGTTTTGGTTTTTTTAAATAAAGTTTGTGGTTTGCAAGGGATTCTGGGTAATAGGACCTGGTGGGAGCCACACAAGTCACCCCATCCTGGATTCCCCTGGCTATCTAGTCTTTCAAAATATACAGGTTTGCTAGGTCAGTTTTCACTAGAAAAATGTTAAATGTCCTGTTAGAAATGGGATTTCTGGTTGTCTAGGGCAAGCGCCTAAGCCAGGCAGAAACCACCACTCTAGTCAGGGCAAGGGAGTTACACGCTGAAGATAACCCCTGCTCACCCCCTTCGTAGCTTGGCACGAGCACTCAGGCTTATCCCAGAGGCAATGTGTAAAGCGTTTGCGCAACACACTCACACAGCAGCGACACACTAGGCACACCACAAAAGAAACTCCACACAAGGTTATATAAAAAATAGCCTTTGTATTATCATAAACACATTAGGTCATAATCACACATATACACTATGCCAACTGGCACTAGGTAGTAATTTACAGGGGATTATATACATGACAGGGCCAATCGGGCCATTGTCAGAACCATTAGAAAGCACAAGTAATAAAACAACCAGTGACTACTGGTAAGATACTGTACTAAGCATCATATTATGCATAAACACATAAGGCATAAATCATATTTAGAAGTGCACCGTAGAAACACTTCCTAGGTGCATACATCACCTCCGGCATAAACACATTATGCATCCTTTTAAGGCCTTACGCCCTACCAACACCACAGAGATGACCCTAGGCCAACTGGTCTTCCTTGGGGCCCATCTGGGCTGTCCCAACTGCCCTTTGTCCCAAAAGTCAGGGCTTGATAATCATAGGGCCTTCCACCAGGCCCTCCGGCTGCCAATGCAGCAGAACGATGTGCGTGATGCACAGGGGGGCGGGGGTGCATCTCACCCCTTCCTCGCTACTAGAAAAAACCTGCCCCCGTCGTTGAAGTTGCCTGCGCTCTTGCGGTGCAGCTGGAGAAGAAAGAGCCTTGGCACCACTGTGCCTCTGAAGCCCCACTCCGGGACTTTAAGCAAGTACCCCCTTGTTGCAGCTGGCCTCGCTTTTGCGGTGCAGCTGGGGGCTGAAAAAGCACTGGCACCAATCGTGCTCTTCCGGTGCCTACTCACGGCACCAACAATGCCCAGTGCTCAGCCCGAGGCCTCCACCGGCCCGTACTCCAATGGGGAATGACGCTCCCACCCTCACGGTGACCGGAGCTTGTTATCGGGAAGCTCAGCCCCACTCACCATTCCTTGGGGGCTGAGCGGTCCTGCTCGTAGCTGTCGGCTGGACACACTGGAGCCGGGAGGGCTCCTACCTCTCACCGGCTCTGCTCTCAGGGGACTGCTTCTCCATCGAGCCACTCGCTGGGGAAAAGGCGGGGAGCGGCAGAAAGGAGCCCGCGAGGCTCCGGTCCTTCTTCGACCACCTGTCTCGCTCTCCAGCAGCAAACACGCAGGCCTCTCTGCTTCCTGAGCAGAGCCCCGCCCGCGATCAGGCCTCCCTCTGCCTGTCTTCCGGCCCTGGCCACGCCCCAAGTCAGGCTTTCCTCGCCTGTCTTCCGGTCCTGCGGAGATCCACGGGATCCCGACACAGCCGCTCCCGGTCACAATTCACGGAGCGAAGTCTCTGCGCCGTATGGCACAGGTGGTGCAGCTTTCCACACGCTGCTCAGGGCAACAAGACCCCTGGGGCACTCCTCACCCCCAGGGTGGTGTGGGCCCCCTTCTGGGGCTCCTTTTGCTTTAGGGAGGTAAGCGCGGCCCATGCTGCAGGGCACAAACGCTCCTCCCGTTCTTGGCACCAAAAGGTAGCGCTCACGAGGCGCTAAGTCCAAATCCAGAGGCAAAGCTGGGCCCAGGCAGGCCAGCTCACAGGGCCCTCCAGTAGAGGGGCAGTCCCTCGTGGCGGTTCCTCCTGGGACCCAGCAGGTACAAACAAGCACCCAACACAGCATCCTGACATAGGGTCACAGCCCCAATATTTATTCCATGTTTTGTCTTTGTTCTGCCCTGGCACAGGGCTTGGGGAACCAGTCCCAACTGGTTCTGGGGGGTACTGAAGCACTTTGCGTACAGTGCTCACACCCTCCTTTGTCAGGTTGGGCTCTGTCCTCAGACACACCACAGGGGGGCGGAACCAGCATTGAACAAGGCAGGCACAGACCTATTCAGGGGCTACTCCTCCCACTACTCCAAATGTAGGTCTGCCTATTCAGCCTAGCGCTGACTCACCCTGCCCCTCTGGAGCCACACACCATCCCAGCCCCTGTCACTCCAGAGCCGGATCATGCAATACACATCAGGCAGGCAAAGACACATAGCACACAGAAATGCCAACTTCTAAAAGTGGCATTTCTAAAATAGTGATCATAAATCTGCGCACACCATTATGCAGCATTTATTATCACTATTCCAAACATACCAAACTTGACCACGCTGCTCCTCTCATATCAGGAATTACCACTGAACCACTTATCAGGGAATCCCCAATGCATTCCTATGAGAGGGCAGCCTCACAGCAGTGAGAAACCAAAATGGCTGTTTGTCACTACCAGGACATGTCACACACTTAAGGTACATGTCCTACCTTTTACCTACAATGCACCCTGCCCATAGGGCTAGCTATGGCCTACCTTAGGGGTGACTGACATGCAGTAAAAGGGGGGTCACAGACGTGGCAACCACTTTGCGTGCCACGTCACAGCTGCAGTAAACTGTGCGCACAGGCCCTGCAATGGCAGAGGCCTGGGACAGGTTTGAAAGGCTACTTTGGTGGGTGGCGCAAGCAGCGCTGCAAGCCCACCAGTAGCATTTAAGTTACTGGCCCTGGGTATCTGAGATACCACTTTACAAGGGACTGACAGGTAAATTAAATACGCCAAACAGGTGTAGACCAATCTTACCATGTTTACCACAGAGAGCACTCGCACTTTACACTGGACAGCAGTGCTAAAGTGCCCAGAGTCCTAAAACCACCAACACCAGGTCAGAAAAAAGACTAGGAGGAAGGCAAAAAGTTCAGGGATGACCCTGCAAAAAGGGCCATGTCCAACATGTCCATGTTCCGTTTCGGGCCGTTTCCTGTCGCAGGCACTAGGCCTCCCACAAAAGTGAGGTACCATTTTTAGACTTAGTGGAACACAGAATTGTAGAACAACTGTTATTACCTATTGACTTTCTATGCATTTCTGCCTTCCAAATGTAAGACAATGTGAATAAAAAACAATTGGGGAGAGGAGTTGGCCTAACGGCTCGGGCGGTCGACCTCGAATCTGGGGAACTGGGTTCGAGTCTCGGCAATGACGCTGAACATTCTGTGATTCTGGTCAAATCACTTAATCTCCATGTGCCTAACAAAAATGAATGTGTCCTCCTGTAACGCAACTGGTGCTATGTAAAGCACTCTGATACCCGATTCGGGTCAAGTTTGCACTATATAAAACTCCGTAAAAGAAAAAAAAAATGTATAAAAAAGAGGTCACTTTGAAAAATGTCCTATAATTCACTTGCTAGTATGGGTACCCACAATTTCGGAGATGTGCAAATAACTACTGCTTCTAAACTCTATATTTTGTTCCCATTTCAGAAATACATAGGTGTTCTTGATACCTATTTTTCACTCTTTATGTTTTACCAAATGAATTGCTAGATACCCGGTACACAATGAAAAACCATTGCAGGACGCAGCTCAGTTATTGGCTCTGGGTTCCTCTGGTTCTTGATGAACCTACAAGTCCTATTTATCCCCACAACCAGAAGGGTCCAGCAGATGAAATGGTATTGCTATAAAAAAAATCTGTCAAACTTAGAAGAAGTTACAGGTGAAAACGTTGGCACAAATGGCTGTTTTTTTCAACTCATTTTCAATATTTCTTATTTTCAACTGTTAGTTTTTTATAAAAAAAAACCTTGAAGGACCTACACAAATGACCCCTTGCTGAATTCAAAATGTTGTCTACTTTTCAGAAATGTATAGCTCTCCGGGATCCATTATTGCTTTCACACCCATTTCTACCACTAACTGGAAGGAGGTTGAAAGCACAAAAAGTAGCAAAAATAGGCTATGTCCCAGTAAAATGCAAAAACTGTGTAGAAAATGTTGGTTTTCTGACAAAAGTCTGCCTGTCCCTAAAAGCTGGGAAGATAGGGATTACAACTCCACAAACCATTTGTTGATACCATTTGCAGGGAAAAAAACTAATGCTTTTTCTGCAGCACTTTTTCCCCATTTAAAAAAAAAAAAAATAGCTGTATTTTGTCTAATTTCTGGGTCATCTCCTGGGAAATCCACAAACCCTGGGTACCTTTAAAATCCTCATGATGTTGGAAGAAAAGGACGCAAATTTGGCATGGATATACCTCATGTGGACAAAAGGTTACAGGGGCCCAAGCGCGAACTACCCCAAATAGCTAAAAAAAAAGGTCTTAGCACAGGGAGGGAAAAGGCCTAGCAGCGAAAGGGTTAATATCAAAAGAGTTTTTGGGCCAAGATTTCGAGAGGAGGGTCTATAGATTTCCTGGTAGCTTTGGCCCAGCCATGGCTAGTGATGGGCTGAATCTTGATCTGATTGCAATGTTAAGTAAGAGAAATTTGAAAAGCCACTGTATAACAGTGTATCAATGGAGGGCGTGGCTAACCACCAGCCAACATGACCGCACACTAAGGGAGCTCCGTAGCCACCCGAGACATAACCTCCTAAATCCAACATCATCCGAATGCAGCAGCGGTGCAACATGACCCCAAAGGCATGAGGGGAGCGGCAGAACATTATTGGCCATAAGCGGAGGGGTGACGAGGAAGATCGGCGACCTGTGCAAGATGCGGCGGCCATGAGGTGAGGGAAGGAGGCTGAAGCCAGGCCGGCCCTGCGGTGACACCTGGGGGCTGGCACCCAATCTGGAGGCTCGCCTCAAGAGACCGACACGAGGTGAAGAGCGATCGCGGTGATACGCGGGCAGCTGTCGTCGGGCCCAGAGGCCCGCTCCGAGACACAGCCGGACAGAGAGAGAGCCCCTGGGGGACAGAGCAAGGTGAGCGGTGACCGGGCCGCGGGGGACGAGAGAGACCCGGCCACAGAATCAAAGTCGCCGGCATTGGGAGGGTGGTCAGAGGATCCTTTTTTGCTCCCTTCCTCCCCCTTACCTACGCGCTGCAGCTGGGGAGAAAAGAAGAGAAATCAGGCTGACTCCACCAGTAAAACGACCTAGCAGCCTGGCAGTGAGGGAGAGCAGCCACAACCTACCTCCGCAGGCGATGTGGACTGGAGACCCCTTTGCGCCCCCACATCAGTAACGGCGAGGGTAACCGAGCTGGAGGCCAAAGGGCGGGGATAGAAGGAGATCGGGTGCTTCCACTGGCACTGACACCTGGGGCCCACCTGATGCCCCTGGCGCTGTTGCTGGGGTGGCGCCTGCGGAGGGCCCCCTCCAGGCCCATGCCTTAGCTGTGCCCTCCGGGGACAAAAAAGACGGATAGCAAACCGACCCCACCACTAGCTAAGACCGCTCATCCTGGCGGTTGAGAGAGTCACCTAAAACGTGCCACCATGGACGAGCCGGGAGAAGAGCCTCCTCGCACCCCCGCATTAGTGGCGACGATCACGGCAGGAAGCTTCCCCTCCCCTGCCAATGGTAGCTCTGCCGGTGGGCGGAAGATTGGGGGGAGATTACGACCAGGCGCACCTGCTGATGCTGGTGCCTTGAGCCTGCCCGACATCCCTGGCGTTGGGGCAACACCTGTGGCGGGGCGCTCGGGGTCCCTTCTCCTCATCCAAGTTTTGCTTCGAGAGGGTGGACAACTGGAGGAGTGGCTGGAGAAAGGCCCGCTTCAATGAGTGGCGGGGAGTGGGCTTGGAGACCTGAAATTCGGAAGTCGCAGTCCCCATATAGTGTAAATTTGACCACTCTAACGAGGCTGGCGTTCCTGTGTTGATCCTTTGGTTGGTGACGGATTAAATGGCTGGCAGCAGAGATGGCTGCCTGGTGGCGGAGCGAGAAGGAACCAGAGTAGTGGTGGGAATCTGAGGAGATGGTCAGGAACCGAGCCGCACACCCGCTGCAAACAAACAGACTTGATAAATACACGGTGCCAATGGTGACGCGGAGAGATATCTCTCCATCGGGGGCAGTGGAGGAGGGTCCCTCCACGCCACATGAAGGGGAGACCACCCTGGGTGCGATAATGGGAGCAATTAGAGACCTACGTGGGACACTAGAACCCAAATTAGACATGGTGACAATTGACCTGAATCTCCTTCGAGCAGATGTCAGGGGCATAGTGGATAGAGTTAAAACGGCGGAGTCCCAGATAAACGGCCTCCAATCCAAAATGAAGCACCTGGAGGAGCAAGTACAAACTCTCTCTCGAGACAATGTAGCCCTTGCAGCAAAAGTGGCTGACCAAGAAAGAAGGTCAAGGCATAATAATATCAGAGTTGGTGGAGTGCTGGAAATTGTGGAGGGACCTAGTGTCGATCTGTTCCTGGAGGACTTGATTCTCATGAAACTGTGTCCTAAGAGGCTCTCCAAATATTATGCAATAGAACGCCCGCACAGAGCGCCGGGACCCCGTTCAAAGCCAGGCCCCCCATTACGGACAATCATAGCAAGAGTATTCAATTACAGGGATCGGGATGTGATCCTTCAGGCAGTGCGCACACAGGGCGACTCAGCATAGACAATGCGGTAATAAGATTCTTTCCTGAATTTACGTTGCAAGTTCAAAACAGAGATGAAGTTTCGATGCAGTGAAAAGAGCCCTCCGGGAAAAAGACATAAAATACATGATGCTTTATCCAGCCAGATTAAAGATAATTAGCGAGGGCAAAACATGGCTTTTTGACACCCCGGAGACAGCCTGGGAGTGGGTGGAGGGCTGGAGGCCAGTCGATCGAAAGGGACCAGGAAATAAAGAGACCCGGAGACTTGAGGGGCACAGGAATGATCAAGATGAAGACCAGATGAGCACAATCAGCCGTTGACTGAGGATCCAGAGTATAGAGAACCTATGTTTGTCATTACAAATGGGGTAGTAACCTCACTGATACATCAACGCATGGGGCTGGTCTGCCTATCTGCAAATGTATAAAAATCTGGAAGACAGAGGCTTCTGGGGTGGGGAGGGGTGCGGTCGGTAAATCCTTCTTGAGAAATGTCACATAAGGTTGCCCGCTGCGCTAAAATTCTACCTACAGGAGTAGTAAATGTTGACAAAATAAAGAAGACACGTCTTGGGCTGGTGAACAGCCCGCCTCCACAGTTAGGAGTATCAAAGTTTATGTTGGGTGACAGGCACTCTGCAAGTTGGGGGGATGGGCATGTTGTAGCTCATTAAGCAGGGTAACAGGGAGGGGGCGGGGGTGGAACTTTGAGGGGTATTGTTTGACTAAGTTTTATGTTCAGACTATCAATGCATCATAGCGGCATGGAGGGATTGTGGTTGGGGGGGGCATAAATTTGGTCCCCGGATTCAGGTTATGGAAGATGGAGCAGCATTGTCGCACGTGAGCAGTGGCCCAACACAAAATCTTCACGCAACGGGATGAATCACACACAAAATAGAAAACTGCATATATGGTCATGGAACGTAAACGGACTGGGCCACAAGATCAAGCACACCCTGGTCCTGCAGCATATTCAGCGGTGGGCCCCCGATGTTGTATTGCTCCGGGAGACACACCTAAGAGGCACCAGTTATAGAGCTCTGGATCGGTTCGGGTACACCTTACTAGCCCATGCAGGCTTCACAACAGACTTACGAGGGGTATGCATACTCCTCAAGAAATCAATACCCTACACACTACAACGCACTTGGACTGACCCGCAGGGAAGATTTGTGGCGGTGACTGGCACATGGGAGGGCGAAACGCTGAACCTATGCTCCCTTTATATCCCACCCAGACTCCATGCAGGAACTTTACCAGACCTGGGCGCCACCCTCCTAGCCCTGCCAACTGCCCCACTAATACTGGGGGGAGATGTAAACAATATAATTGAAGCATCCCTAGATAAGTTAAGTGGGGCGGCTCTGACCGGGAGAAGAGGAACATTTGCATCCTTTGCAGAAGCTATGGGGCTAACAGACATCTGGAGACAACATAACCCAGTAACTAGGCAATTCACACACTTCTCACTGGCACATAATTGTTACACCCGACTTGACTACCTCCTGACACATATGACCTCTGCTAATTGGTTCCGAGACGCAACGATCCATGAAAGGGGCATATCGGATCATTCACTAATAGGAGTACACATCCAGGGACCCCAGATGCACAGGCCACAGATCCCTAGAATAGATGTTTGATGTATCCAAGAGAGGGAAATAAAAGAGAAAATTAGAGAGGGCACCACCCAATATTTTGAAGATAATCAGTCGACTCCACATGCACACTGTGGGGAGCATATAAAACAGTGCTGCGGGGTCAGGTGCTGGCCCTTATAGGGGGGAAATGGAAGGAGGAAAAACAAGAAATTGAGGACCTTGAAAGGGACATCCTAGAGCTAGAGAAATGGGTAGGGCATGAAGCATCGAGTGCATTGTCCCATCAATTGAGACTAAAACAGGATGTACTCCACACCTTGGTGGAGAAGAGAGTGAGGGTGTGTGCCCGGGTAACACAACATCGGATATATGATGTGGGGGATAAAGCTGGCAAACTCCTGGCCTGGCTGGAGCGCTGCAACAAGGAAAAAGCATGGGTTTTAGAAATTAAAGATAACGGGGTAACCTACACAGCGAACTTGGAAATAACGGAGGCTTTTTCCTCATACTATGAGACACTATGCGCCCCTCCAGACCCAGAATCAGCATTAGACAGCACTGAGCTCTTAGGGTCTCTAGACTTACAGACATTAACCTGGGAAGACAGCGAGGAACTCGACTCTGACTTGATGGAGGAAGAAGTGGTGGGGGCAGTAATTGGAACTGCAGTCAGGGAAAGCGGCTGGACCAAATGGACTCTCCCCTGAGCTGTTCAAAATAAGTGCAACAGGAGATGCAAAACCGATGCTGGCCATGTTTTTAAAAGCCCAAGAGAAACGGAAAATAACAAGGGATCAAAGACTTGCCACAACTCCCCTCCCAGTGTAGTTCCTGTCGCCCGATATCCCTTCTGAACTTGAAACCTAAAGTACTTGCAAAAATTCTAGCAACAAGACTGAGGGGAATCATTAAAAAATAATTCACCCGGACCAATCGGTGTTTATGCCACATCGTAGCACCCGAATAAATCTTAGAAGTCTATATGGAGTCCTAAGCCAAACTGAGTCTCCGTTTACAGACAGAGCAGTAATGATGGCGCTAGACACAACAATGCCGTTTGATTGCATCCAATGGAAATAAATCTTTACTGTATTGCCAAGGATGGGCTTTGGGCCGAATTTCTGTAAATGGGTTCAGGTACTATACCAGGAGCCGTTAGCCCAGGTACGAGTGAACGGTACCACTTCCTGAACATTCCAGCTGGGAAGGGGGATGCGCCAGGGCTGTATTCTCTCCCCATTAATACTTGCACTAGCACTGGAGCCGCTAGCGAAATGGGTACGAGGAGACCAATTGATCAGGGGAATCCCAATGCCAGGGGGTTGGGAAGAGCGTATATCTCTATACACAGACGATATCCTACTCTGCTCCGTGAGCAGAATGTCAAAAATCTTCTGGGAATATGGAAAGCACTCTGGGTACAGGATAAACTGGTCCAAATTGCTGGTCTTTCAACTATCGGGGGACCCCCCGACTCCCATCAGACTGCGAGGCCCCGATTGTGGAGGATGGATTCAGATATCTGGGGATCCGCATCACTCGAGACCCACAGAAATTCCTCAGATTAAACCTCAACCCACAGTTAGACGTGACTCACTGGCGTACGCTGCTGCTCACCCTGTCGGGAAGAGCCACACTTTACAAGATGATGTCCCTCCCACGCCTTATCTCCGTGTTGCAGAAAACACCGTTCAGGGTGCCCCTGGAAGTATTTCAAAAGATAGAGCAAGAAGTGCGGATGCTATTGTGGCAGGGAGCGGCTCCCAGAACAGCCCAACAAAAACTGCAGAGGGGGGTCTATGACGGGGGTCTGGGGATTCCTGATGCCCGACTATACTATTGGGCAACGCGGCTAATAGTAATTAATGACTGGGTATATGTAGACCAACAGGAGCCCACCTATAGAGTGGATAGGCACGCAATGGGCTCCTGAAATTATGAACTGATCCTTTATCAGAAAAAAGGGGAAAAAAATCTCCCTGAACATACACGGTCGGTAGTGAGGCCATGGCGGGAGGCAACCTGCTACCTTGGGTGGGGTAATAAGCTGACAGGAAGGCCTCCCCTGTGGTGCAGTAACACACTGAAGGATGTCAGAGGACTGAGGGGCTTTCAGCAATGGGAGACACTAGGAATAGAACACGTAGAAGACATATGGAGAGGACAGGCAATTATAGCCTTCACTGACCTCGCAAGAGAATATGAATTATCGGGGACAGAACAGTATAAGTATTTACAATTAGGATACGCGCTATGGCGACACATAAGAGAAGGGGAAGAAGTGCCAGACCTCTCGCCCCTAAAAGATAGACTGATAGCAGACCGCATGACTAATAAAGGTATTTCCCTGACATATAAGAAACTGCTACATAACTCTCCGGAAGTACTGGCATCCTTATGCCAGAAATGGGCAGAAAATTTAGGGAATATCGAAGATGAAGAATGGACTGAAGCGTTAAAGGGACTGAGGGAAATAGCCATTAGGACCAGGTTTAGGCTGATCCAGTTACGAATCCTTCACTGCTCCTATTATTCCTGTACCCTTCTCTTTAAAATAGGGAAAACATCCACACCACTGTGTCTCCGGGGTTATGGCCAAGAGGCCACCTTCTATCACATACTCTGGGACTGCCCAATCATCCAAGCCTTCTGGAAGGGGGTTACTGACATCATAACTCAAGTTATAGCGCGCACCATCCAAATGGACCCAAAATAAATATTATTGAATGTATCTGGAGACGCCCCCCAACCAAAGTACCATCAAATATGGGTGACCCTTGCCCTAGGGGTTGCGAAAAGAAACATAGCCAGAGCAAGGAGAAGCGTGGACACTCCTGCGATACGAAAATTGTTGTCAGACTTAGGGGCATATTCACAAGGACTTATCGCCACCCTAACGCATCAAAAGTGGAGATAGATTTAACGCCCCATTCACAAGCAGGTGCAAACTGCAGACATCGCCAGTATTTCCGCGATAACTGCCGCAAAACTTATCTCCGCAACAACTCATGGGCCCTTCATGATTGAGCCCCATGGAACGTCCGTCATCCAGTCACCTCCGTCAGTAGGGAATGTGACGTTGCCGGCCCCTTATATTCTCGGGGTCACATGGCCTGTGACACCTGCGCCGGATGGGTGTGGTGTGTGTGCAAACCTGCCCTCAGGGAGTGGCCGCGACATGCTGACAACTAGACCAGTGACCTGCAGACCACTAGCGTGTAAACCTGCGACATGTGGTTATGTGGCCCCCCCCTCGGAGCGTAAGCGGAGTGGTCTTGCTGGCGTACGCCGGGCCAGCGCAGGGCTTGCAACAATGACTCGGGGGCACTGGGCGTGGTGCAGTCCATGTTCGGACAAGGAAGTGACTAATGCATGTGTCCCTGTTGTAGTGTCTACGGCACCCGGAACGCAATCGGAAATGTAGCACACTGTGACTGGAATCCCACTAGATGAGCATCATTGACGTTAGGGGGAATCACTGACCCTACATTCATCCACACATTCATACTTGAATGATGAAAGACATGACAGCAGTGCGTTTCTGAATGTTTAATGCACATCCAGTGGAGTTTTGCAGCTGGAGCAGTACAGGGCCATGCCAACCCCACTTCACAATATGGGCCCGTGGAGGGCCAGCCAGAGTACATCGGGGAATGACAAGTACAGCGGAAGAGGAAAAGTACAGTCCGCAGTCTGGTCGCCGTGTTATTGGTCACCAAACAGGATGTGGCAGTCCATGTCGCGGTCCAAGGTGAGTGCCGCAGAGTGCATCGGGGGTCAGTGGAAGGTCATGGGGCCATGTGCGGCACCAAGGAGCAACATGCCAGGTGGCGGAAATGAATGCTAGTGCCTCCTTCTGATCCCAAAGCCAGCCACGTCCTCATCCTTAGATGTGTGCCCTGCCCCACCTGTGGGTGTTGCAGTTCCGGCTGCAGCACTGTGTGCCACTGCCACATCAGGGGCCGGAGGTGGATTGTCGGCCGCACTGTGTGGCAGTGACACATCAGGTGCCGGAGTGGAAATGTCTGCCGCACTGTGAGGCACTGACACCTGGGGGCGGAGATGTGGATGGTGTAGGAGCAGCAGCATTCATCTGCGCCACGCCTTGTGGCAGCAATGCCATGATGAAGATCTGCAGGGCATGGTAGATCCCAGCTACATTCTGCTGATGTGCAGCGGTGGCTGCCATCCTTTCTGCCTCCATCCGCACCATGTCCTCCATGAGCCTCCGCATGTGTGCCATCACACGGCTGAGATCGCTGGAGCCACTCTGAGCGGACAGGTGTTCTTGTCTCCGAGTCATGACTCCAGCGATGTCAGCCAGGGCTCGTTGGAGACCATGGAGCGGCCTGTGGGTGTCCGTTAGGGACTGGAGGTGGTCCCTGATGGGACTCACACACCCATGGATGGGGTCCAGTTTGGTAGCCATGAGGTCAAACCCCACCCGCACCTGCTCAGCCATCTCCCTCTGGCCCTCCAACACACGGCGTTGGAAGGCCATGTGTTGTTCTTGGGGGTCCTGGGAGACAGCCGGGGTTGTGGGTGCCTCCTGCTGGGTGGTTTGTGGAGTGGGTGGGGTCTCCTCGATGCAGCTGGGCTGCCCTGATCCTGGAGGTGATTGGCGGATGAGTTCCATGATGTCTTGGAGGGCTTTGGTGTAGATGCTGGGGGTGTCCTCCTCGTCATCAGTGAAGAGTGGCTGGGACTGCTCTGCAGGAGGTGTTGACGGTGCCTCTGCAATGTGAAGGGGAGATGCTGTGTTACATTGTGACCACATGTATGTAGCCGCATGGTACATGTTCACATTCAGACAGCATGGCAATGTACATTGTGACAGTCTGTAGATCAGGGCCATGATCCAGAGTCATTGTGGGTGTTCACTGTGCTCTGTTTGATTGTGCATGTGTGCCATTGTGGCCATCTCCCCCCGTCCCCCCAGTACCTGGTGGTTACTCACCCTGTTCCTGTGGTGTTGTGTCATGTCGAGCAGTGTCCGCTCCCCCGACTCCTGCCACAGTCTCTACACTGATGACTGTCGACACCAGCTCCTCCATGTCATCCAGCTCCAGCTGTGGCACTGGGCTCCCACCTCCAGTCTGCATTGCTGCCTTCTGGTTGCCTGCGAGTTTCTCCTTGGTTTTCCGCTTGATGTCAATCCATCGCCTCTTGACCTCGTCCATTGACCTCTTGTGCTCTCCGACGGCATTCACCTTGTCCATGATGGCCCGCCATATTCCATTTTTGGTGCCCAATGACACGTTGGAGGTGACGAACAGTTGTTAATGGTGTTCCATCACCTCCGTGACCAGGATCCTGTTCTCCTGCAGACCGAACCGCGTCTTCCTCTTCTTCTTGTCCTTGCCCTTCCCTGTCCCCGAGGTCCCAGGCTGGTCGTCCGGGGTGCTTGTGGGGTTCCGCTCGTCCTCTGCGCCTGCTCCAGATGCCTCCATGGTGCTTCGGTGTTTGTTATTTTGTGTTTGTGTGTTTTTTCTCCTTTTGTAGTGATTTTCCCGCCTGACGTGTGTGTATTGCAGGCCTGGCGCTGCTTATCGCTGATTTCCTCATCGCGGTTTGGCCCATCGCATGTTTTTTTGCGGTGGCGTTTGTGTTTTTATCACCGTCGCGGGTGTTGTATCGCAGACATTGTCCGCGTTTTCGGGAGACTATCGCATGGTACCGCCGTGTTGTGAATTCCACGTTAACACGGGGTTATTTTCTCACGATGGACTGCGATGTGTGAAGTTGCGTTAACATTTTCTGGAGATATTTAGCGCACGTTCTTGTGAATATCCCCCTTAGATTGGTGCCAAAATGCAGAACAGGTGATATACAAAAGCCGTGGATGCCCCCAGAAGTGGGGTAATGTGTGGGGACCATGGAAAACCTTTAGAGGCACCTGAGACCTCAAGCACAAGATAAGGGTAGGGGTGGGGGTTGGGGGAGAAGGAGTAAATATCCTGCAGTCCTACTCCAGTCACAGATTGCTGACCGAATTATGTGAACAATAAAAACTGCTGATTGTATATAACCGCATCCTTAAACCTGTAATGTATGTGAAACCGAATAAGATGCAAATGTCCTCCATTTTACCGCTTCAAATGTAATGATGCAAACGTTAATAAAACAATTTTTTTTTTTTAAAACAGTGCATCCATGACGGTGGAGTTGGCCATTCAATCCAGATGTCTTCCAGATTAGAAAAGAATCTGTCAAGGATGTAGCAGCCCCAGTGGGTGAGACTGCTACTCTTTGGTTTAGGCCAGTAGAAGTGCATGGCTCAGCGAGCCTAACAGCCTCCAAAATCATTGCTATTAGGTAATGGCTAGATTGGTAAACCACAGGAGCAATGAGATCTTCAAAAGCTTTGATAAAGTCGAAACAAGTGTCAGCTGGTCTGTAAATCAGCAACATCTGATAAAAAGCACTAGTGAGAGGCTGATGTTGAGAGGTAAAAATGCCAGTGTTATTTAAAGGTTTAAAAGGAAAGTTGGGCACATTTCAAGATTCCTTGCCCCACCAATGTGAGAAATCCTATACTGAGGAGAATTTGCAAAGGTAATGTGCTGCCAGATGTGTAATAAATGGGAGATCAAGGTTATGGTCTGATGGAGCAGGGTTTTCGAAAAATAAAACCTGCTCGGATTGAAACCCCTAGTAACATTTTCTAATTTTTCTAATAGTGTGCAGTGAAAAACGTGTGGTTTTAATAACTAACATGAGGGAAAATATTACTGCGCAAGCGAGTACTAAAGCACTGAACTAGGCCACAAATGCTTGACTAATGAAAATAAAGAGACTAATGCTGCTTTTTGTGCACGTTATTAACATTTGTCAGGAAAACCTTAACCTGCGTTCAGCATGGTTAGATGCAGCATTTGGGAGGGTGCGTAAAGAAAAGCATTTGAAAATGAGTAATTATATTTGTTTTATTTTCCCTAGAAGCATGGGTTAAGCAAAATAAAGAATTATTAACTGAAAAAGCAAAAGAGAATGTGGAGGGAAGGCAAAGGCGAGCGACCTTCGAATTTATGTGTGCCTGCCAAAAGTTAAACGTGAAGACAAAAAACAATCGACAAGTGCTGAACGTTTCCTCTGGAAGCGAATGAGTGGCACAAGAAGTAACAGAAACTGAAACATTAGCGGAGAGAGAAGGAAACTGAAGTCTGATATTGTATACTTGTATTTCCTGGGATGATGTAGTTGTGATGTTGAAAAAAACAAAACAATAGAACATTGAGTAAGATGGACATGCCGAGTGTGGTGTGACAGTACACCCCCTTCCTTAACCAATCATGATGTAGTTTTGTTCCAGAATCGAAACAAGTGTGGGTTGGACATTTGGGTTTTAGGGTATAATTGAGATGCCTTGGTGGGAGGGGTTGCGTTGGTGTCTTCTTGCAATAGCTGATGGCGTTAGGTGTGATCGTCGCTGTCATCGGTTTGCTGTAGAAGCCTATCTGTTTCTTCCTGTTCCTAATTCCTGACTTAGACTTTGCCCTTACAAATCTTCTTGAGGGGCCCTGCTGTTTCCCGTGGCCAGGGAGCAGATTTCCTGTTTCCTTCTGGGTTAGTATAGATAGAAACCTGAATTTGCATAAACATTTGCAAATGTATTTTGTCTCAAACTTTTCTCTCTTCGCCTTTCCACTCCTTCAATGCACTGTCGATGTGATGTGAATTGTCATTTTTCTCTTTGCTAATTGTTTATTCAGTGATATTCCATGGTTTGTACTGTGTTATGGTACTTGATGAGCATTTATTTTACATTATTTAGATAAAACATTATAAATATACACACTGTGTTTTTCTTTATTTAGAGAGTGTTCATTAATTATTGCCTACAACTATTCAACTATAAAAAGATGCCATCGTCACACTATTTTTCTATGAGTAATGCAAGTTCAGTTGGAAATTGGTAAGTTAGGTCTGAACTTTGCATTTTACATTGAACCCAGCGTGAAGGGACTTTGTTGGGTAACGTAATTGGGCCTTGTTTATTTGCAAATTTATTGATCCCTGAGCGCTGGATCAGGTCTGTCATGAGGTTGAGGACCACCCAAAAAATGTTTTGTCAAGGGAGTGAGCACCGGCAATTAGGCAGTTAACATTTTTGATAGAATGCGACCTATGGGAGGAAGGTGGAGCTGGTAGCCTGTTGGTGAAATTTGTGGGAAAACTACAAGAAACCTCAGTAGGTCTACCTAACAAGCATGCTGTCCCACAGATCAAACAACAGAGTACAATCATGAGTAGCCTGGCACTTCGTTACCCAAACAAAAAAGTTGATGCTTGAATTAATCTCATCCACTGGTAATTACTTGGCGCTGCATTCTAGGCCATAATGTTTTTGCCACTATGAGGCACCAGACAGAGACCAGATATATATACAAATCAGTCATGATCATACCCAAATAAAAACAGTTCAGCAAGAACAGCCAGCATAGGGCCCCTCTAGATAGCACCATAACCAACCTCAGATCAGTATGGCTATGTTGGTGTCTACTTAGTGAGATGCTCTTGAATCATAGTGTAGATTATTGGTCGTGTTGGTGTCTACTCAGTGGGGTGAAGTTTGAATCATATCGCTGAATAAACACCAATTCACTCTGTGCAGGATTACTGCAACAGGATTGCCTCAACTGCAAATAGACAATGGGGCGGGTATGCAATGCATACTTCATAAAAACACATCCATTCGCTATTCACAAAGGTAAAGCTACATGTGTACATTTATTCTTACTCTTTTGAGTAACTATTATATTTGTCTATTCATCATTACCAGTCTAAAGTTAAACACAGGTACAACCACTGATACTGCAGCACCCTCCCATAGAACATAATGGAGGCACAAACTTAAACTTGATAAATAATGCTAAATACATTTTTTTTTGAACTTTTTAAAAATAAATATACATTAAATTGAATGTTAAAGAAATTATGTCTATTTAAAAAATAAATACTATTTAATGTTACACTATGTTAATAACCTTTTTCAGTTTACAAAAAAAGTAACTATTTTTTTAACAATAAGTTTTAATAATTTCAATTAATTCAGTGCATACACCCAGCTGGCGAAATCTCCTTTTGGTAAAGTATAGTGAAAAGTAGAAATGTTTATTAAACCTTAAAAAGAGTAGTTACAATTTTTTTATGTTAAATATTAATGTAAATTAATTTATATTATTATTTGAAATATTGTAAAAATGCTTCAGCACTATTAACTTAATGTGAATATAATATTTAATTATAAATATATCAATACGTATATAATGATTTTATTGAAGTATAATGTAAACAAAATCCATCTAAAATAATCAATTATATATTAATATTAAAATTGATGAATTAAAAGCAATCTAATTATTCTTGAATACAAATTAAAGATATAGTAATTTTTCAGCTTTAAGGAGTGTACTAAATATTTAAAAATTACATAATAATTAGGTTTTATATTTAGAGTTTAACATTAAACAACATTTCTTTATATTTTTAAATAGTTTAAATAATTTAATTTATCATTATTTCCCATGGGGTCTTATTTTAAATCCCTACCAATATTGATTTCTTTGAAAGGGTGATTTTGTGCCGGTGGATGGTCATGTCTGGTGCAGGATTTACACTTACTACTGTTTTGGGTCCTTTTTGGCTGTACTAACTTTAGAAATGTAGTTTGTAAATAACAATGGGCTTACTCTTTTGTGGGTGGGTATCTATCCCTCTCTAAATCCCTGCTTACTTCTCCCTAAACCCCATCGATTTTGCAGTAAGAACGTCCCATTTTTCAATCACTCCCCATTGTCCTTTCCAGCATTCTCTACTAAGGGCCCGATTACAATGTTGTTAGTAAACTGCTCCGAACAAATTGGTTCCGTACTCATTTCCTACTGAATCAGGTGCTGCTAGTCCGGACAACCAATTACGATGCTTCCCAACACAGTTCGGTCGGACTCGCATTGATTTCAATGGGAGCCTGTGTTCTGAACGAGAACACAGGCTCCCATTGGAAAAAGGGGTGGTTGGGCAAAACCTTGCACCCTGTGGCGGCCACCCCATGGTGCCTGCCACATTGTGCATGTTTGGGAAGAGGGGTCCCTTGGGTACCCCCACAGGCCACATTCGGCTGCCTCTGGGTGAAGGGGTGCCCACAACGGGCCCCAAAAGACTGATTCCGAAAGCCGTTTCATCTCTGGCAAACCGAGTCGGAGCGGCTGTCCGAATCGGTCATCATCATTGCTCGTCCAGAAACCGTGTCTATTGAGCTGAACGATTCTGCTCAGAAAGACTCGGACTGACCCTATGCCTTTCGGAACCGATTCGGTCTGCCTGTACGGTTTCCGGACATCGTAATTTTTCGTTGGGAAAACTGTATGATTCGGTTGGAAACAAGGGTTCCGAATCGGATTCGGCAATACCGAATCCCATCTGGAGCCCTTCCTAATGACATCGTAATCGGGCCCTAAGTAGTAAACTTATATGTGAGAATCTTCCATAGAAAAGATAGGAGAGCTGAAGGAGATCTCCACTTGCAGGTTTGTGAATAGCATTTTATATTGTTTTACGAGTACTATTATAGTACTAGTAAACATACCACAAAATGCACTTTGTGAATAGGGCCCAAAGTCATTTAGAACCAGGAGGGGATCACCAGGCACAAAGCTCCATGGTCAGTGGCATAACAATAGCCCCTGCAGTGCGGGGGGCCCCGAGCTCCAGGGGGTCCACTCCGGGACTGTGCCTGAGAGCTCCTGACTGAGTCTGGGGCGTGGAGGCCCCCCTCCATGCATTTTGCAGGGGGGCTCACAAGTTTCGTTACACCACTGTCCATGGTGCAAATTAAATTAATCCTGTGTGTTAGGTGTGCTTTTGCACCTGATTCTGACCACAGTGGTAAGTAAAAGGAAATAACATGAGCAAAGGTTTTATGAAACAGTTTTTGCCTACTGCTCTTAGAGCATTATTTTGGAAGGGAAATTACCACCAGTGACATGATTGTGCCCGTGCAAAAAACGGTGAAAGTGTGCTTGATCTACAATGGGAGCTGGAGATAAATCAGTATATCTTTAACGTACACACACTCTAAGTCAAAAATAAAAATCCACTTCCTCAGATAACATTGGATGGATTATGAGTAAAAGCAGACAGTTGCCAGCCTACTCACCAGAGAACATTAGCCTCAGTGGCGGCTCCTCCGCTAAGGCAGAGGAGCGTCACCCCACTGCTCTAAGAGCAGCGAAAAGGGGAAAAATAAAACGATAATAACAATGTTATTTTCGTTTTATTGTTAGTTGCTTCGGGCTGGGTTTGGGCGGGGGGAGCTGGTAGCTCAGGGTGGGAGGAGGAGTGGACTGTGCACACTAAGGGCATCATTACGCAACGGAATGCGGGACCGTCTGCAAGGGGTGCGGCGGTCCCGCACCTGAGAATAGGATGCCACCGCCACCGTGGCGGTGGCAAGCCCTGTTCCCAGTATTGTGGCAGGCGGTGCTCACAGCACCGCCCGCCACAATGCTGGGAATAGACGTCGTGCATTGGCATGCACAAGGTGACAGGCACCGCGCGGTGCCTGCCACTTCATCCATGCCAATGCAGGGGGGTACCATAGGTACCCCCCATGTGCACCCCCCACCCCCCAACTTTCTGGGGGCCTGCTACGGGCCCCCAAAGGCAAAGACCACATGCCTTTCCATGGCGGCAACGCCGCCATGGGAAGGCACATCTCCGCCTGCATGCTAATATGGATGGCGGTGTCTTGCAGACACCGCCACCATGTTTTCCGCCGGACGATGAGTCGACCGGCGGAAAAGCGGCGGACGGTCTTTCCGTCCGCCGCGGACCCCCCAGCCATCCTAATATGGCGGGGGGTCTTTGCAGTGTGGGTGGATCGCCCCCGCCGGGCCGGCGGTCACTACCGCCGGCCCGGCGGGGCGTTCCGCCCGCTATCATAATGACCCCCTAAGTGCGCATGACTTCTTGGCCGGACGTTTCGGCCAGCCAAGCAGTCATGCGCACTTTGCATATTCCCCACCAGGCTAATGGACAGCCTGGTGGGGAATATGCACAGGCTCCCTGTCCAGATCTGAGCGCTGATCAAAGGCGCTCAGACCAACCACAAAGCTGCATTGCAGCATTGTGCTTGGCTCTGGGGAGCCTGTGTGCTTCCTGCAGCTTCTCCTGGACTGTAGTCAGGAAGAGCAGAGAAGCGGAGGAGAGACGCGGCCGTCAGAAAAGGTAAGTGTTTTTTTTTTACATTTTCAACCCCTCTTCCCCCGCCCCCACCCCTGTTCCCTGCCAGCCACCACAGATTAGCCTTGCTTTTTCTGAGCGTGAAGTGAAAAGTTTCGCTGAGGCCCACAGTCAAAATAACGACCAAAATTGTTGAGCGTGCCGGGGTAGGGTAAACAGTGAATGGACCGCTGTTGGAACATAAAGAATTAAGAACTACTTTATGTGATAAACAGGCACATGCTGCATTGGTAAATGGCTCTTTTTGTGGTGTTTACAGAATGGGTGTGAGTGCATTTCTAAACAAGCACTGGCAAAGATAATAGGTCTGGCGTTGTCCACCATGCTTTTGTCCATTCTTGTTTTGTCATGGCTTTTCCAAACCTTTTTAGGTCAAGCCCGGGGATGCACATGCGCTGCTCTGTGAGGCATGCTGTATTCAAGTATGGACTTGAAGCTCCACCCATTCTCTGCTTATACTTTCCATTGGCGTGTGTCATTGTCCTTTGGAAACTGTAGCTTTTCATTGGTCAATAGGCTTAGTAGTCCCTCCTTAGTACCGCCTTGTCTCATTTTGTAACCTCCCTTCAGGACACCCCCTCCTACATGTGGTGTTACTCGGTAGGCTTTAATTACAGCCCCCAAGCACTATTTGGTTAAATATTTTTCTCCTGCCTCCTGTTGCAAGCAGGACAAGCTCTTCCCCGCTTTATTTTTTTTTCATGGCACGGCACGCTGATGCAGTGATGGCCATTCCTTTAATTTGTTGTTTGCGGGCGCATGTTTTTTTTCTCTTTTTTTATTTACAAATGCCCCATACGGCGCTTTCACTTTAATGTTGGCCACACCTATTTCTTTAGACGAGCCGCGTCTACAGAAAGGTGCGCGGCCGCTATTAAAGTGAAACCACGTCATGGGGCACTTTTACAAAAAAAAGCATTTGTTTGTCAACTTGACAAACAGATGCTTTTTTTGTGGTGGCCGCATCCCTTTCTTTAGACGCGTCTCGGCTAAAGAAAGGGGCGTGGCCGGCATTAATGTGAAAGTGCGGCATGGGGCGCTTTTCAAAAAATTGCATTTGCAATGAAATGGTTCTCGCATTTGCGAGAGTTTAAGCTATTGGCATTGTCATTTACAATGCCAATATCTCAAACTCTCGTAAATGCGAGACCTATTGCATTGCAAATGCTTTTTTGTTTTGAAAGCTGCCGGGTGTTTGTCAATCTGAAGAATTGCCCGCTTATGAATTCACATGTATAATATTAAAGCTTTTGATTTGCGTCCTGCATTCTTAATACAAAGAGATTAACTTAATACAGAACAGTTTCAAATGAATGCAATTTGTTACGCTGTGAAATAGGGCACTTCAAAACAAATTTACAATAGCACTGGCAGAAGACAGGAACTGATAAAGCTGGAATGTGGCCTATGCTCTCATCTGCTGCCACCTCAGGCTCTAAACACAAGGGCAACACTAAAGTAATTATAAAGTAAAAACAAAAACACTGGCTCTGAAGCGAACTACATTGTGTGCAGATGTGCTTATTGTGGAAGAGCAAAATGCAGTCACTCAAAGTAAAGGTATTCGGTCACTGAAGTAGGCTAACCCATTGCCCCATGATGTAATGGTCAGAGGCAAAATGTAAATGACACATCAACAGATCAATGGATAAAGAGGGGTGGCTGAAACTACCTATAATTAAGTATATTGTACATGTTAAGTTATCTGGATTTGTAAAGCGCATTACTGCCCGGAGTTCCAGCTAAGAGTGTTGTGGGACCGCAAAATCACCAGGACCTGAACAACCAGGAGGTATATTCACAAGAATGTGTGATAACTACCGCAAGAGTAGTGTAACGCAACTTTCAATAACGCAGCCTATCACGGGAAAATAACCCAGTGTCAACGTGGAATTCACAACAAGGCGGTACCATGCGATAGTCACCAGATAACGCGTCAAATGCCAGCGTGAAAATCAACACCACGCTTAAAAAATGTGAAACGCGAGAAATCATGCGATGAGGCCAATCGTGGTACAAAAAGTAGCGAAAAGCAGCCTCAGGCCTGCAAATCCCACGCGTCTTGCGGGAAATTGCACCATAAAAACCACAGACACAACACACCAGAAACAAGCCAGACACAACACACCAGAAGCACGTAGCAACATGGATGCACCCTGACCCAGCGCAGAGGGCAACGCGAACCCCACAGACCACCAGCAAGGAACAACTGGGTCGGGGAAGGCCAAGGAGATAATGGAGAGGAAGACGGGGTGCAGACCGCAGGAAAACAAGACCAAGGCCATGGAGGCGACAGAACACTACCAGCAACTGACCCACAAGCAGACCACCTGGAATGCAGTCGCAGTGCCCAGGAGGCCAATCCAGGAGGCCAAGAGGCGCCGGCAGGACCTGACAACCTAAACCAGGTACAAACCCGCTGCCAACAGGAAGGCAGCAACGGCGACAGGAGGTGGCAGTCCAGCGCCACAGGAGGATCAGGAGGAAACCCAGGTCACAGTCATCAGTGTGGAGAGGGTGCAAGGAGTAGGGAGTACGGACACAGCCCGACAGGACCCGACACAACAACAACAGGGTGAGGATCCAACAGGGACTAGGGGGACGGGGGTGATGGGCACAATGCCACACATGCACAATGAGGTGGAACACTGCACACCCACAATTACCCAGGGACATGTCTCCCATCCCCGTGGCACACTGCAGCACACACACATAGCAATCACAGCACATACCATGACAATGTGGCACAAAGTGCAACACCCACACTGCAGAACAGGGGACACAACTGGGTCCAACCAGGCACAGTAACAGAACAATCACATCGGACAGAGCAGGGAACTGTGAGATGCACATCTACCCCTACAACCCCACATCAGCCATGTAGGCCAAATGTACACTGTCCCAACTCAAATAGCCACCACCGCCCAAATAGTCACAATGTACATCGTCACACAGTCTGCATGTCGACAAGAACAAGGCGCCAACACAATGCCAACATGCACCTCCCCTTCACAATGCAGAGGGACAAACAACACCTCCAGCAGGTCAGAACAGACAACCCATCAGTGATGCCGGAGACGAACACCACACCTTCGACACCGACGCCCTACAACAGCCCATGGACATCCCACACAACCCACCACCAGGACCAGGGCAGACAAGCCACTCAGAGGAGAACCCAGCCCCTGCAACAGACCACACAGCATGAAGCACCCGCAATCACAGCTGGCTCACAACACTTCACCGACCCACACATGGCACCCCAATGCCAGGTGTCAGAACGCCAAAAGGAGGTGGCCCAACAGGTGCGGGCGTTGCCTAACCCATGGAAGGCGAACTAGAACACATACGTGGGTGTCCAATATCCTTCAGGGACCACCTACACCCCACAAAGGAGACCCACACTGCCATAGAGACACATGCAGATGCACATACCCAGTACAGACCAACACCCAGGGGCACACACATCAGTCACACACCCATGTTGGCTCTGCGTACGACGGCACAGTCCACTCCCCTTACGAATTGAGTGGGTGACGACAAAGCTGCATGTCCAGGTTCTAGCCCGCTGCCTGCGGTAACATGTCTGCGTCCGCTGTACACAGCACAATGTAATGTCATAGGGCCCAGGGCCCCCATGCACACAACAAGACCACAGGGACACATGCACATATCATGTTGAACTGGCTACGGGCACGTGCGCCAGGCCCCTTTATTGGCAGGGCAACATGTACAGTGACGCCTGTGCTGGATGTGTGTGGGGTGAGTATAAGCCAGCCCGCACGGAGTGCTTTGTGCTGGCAACAACCTGAACAGTGGACACCAGTGTAATGGAAACAGAAAACACCAGCATAACAGAGTCAACTGCAGAGCAACATGGAGGGATCCGGAGTGAGGACAGAGGTCACCCAATATTCAGTCAGGAGGTTCCGTGAGTTGCAGTGCACTGAGGTAGGGGCACTAGAGAAGAGCGCGCTCATGTGAAGGAATTGCTAGGATTGTGTACCCTCTGGTTAGTCCTGATGCAGATGCAGTGAGGTGTGTTACATCTGCATCAACTTCCTCATCAACGTCCCAGCTCTCCCACACTGCCTGAGGTGACAGTTGTGTACGCAGTCCACAGCGCAATACCCAGTAATAGATCTGGGTGTGTAGCTTGACTACCACCACCAGTCTGCATTCTTGCCTTGGGGCTGTTGCCTCCTGCCCTCCCATTGCCTGTGCCTTCTCCCGTCCGCACACATGACACATCTTCCTCATCATTGTCCCAGGTCTTCCCCACTGCATGAGGTGACATTGCTGCGCAACCTCACAACAGCACAAAACTCGATCAGTAATGGACAATGGCTTGCGGTGCACTGAGTCACTGGCACCTGGAGTGCTGAGCAGGGTATCAGGACGATGATGGCATCCACGACAGGTCTGAGCAACTCCGTAGGGCTGTCAGGACCACCGTTTCGACTCTGGCAGTTGGCAGTTGGAGGTGGTCCTTGCCGTGGTGGCGTGTGCCTCCTGCGGTGAAGTGACATCCGGGCCGGTCAAGACTTGATGCTATGTGTGGGCCCTGGTGGCCCGCAGTTGAGGCCGGAGGATGCGGACAGCGCAGGGCCACAGACACATGGCGTTGATGACCCCAAGACCATCGCTACAGAGGCCATTCAATGTCTCAGGTGAAGGGGTCCCAGGCCTGGGCAGCACAGAGTCAGTGGCCCCGGATGCAGTGCGGCCGGCACAGGCACCCAGCCACGGGACGGTGACTTGCGGTGCAGTCAGATGGGCCATGCGACCTGAGCGGGTCCCCATCAATGTCCGAGGTGTATGCTGCGGAGTGTTGCGGGGGACAGTGGAAGGTGTCCTCCAGGGCATGATGCGGAAGGTCTGATGTTATCCGGAAGCAGCAAATTGAGGAGTGGAAAGCGCAACCCTCGTTGTCACCAATAATTCAGGATCAGCTACATGAGGATGAAAACTAGCCCCTATTCCATTGACACAAACGCCACCAATGTACGACCAGTGAGTGTCCATGAATGTCGGGGAACACACTTAGTGGCACAGGTGCTCAGAGGTGATGCAGTCTGCGATGATGCCGGTACACAGATGTGAACTCCAACATTGCCAAATCAAGACTCTGTGACCTACTGGACCGCAGTGTAGGCCGGAGGCAGTGGTCAGCAGTGGCCTACAGCCACGTGTCGTTGGCTCGCGAGGCACTTTGTTAGTGACATAGTGGCAGTTGTCGGTAGTGTTCAATCACCTCCGTAACGATGATCCTGTTCCTTCCGGACTGCAACGCATCATCCTCTTACACCTCTCCGTGCATGCGATGAAATGTATTCTGCCTTTTGAATTACCTATGTTCAGTTCCAAATCTGTGACCCCACTCGTGCGCAGCGTAGGCCGAGGGCAGTAGTCCGCGTAGGCCCACAGACACGTGTGGTTGTGATGCCATGCACAGACTTGTTGCCACCACATCGAAGGGTATATAGTGAATTGTTCACTGCCTTAAATGATGTTCACTGCCATGGTGTAATCAAGACTCAGTTCCAAATGTGTGACCTACCTGACCGTGGTGTAGGCCTGAGGCAGCGGTCAGCACGGCCCATTCGCCTAGTGTCACCGGCATAGTTTGGATGGCCCCACCGGCCTGCGTTGTTCAGGTTCAGTGGCACCACGTGTATCCGGCTGGCGTTGAACAGGGTTAGTGGCACCACGTGTCGCAAGATGCCCATATGGAACTATGCCTAACTGATCGGGGGGGTCTGGTGCTGTGGCCGCTTGCCCGGATTTGGGGTCAGTGCCATTCATGACTCAGGACACAGTTTCACATATGGGACCTACTGGTCCAAAGAGTAGGCCGTAGGGGGCAGTAGAGTTCGTCAACGAGAATGGACTGAAGCGGGCCTGTGTCGTGGAGGCCGTGGTGGTCTGAGCTGACTGCCAAGGTCACGGGACTCGGGCTTGGAGCTTGCGCCGGCACGTGGTGGGCCCTCCTTAACACACGCCGGTGTCGGCAGGTGATCAGTGTGGCCTGGCTGCGCAGGGGCGGGCCGGACGGGTTCATGGTCCAGCGTGCCGAGGTCCGGCAGGCGCACAGCATCGCAGGCAACTCCGCTCACGAGGACGGCCTCATGGCAGGGTGGGAGGCGCCGCCCTGGCAGAGACGTTGGTCTTTCCGGAAGAGGACCACGCCCAGGCCTACGTGCTTTTTATTCACACCCCAACGCTGGTGTGGCGTACGCCGGGCCATCACACTCCGGTGTCGCTTAGGGGGGGGGCGTAACAGGCAACAGTTCCGCGAGGTCCCCCACTGGCTGTGGTGACATGGTGGCGTCCACTGTCCACTACACTCCATACACCAGCGGTGTATGTCGCCATGGATATGGGTGTGTTCTGCATACTGCGGTCTGTCCAGTACATCTCCGCCACTCTTGGCATTGTGTGCTTTTCCGATCATGGTTCTCCTGCATCCTTCACACATGCCTGGTTGCCACCTCTCCCCACATTCGGCTATTATGTGGCTGAGGTGCCATGCCGTTGCTGGCTCATGTTCAGGGCTTGCCCATGTGGACATTGTAAGTTGTTCTGTCGTGTCTGGTGGGTGGGCATATTGTTGTGCCTGTTGTATGAAATTTTGTGACGTGTGCATTGCCAGCGTTGTGAGTTGCATGGTTGGGGAGTTGAGGTGTTTGGGGTGTTAATTTGTATATTGCCAAGGGGCTGTGCATTTCCCTTGTTGCCATCCTGGGAACGCTGGTTGATGATGGACTGTCGGAGGATGAAGGAATCATGCACACTGGCTGTGTATTTGAAGGCGACATTGTAGGGTGTTCCACAGTGTTCTGTTGTTGCCTGCACATTGGTGTGAGACGTGTGATTCCTGTTGCAGTGATTGTGTGCTGTGTCACCAGGGGGCACAGGTAGTACATGTGTGCTGTGTGTTGCCCCCAACACGTGCGTGCATCCTGCTATGGCGTATGGTCCTTGCATGGTCTCCAGCGGATCCTGCGCATTGTGTTGTATGCATGGGGACTGGGGTACCAGGGTGATGGTGATGTCCAGGACAGGTGTGGGGGACTTGGATGTGGCTGGCTGTGAGACTCCTCCGACTCTGGCGGGTGTTGGATGGGGTCTCTCAGGGGCCAACAGGTGCAGGCACGCCATCAGCTTTGTGTGGGGTGGGATGTTGGTTGTCCGCTGTGTTGTTGCCGTAGGCCTGTTAGGCGATGATGGTCAGGATGCGTAGGTTGGTTGTCCCTTTCAGCCTGTAGTGGACGGTGACATTGTCAGATGTTGGGTCTGTGCGGCTGGTACGTTTCCTGGGGTTCCGCAGTCTTTGTCTGCGCTGCGTCTGTGTTGATCCGGGGGGGGGCGGTGTTCCGGGTGTGGGATGGGGTCCTGGGGTGGTGGGGGTGGGTGTTGTGGCCCTCTTGGGTGTCCGGGCTGCATGATGTGTGGCTCCATGGCATTGGTTGCCCTTCGGTTGTGTCCCTGGGCTGTGCTCCCTTTTGTGGTGCTGGCTGCCGTCCGACTTTACACCAGGTCAGAGCAGGTGTAGATTTCCTGGTGCTAACGCGCCTTATCGCCTGTTTTGTGTTTTTATCGCGGATGTGGCTGGTTGTTGTGAATGTTGAGGTGTGCTGTTGTCTCGGCTTTTGTCACGGGAACGCCTACCCAGCATCTCATTAGCGATATTTACGGGGGTCCTCTGTGGCGATGTTTTTTGCGGCTGCTATCACGGGTAAACTGGTGCTGTGGGCTGTTTACACGGGCTTGTGAATGGGGGGGTAAATTTATCATGACTTTGGCTGCGATAAAGTGCCGTTAATTCGGAGATAGCTCCTTGTGAATATGCCCCCAGGTCTTTACCACTTTTCTGAAGGCAGGGAGACTGGGGGCTGTTTCTATGCAGAGTGGTAGGTGTTCCATGCTTTGGATGCTTCTAGCACAATGCTTTTCCCACCCCAGCTTACTTGATTGAATCTTGGGAGTACTGCTAATTTAGCATTTGATGAGCAAACATTTCTGGCAGGGAAATACCATTTAAAACTACGATTAAAAAATGATGGTTGAGATCATGAAGTGCCTTATAAGTTAGACTTAACAACACCTTAAAGGTGATTCTTTGCTTAATGGGAAGCCAATGCAATTCTTTTTATATCTTGAGGCACTGAGCAGAATTTGGGAATCTTTAGCAGAAGTCTAGCTGCAGCATTTTGGAGGATCTAAAGTTTATTAATATTGTACTTGTGAGTAGTTAAAAGTAGAGTGTTACAATAGTCTATTTTAGATAGGATCAGAGAGGTGATTAAAGTATTTTGCAATTTGTCAGGTATGAAAGGCAGGATCTTTTTGATTATTCTGAGGGTGTTAAAAGTGGATGAAGTGAGCTTATTTACCTGATCCGTAAAATTAAGTTTATTGTCAATAATTACTCCCAGATTGCAAGCCTTTTCCACTGGGGGAGGGATAGAACCCATGAGAGCTGTCCAGGCTGATGGGACCCAAAAAGATGATAGGGGTCCAAAAAGTAGGACTTCTGTTTTTCCTGTGTTTAATTTAAGGCAGTTAGAATCCATCCACTTGTGGACAGCCAGCATGCAATCATGAAATCTGAGCCCTGTGACTGCATAGTTTTTCCTATGGATATGACAATATGGGTGTCGTCCGCATAGGATGTCAGGGAAAATCCAAAGCTTCTTATCAGCTTAGCTAAAGGGGAGACATAAATATTAAAAACGGTAGGGCTCAATGATGATCCCTGAGGGACACCGCATGGAAGTGAAAAAGGATGAGAGGAATAGTTCTCCAATTTTACTATTTGCTCTTGATCCGCTAAGTAGGATTTTAACAAGTCCCAAGCCAAGCCTGTCATCCCACAGTCTGCCAGTCGACATAGTGTTATTTTGTGACTGGCAGTGTCAAAAGCAGCCAAGAGATCAAGCAGGATGAAGGCTGCCCCTTTTCCTTTATCCAAAACCTGCCTGATCTCTTCAGTTGCCGTCTCAGTGCTGTGGCCTTTTTGGAAACCAAATTGGGTGGTGTCTAGGAGTTTGTTGGACTCAATAAATGTTACCAGCTGGTTGTTCAAAAAAATGTCTGCTATTTTGGCTGGTAGTGGAAGGCGGGAGATTGGATGATAGCTGGTTGGGTCATTATGGTCAAGTGAGGCTTTTTTTAAAAGGGGAATCAAGGCTGCTTTCTTGCAAATATTTAGGAAAGTGCCTGTTTTACACCCGGCTTGATAGATGGGGGTTAGTTTAGATGCGATAACTTCAGCTGCAAGTTGGGGAACCCGAAGTAGAGGTTTCCAATAAATTTCTAATGTCCTCACTGGGTGGGGCGATAAACTCGTCTAGAATTATAGTTGTTTTGAGGGACGAATCGCCCATATTGACAAGTAACATGGTGGACGCTGGTTTAGAGTTGGAATTTTTTTTTTTTCATCGTTTCTACTTTTTCTCAAAAGAACTTTGCCAGAGTATCACAAAAAGATTGACTGGCAGTCAGGGATTTTTTGTTCCTATTATTAGTTAGTTCTGCGATTGTCCCAAAAAGTTCTTTAGGTGAATCTTTAGCTTTCTCGATCTTTTTTGTGAAATATGATGCTTTGGTTTTCATGATGAGATCTTTGTAAATGGCTATACATTGTTTATATTTTGTCTCCTCTTCCTCTTTATAGGCCGTTCTCCATCTTCTTTCCTGTTTTCTGCATTTTTGCTTACACTCCTTTAGTTCCAAAGAGAACCATGGGGCAAAGGGACTGGGCTGTTTTGTTTTAACCATTCTAATGGGAGCTACTCGATTGGAAGCAGTTTCCAGCCACCTATTATATTGCTTAGCGCTGCCTCAGCATCATTAGCGAGAACTAGGGGTGTGTCATCCAATACTTCAATAAGATGGTCTGGCTACACATTCCGCCAAATTCATGAAGGAAAGGTGGGTGGTGATTTCTTTATGTTAGATTTAGACTGTAGGAGGGACAGTTCAAAGAAGTCTGCGCTAAGGTCGGACCATGCTACTTGGAATGTGTTTACATTGATTAGGTTGGGGTTATTTGTAAAAATCCCATCTAAGTTATGACCAGCCTGATGTGTTATATATAATTTTAGTAAAATCACAAGTTCTTGCTTAACACCAGACCGAAAAAAGTAAAACATTTATGGACGGGGTTCAGGTTTACAGCATTCTGACACATGTGAGAGAATAGTTGTGGCAAAGTTAAGATCTGAATTGGTTGTCCAGTGAATTATGTCGCAAAAGGTATCAAAGCCCATGCAGACCTTAGCAAACAAAATCACATTCTGGAATGCCTGGCGCTTGTGATGGTTAGCGCTGCAGGACTGGGTAGGGAGAACTGTTTCTTTTCTCTACACGCAATAGCTTCTTTTAGATGGACAAAAAGCATGGCTGTGTGCTGTGCAATACGTCGTGTGGTGTCTGATTACGAGAGGCCTAGTGTTTTAGGAACCTGAGCAGGAATCACAGTTACAAATGGTGTGACCTGCGTGCAATAAAGTCCAAACCTCTAAGTACATTTTGGTAAGTCAATCCTGCCAAAACTTAACAGGACAGGACTAGCAGATTTTGGTGCAGAAAACATCAAATACTTCACATTACACACCGATTTTAAAGGAAAACTGAGAATAGGTTCTATGTGTCGCACCCAAAAAATAATGATCCCCTAGAGTATTGCATTCAATCGGATATGATAAATACTTCAACTGAATCCATGCACTTGTTATCGAGGCCTATATCAACTATCTTAGACGTCCTATGATGTGAGAGATTAGAAATGTATTTATTTATTAGTTTATTGCAATTTGTGTAGCACTATAGACTGCCAGTTAGCCACTTTTAATCACGCTGTTGAAGCACAAGGGGGTGACATAGGGAATGGACAGCCACTCACTGGTCACGGTGGTTTGGTTACTGGCAGTTCATCCATCAGCTGAAGAACTTAAGGCATATTCTTCACTTTTTGTCCTCAGCCAAGACCTTGCGGGTGGGAGGAGCTGTCATGTCCTCACTTGACTAATGTGATTGTATACGAGTCATCCAGCCTTTCAGAATCAAGGGTCAGACCAAGGCACGCTGTTTAATATCAGAATTGTGGAAGGAAGATCATGTCTCACAGGCCAGAAGATCCATTTACTGCTTCTCATCAAGGATATGAACTGGGATTCTCGATGTTCAGGTGTCCTAATAATCTGGCCCCTTCTTACTTGGCATATAGGATCTTCTAGAGTCCTCCAGCCTGTAACCTAAGAAATCAGGTTAAGTGACTGCTTTGAAATCCTAGCTTTAAACTAGGCCTGTCCAAAATGCTTGCTTAAGTCCCAAATGTTGTGTTACCGAAGTTATGCAAAATTTCCATAATTTCGCACAGCACAAAATTTCACCTGATTTTTACATGCAGGCTACTGGTGTGTCTAGAAGCTGTCTTCATGAGAGACATTTCCTTCTGGAACAAGACAGTTTCTCCTTGAACCAGTCTCCTGCTGGTATTCTGCATTAAGGGAGTAGCCAGAAAACTAAAATACCCCCCACTTTGAACCAAAGCTTTTATGTCACCAAGCAAGTGATGGAAGTCATCACAACCCTCCCGAGAAGAGCTTGCTTGTCTCTTCCATCCAAGCATCTATTTTATTTATTTATTTATATAAGTTTTATATAGCGCTAGCTAGACCCGAAGGTGTCAGAGCGATTTACATGGTCGGGAGGGAATCCAGTGAAACAGGAATACAATAAACATATGGCGATAGATACAGTAGATAAAAGTACACAACACAGCACAATAACAAACAAGCAAATAGCCAACTATGACATAACTTTCAGTCCTGCGCACAAGATAATAGACCAAGAACAATAGTCTAAGAACTAAAGTATTTGTTGAGGAGGAGGAGTTTCAGGTCTCTTTTGAAGCCAGGGAAGGAGGGGTTGCATCGCAGATCGCTAGGTAGAGAGTTCCATATGCTCTGAGCATTTCCAGAAAAAGAGTGAGACTTGGTAGATGATATTTTTAGATTGGGATGTAGGAGCAAAAGTGTGTTGGAGCTTCTAGAAGTCCCCTCTTTCTTAAGTTGGTTTTCTAAGTAGTTTGGGGAATGTGAGTGGAGGGCTACGTGGATGATACAGGCAATCTTGAAAGTACATCTTCCTTCGATAGGAAGCCAGTTGAGGCGCTTGAGAGCAGGAGTGATGTGTTCAAACTGTTTGACATCAGTAATGAGCTGAGCTGCCATGTTTAGAACTGATCTCAGTGGTGCGAGGTGAGATTTTGGCGTTCCAGTGAGAATGGCATTTCCGTAGTCTAGTTTGAAGAGGACCAGAGATTGCACCACAATCTTGAAATCATCTGCGGGGATGAATGGTTTGAGCTTTTTGAGGTGTTTTAGTGCGTAAAGCGCTCCTTTGTCCGAGTTTTTAATGTGTTCTTTAATTGACATGTTGTTGTCCAAGCCCAGGCATTTAGCAGAGTTGGATGGAGAGAGAGCAATTTAAGGCGTTCAGGTCTCTGATCCATTCATGAATAGGAAGATGGCTGCATTTGGGGGAGAATAGGAATATTTCTGTTTTGTTGGGGTTTAGCTTAACGTGATTAGAGTGAAAACAGGAATGAATCTTGTTCAGAGTGACGATTAAAATGTCGAATGTCACTGGGTGATTTGATTTTGTAGTAAATTTGAGTGTCATCTGCACAGAGGTGATATTTGATCCCTGCTTGCTTCAAGATGACTGTAAGGGGTTCCATGAAGAGATTGAACAGGGAGGGGAGAGAATAGAGCCCTGTGGCACTCCCAGGGTGAGCCGTGTGGGTTTTGATAGGCATGAGTTGATTTTGATTTGTTTCGCACGGTGTTGTAGGAAGGATGTGAACCATTTGAGGACGGTGCTATTGACACCAAAGCGAAACTTCAGAGATTCAAGTAGGGCTGGGTGATTAAGGGTATCGAAAGCCACAGATAGGTCAAGCAGTATAAGAATGCAAGCATCTCCCTCGTCTAAGGATCTGTGAATGTCATCCGATATATTGAGCATGGCAGTTTCAGAACTACAGCCTTTCCTGAAACCGGATTGGAAGGAGTCAAGGAGGGAGAATTTATGTATATGATGATTAAGTTGTTGCAAGACACATTTTTCCAACGTTTTGGCTAGGAACGGGAGGTTGGAGATAGGTCTGAGGTTGTTGAGATCATTAGGGTCAGCCTTGGGATTTTTGGGGATGGGTGTGGTTTGGCCTAGTTGGAGAGAGATTGGTACGCAGCCCGTGGAGAGAGAAGAGTTTATGATTATAGTCCAGAATGGGGCAATGATGTGGCTGAGATCTTTGACCATTGTGAATGGGAGGGAGTCCAAGGTGTGGGCCGAAGGTTTTAAAGCCGTGATTATATTGAAGACTTCCGATTCAGTCAAGGGTTTGAAGTCAGCCCAGTTGGCGTTATTTTTCGGCTTGGAGTGACTAAGGTAGCCTTTAGTATCTTTAGGGGTTGTTTGGTCAAAGATGGGATAAAGAGGTGGAGCTGCTGTGGGTGGAGGTGGGTTGCTGTAGGTGGTGAGGATGTAGGGAAGAGTGGAGACTTGTAGGAAGGATTGCTCAATTTTGGCGACCTTGTCAGAAAAAAAGCTAGCGATTTCTTCACAGCGTTCATTAGTGGCAATTATTACTTGTTGGGGTGAATGCGAGGTTTGGCGTTTTACAATGTCAGAGAGATCCCTGGGTCAAATCTTTGCAAGATTCAATTGGTTGCGGAAGAAGGAGGCTTTTTCTCGAAAGATGTGTTTCTTGTATGAGGTCCTGGTTGTTCTAAGAAATGCTAGGTGTTTTGTCGAGGGTTTTGTCTCTATGTCCTTTCTGCTTGTCTGAGCAGTCTTCTTTCACAGTTTTAATCAGCATTAAACCACAAATTTAGATTTTGTTGATCTCAGTTGTTTTAGTTTAGATGGAGGGGGGCAATTGATCAAGGACCACTAAGATCGCTGTGTTGTAGTGTGTAGCGAGGACTTCAGCGGTGTACAAGGGGGACGTTGTAGTTGTTCACCAATCTTAGATTCAAGTTCAAGAATAGGGGCTTTTTTGATGTTTCTGGATAACTGCTTTGGTTTCTTGATCACCTCCAGTAGAGGTTCGAATGGGGTATTGATGTTGAAAAGGATTTGATGGTGGTCAGACCAGTCGATAGGAGCGATCGACCTGATGCCGATTAGGTCATTTTTAGTGATAATCGCATCTAGAGTGAAACCTTTGGAGTGTGTTGGTTTATTGTAGAGTTGATTAAGATCGTGAATTTCAAGAAGGTTCGTAAGTAGTCAGACAGAGGTGTCATCTGGGTTGTTCCAATGGATGTTGAAATCGCCCAGGAACACAACTTTCATATCAGTTGGGGAGAACCTGGAAATTAGGTCAGATAACTCTTCTGTGAAGAGGGCTCGATCACCCGGAGGGTGGTAGATGGTGTGGAATTTGATAGAAGGGGAGGCTTTGCTTAGAAGTTCAGCCCCAAGGTATTCGAAGGACAAGTAATCTGCCTTATTTAAGGTGTTGAGTCGTTATCTTAATTTGTAAATTATGGCTAGGCCTCCACCAGATCTTTTAGGCGTGTCTTATCTAATGATCGTGTACCCGGGAGGGGTTACCAGGTCAAGTATGGGGGAGGCGTGTTCATTTAGCCATGACTCCGTGAGGAAAGCTATTTCTATTTCTTCCCTAAGAATAGATTCCGCTATATCCGTAGCGTGCTTAGCAGCTGATCCACAGTTTAGGAGCATGCCCGAGAGAGGGCTGGGTTTTTTTTTTTAGAGGAAGGAAGTGTTTGGATGGTGGTGAATTGAGCTGGCAGCCTGGGTTCGTTTATGGTCATGTGGATTCTATTTGAGCTTACGATAACTGGGATTGTGGAGAGAGGTTTGGACAACCTAGTTTGGGACTTAGTAAGGTAGGATTCGCTGAGAACAGCGGCTTCGAGATCAAATAGGGTGCGGAGGGCACGATAGGGTCTGTGGGGTAGACGACATAAGGGTGTGTGGGGCCAGGGGATGTGATTAGAGGCTATAAATGGAGAGCCTGAGAGTGAAGATAACTTCTCACAATGGGTGTGAGAAAGCTGGAAAGCTTAGCCTGTCTAGAGATGTCAAGTCTAAGGAGTGTTATGTCTTTGTCAGGGAGTCAAGTTTCTGTTCCATCAGAGACAAGATCTGTGTGAGAGAGGGATTGCCGCTTTCCGCATTGTGAGCGGGAGGATCTATCTTGTCATCTTTATCATCCTGCCATCCACCCACTGATAATAACCATTTCACATTCACATTCTTTCATCCAACATTCAGTCTGTCACCATTCCATCCATCTGTCCTCCAATCCATATCCAAACCTATCCATATATCTATAAACCTATCCATCAATCATATCCATCTTTTCACTTAGTCATCCATCCTTTCACTTATGCATCCCCCTTTCATCCATTCATCCAACCATCCTTTCAGTCATCCATCCATTCACTCATCCAATCACCCTTTCACACACCCGTTCATCCTTTGACTCCCTACATCCAAACATCCTCCCTCTCACTCATCCATCGATCCACCCTTTCACTCAGCCATCCATCCTTTCACTCAACAACCATCCACACTTTGCCTCATTCATCCATACATTCACCCTCCACTCATCCATCCATCACCCTTTCATCCAGCCATCCATCTACCCTCCCTTTCACTCATCCATCCATTCTTTTATTCATCCATCCTTACATCATCCTGTCACTCATCCATCCACCTATTCACTCAGTCCATCCATCCACTCATCGTACCATCCATTTACCCTTTCACGCATCGATCCATTCTTTCACTCACTCGTCCATCCATCCATGCCTTCTCTGATCATCCATCTTTTCACTCAAGCAGTCGTATCCTTTCACCAATCCATCGATCCTTCCTCCCCTTCACTCATCCATCCTTTCACTCATCCATGCATTTATCCATCCATCTTTTCACTCACACATCCATCCTTCCACTCACTCATCGATTCACCCTTTCACTCATCCATCCATCCACCCTTTTATCCAGCCATCCATCTATCCTCCCTTTCACTCATTCATTCATATTTTGTTGTGCCTATGGAGAAGATGGTGAAAGAGGCCAACCATATTTGCTCATTTGGAATACAGGGCAGCTGATCATTCTTCCTTACTTCCATCCTTTCACTCATCCATCCTTTCACTCATCCATCTGTCTATCCATCCATCCTTTCACTCATCCATCCTTCCATTCACCCTTTCACACATCCGTTCATCCATTTATCCATCCTTCCTGCCTTTCACCCATTTATCCATCCATTCTATTACTCATTCATCCATACAACTATTCATCCACCCCTTTGCTGACCCACTAATCCACCTTTTCACTCACACATCCATACTTTCAATCTCTCACCTTTACACCCTTTCATGTTGATTATAAGCCTTTGTCTGCCGAGTTGCAGACAGAAGAGGCCCATCAACCCCCACTCCCCGTAGCTACCAAAGGGAGATGGGGGTTGACAACGCTCCTGTTGTGCATGCCCTTTATGCATGAGGTATACGCTCACAGAAACAGTTACTAACGATGCCCACAAAATCCATTTAGCCTGATACAGGCAATCCTGCAAAAATGTGTATTTAGTGCAGAAAGAAACTGCACATTTCGCACATTCTACTTTAAACTCAAATGTAAAGATGAGAGGCTTTTTTCTGTTCTGAGTCTGTCATTTTGAAATTTCTTAGCACATGGCCTAAGACAAACGTCCGCCTTGACAAGACGTAAAAAGCCTCTCAATGCCCCTGGTTCCGGTAAGCTACGAAGACTTTCGTCAAGAGCCCTTATTCCAGAGTGCATGAAATAAATGTGCATAATCAATCAGTCATGGATATTGATGGTTCGCATGACCATTGACCAATGCTTTAACGCTATCTGGAAAGCACGGGTGTGACTCCTTTCTTGCAGGTAACCCTCCTTGTCAAGTCTACAATTTTGGTTTGAAAAATCTTAGGGGCAGACTTACAAGCCACTTGCGCTGCCAGTACGTCACTTTTTGTGATGCACTGGCAGCGAATTTCTTTGCCCCATATTTACAAGGACAGGAAAAGCCACCCTGCGTGGCTTTTCCTGTCCTTGTAAATTCAGCCCCTTTACATGCAGCACTTTGCCTGAAAGGGGCATTTCATGGGTGTTGCTGTGGGTGTTCCCACGAGGAATCGTAAACCTGGAAATGCGTCAGTATGCTACGCCACCCTAGGGGGGCGAGGCGCAACGAGGAGAAATGTTTTCATTTCTCCTCGTTTTTTTCCTCTTTCAATGCATGCTGCATTCTACAGCACGCATTGAAAGAGGAAAATGCCTGTAGTGATTGTGCCCCTTCCTGCACAAAAACAATCTCCCATGACGCAGGCATCCTTGCACCATGGTGCAAGGGTGCCTGTGCCGGCACATGGCAGCTGTTTGTGCGCCAGCGCAGGGGAGAGCACAGGAATGCGACATATCATTGTAAATATGTTGCATTTCTCTGCTCTGAAAGTACCACAGCGTGGCGAAGCCAAAGGGCTTGCGGTGCCGCGCTTTCTTGTAAATATGCCCCTTATTAAAATTACATCTAGTCATACTCTTGCCAGGATGTGTGCATCAGAAGAGGTAGAGTTGTGTGTCAGGCCAAAATGTGGAGGGAATAGCAGGTAGGGGGTAGTATGTCTTTAAAGACTGCAAATATTAAGAGGTTCGCTTGCAGTCTGAGGTGCTGTGGGATGAAATTCCGTCTTGGATGCGGGGTAACTTCTACTGAAACTTTTGTGTTTTGTTGTGCCTATGGTGAAGGAGGCCAACTATCTTTGCTCATTTGGAATGCAGGGCAGCTGGCCAATCCTAAGGTAGCTCAGAGAACAGTTCAGTGCAAATCAGTGAATTGCAGTCTCTCTTTGGCAACTGCGGGATATTTACTTCTGGTGCTAGGTGGTACGCTGTGAGCAAGGCCCAGTGTCTTTACTTCTTTACCTTTTTATTTATTTATCTGGTTATTTATGTATTTATTTGACAGTAAATAATGAAGTTTTGTGAGCAAACACAATGAACACAGACATGTGTAGAAATACAAAAATCCAGCTAAAAATAGAACGAAAATATCAACAATGTACATGTATCTAATATTTGTGGGGTATATGATGTAGAAATCACTCATTGCTGGTTCCAGTCAAGAGGACCCAATAGCTGCAAAAATATACAGCGCCTTGAGACCCTCACAGCGCCTTAGACCCCTCACGGGTGAGTAGTGCGCTCTATAAATCCCTTGATTGATTGATACAGAAGAAACAATTTTTTAAATTGTCAAGTTATTTTTTTTTTTACTACAGAATAACAACACAGCAGGTCTCAGTCCTTTGCATATGCCTGTGCATTTATTTCTTTTTACACACACGTAAGATCTGGCTTAAATCCCAAATATTAGGTTTTGATTAGAGGCATAACCCTCGTAAAAATGGATGCACAGATGCATTTTTGTTGGACCTGGCCCTTTTGCAGGCTTATCCCCAAACTTTTTGCCTTCTTCCTACTATTTTTCTGACCCTCTTTGTGTTAGCTTTAGGGCTCTGGGCACTTTACCACTGCAAAACAGTGCTAAAGCGCATATGCTCTCCCCTAAAACCGGCATAATTGGTTTATACCTCTTTGGCATATTTAATTTACATATAAGTTCCTTGTAGAGTGATATCCCATATAAACCAGGGCATGTAAATTAAATGCCATCAGTGGGCCTGCAACCTTACTTGTGCCACACACTGAAGTTGCCTTTCAAACCTATCTCAGGCCTGCCACTGCAGGGCCTGCATGCACAGTTTACTGCACCTTTGACTTGGCATTTAAAATTACTTGCCAAGACTTAAACTACGCTTTTGCTACATATAAGTCACCCATAAGGTAGGCCCTAGGTAGCCCTATGGGCAGGGTGCTGCGTAAGTGAAAGGTAGGACATGTGCCTTTATTTTGAGGTCATATCCTGGTAGTGACAAACAGCCTATTTTGTTTCTCACTACGGTGAGGCCTACTCCTCTCATAGTCTAGCATTGGGAATTTCCTTACATATATTTAAGTGGTAATTCCTAATGTGAAAGGAGTCGCGTTGCCATGTTTGGAATAGTGGTGATAAATCCTGCTTACTGGTATAGTACTATTTTAGAAGTGTCACTTTTAGAAAGTGCGAAAATAAAGGGGTTGGGCCTTTGCATCAGCTACGTTGGGCCACTTAAACATCAACAGAATACCCAAGCTTATAATTATTTAGTCAACTCAGTTTTTTCTTAAAAATCAAGAAATTTAATTATCTTAAACTTATTTCTGATTTTAGACTTTTTTGTATTTTCAAACCATTGAACATACTTACTAAACATATCCTTTAAACAACATTTGTAAGGCATTCACAGTATTTACAGCCCATCTCTTTTTCATGAGGAAATTCTTTTTTAAACCACATGATGGCAAAACAATATATCAGACTGAATACATGAAACAAAACATTTGTGGAACAAAAATTAATTCACAATGTACCAGTCTTTTAGTTGGATATTGCTGGAGTTTCCTATTGCTAGTCCCTTTCACTTGAAAGAAATCTGAAACTCGAATTTTGAAGCAACTACTTGGGGTTATTTCAACACACTCCTTTATAAGCCTCCAATGTCCCTTTTAGGATTGCCTAAATTTGGTTGTCAATTTTGTTCAAACTCCCCAGTTTCTTTAGGTCGACGCGTTTCAAACCTCCATTTTCTTTTGTGCTATCCTCAGGACCTTGACTGTTTTTTTAAACTGTGAAGGAATTAAATAAAGAGCATTGTTGGTTAAGAACTTCTAAAGTCAGGGCTTCAGTTCTTAGTCCTCTTAACTGGAGTTATACAATCTTACCTCTCCTTCTCTACAGTTGGAATTAATCGTACAATGCTCCCAGATTCTCTGGCTTACATTTCGGTCAACACAATCTATTTAAAAAATAAAAAGTTTTTTATGCTGGTATGGTTCTCCATGAATGTATATTTTACAGTTTTTCTATCTTTCTTCACCCATTTGTTTTCCTTTTTCACTTCCTTTTTCTTATCTAGCGTGGCGCGATCACAGTAATTTATTAGTTTTGTTCTTCGCAATCATCTCTCGGCTTTAGCAATTTTTCTGAAAAAGTAATAAAGACCATTCTAGTGTTTCTGAATACTTAGCAGTAGTATCAGGGCTTTTATATGAGCTTTATTGTGTATTGGTTAATTCTGGTGCAACGTCATTAGCGTAATCAGTGAACTGGATGCGCCTTTATAATTTGACTTTGTGGGTTTTAAAACATAAACAAAGGCGAGGGTACTTCTTCCTCTTTAGGTATCAATCTGCCAGATTTTAAGATTTCAACCAAGACTGGTTTGCATTCCGCTCTTGCTACAGTGTTGCAAAACTATGGTTTTCAGGTTAGCATGCTGCTTTTCAGTTTGACTTTGTTTCATCCAAGCGGCTTTTGAAACATAGATTATTTCTAGCTCTTGCTATATTGTTGCAGTACTCCAGTTAGCAAGGTATCGCACTCCTGGGCCTTAAGACTTAAACAAAGACAAGTTTTTATTTTTCACTCTCACTACAATGTTGCAAAATAGCGGTTTTCGAGTTTTCGCGCTGCCGTTCCCTTTCGGTCACATTATATGAAAAGCTTACACTCATTCCCATCGTTCTTACTGAGCCGCACTCGGTCATTGAAAAGTTAACTTTTTAAAACTAAGGGGCATATTAGCAAGAAGAGGCGATAATCATCGCTAACCCTGCTTAGCGTGATTTTTTTTATCGCCGGCTACCGCTGGAATATATCGTCACGCTAACGCTGTATTAGCAACGATTAGCGCTATGGCGATGAATATTCCAGCGATAGCGAGGAAATGGGCCAACATCGCTGAAAAACCAGCGATGTTGCAAGGAGAAGGGAGAACACCTTGCTGATACGACCCTGTGGTCGTATCAGCATAATCCACCCCATGTTAGGTATGGCTAACACCTGCTAATTGCAGGTGTTAAATAAATGGCGATGACCCGGTTAGCGCGATTTCTCACGTCGCTAACTGGGGCCATGGCCACCCTGCTAATAGGCGATAGGCCTGTTAGCGAGTGTTTCCCAGGTTTGTTCGTCGGGAACGCCCACTTTGCATGTCATTAGCGATAAATATCGCTGACATGCAAAGCGGTATAAACGGGCGCTAATGCCCGCAAACTGTCGCTAACTGCTGTTAGAGACAGTTTGCTGATAGAGCGATATAAATATCGCCGCTTTAGCGGCAAAAAGTGCCGCTAAAGCGGCGATAGTGCCCTTGCTAATATGCCCCTAAATTTCGCTCCTTTTTGCCACTTACTTTTGCCAATTTGCTGCTTTCCGTGCTCGCCACTTCCTCATGGGCGTCTTCTGTAAATGAAGTTGTTTGTCCCATGTTGCTTAGAACTATGGCAGTTGCTATTGAGGCCGGTTTAATCGATTGCCTATTTAAGTTGGCAGCATGCTGGTACACGTAGTATCCTCGCTAAAAAATGCAGCTTTTCTTCTTTAGTTACCTTTTGCAGTCAGTAGCATGTTGAAAAACTATGTAATCTTGCTTTAAAATGCCGTTTTTCCTTTGTGATTCGTAATCGTAATATATTACTCTTTTTTGTCATTAACATATTGTTTGGCACATCTTGTTTATTTTGTTATTGTTCTAAGATTTGTCCAATGTTGCTATTCCTCTTCTTGTAGTGTATCTTGAATTGATCAGTGTTGCTACTGTAAATTTGATGGATTATGCACAACGTTGGATTTGTTGAAAGTTCTGTATTGCCAGTTTTTTACTACCTGTATTTCTGATTGGAAGTCCCAATATTTTAATCATAGTCTATGTAATTCTGATATTTCATTTAGTCCTTTGATTGCAGTATTGAAGCACTATATTAAATAAGCTTCTTTTTGCATAAGAGCCACTTCCAGATCCCCACCTCACGGATTGGACTTCATGACCTGTAGAACTATCCATTTTAAATCTTTCTCTGTGTAGCCCATTGCGACAAAATGATTTACCAAAGGTGCTGAAGCTGTCTTAATTGGAATACGAGATTTGTGTTGAACTATCCTCTGCCTGATCTCTGGGTTGGTTTTGCCAATATATAATTTCTGGCATGGGCAGATGATTCAATGCACAACATTTTTTGTGAGTCACTTAGAATAAGTAGTGTGCCTCCATTTGATGTTCTCCATTTGAAAATCCGTTCCCTACATTGTTTGGCTGCAAGCCACACATGTTCCACATTTTTGGTGTCTTTCCAGTGGTCTCATATTTTATTGTGTTCTCAGATTCCTTTTCACAGTTTTCGGAGGGCTGCAAGCTCTAACCAGGTGCTTTCCTATACTCGCATTTTTCTTTAATGCAAATGATGGACACTCAAATCTGCATTTAGATTTTGAAATCAAATGCCAATTTTTTGTGAAGATTTGTTTTAAATTGCTTGTCTGGTACCAATATGTGGAAACACAAACTAGATGATCTAATGTTTTCTTTTCTTTAGTTTCAAGGAGGCACTCCTTGGTGTATACCAGGTTTTCTTGACTTTTTAAGGAGTTTTTGTGGGTACCCTTTTTCCTTTAATTCTCCTTGAAGAATGGCTGCGTTCTTGAAATAGTCATCTCGTGTTGTGCAATTTTGTTGTATCCTTAAAAATTGCCCATAGGGCAAATTTTCTTTCATATTGTGAGAGCAGAAGTTTGAGAAATGTAAAGCGTTATTTTTAACAGTTGGCTTTCATTGAAGTGTTGTAATTAGCTGCCTGTCCACAGCCTTCACTTGCACATCTAGAAACGTAAGAAGTTTTTGGTGTTTTGATATACTAAATTTAATATCTGGGCTTCTATTGTTCAGCCATGTATGGAATAGATCCAAGGATTTTTCATCTTCAATCTATATATACCAGATATCATGAATAAATCTGAGCCACTTATTTATGTTCCGGGAAAAAGGATTGTTATTGTAGACAAATGTTTTTCTCCAATAGCGCCATGTAAAGTACTGCCATTTCTGGTGCAAAAGAACAACCCACGGCAGTCTCCTTTACCTGAAAGAAGAAATCTTCTTCGAATTTAAAATAGTTCCACTTTAGTGTTAAGCCTGCCAATTTCAAAATGAATTGTGTTGGATCTCTATGTGGCCTAGATCTTATGTCGAACTCAATTGCTTCAAGGACCTCATCCTGGCGGATTTGCCTATATACATGAATACACTGTGGGGTCGATTCCGATTCGGGCCGGAAAAAGCACCGACCGACTCGGATCCGGAAATAATACCGACCGACACGTACCCGTGGCGCACGACACGCCAAGTACGATGCAAGGCGCGAAAAATCCGACCGACACGTACCTAAACCAAGTCGACCGACCGAGCCGCACGGAAAACAGCAATACGGCCGGAAAAACACGCGAATCCAACCGACCGACACGCACCCGGAACAAATCCGACCCGAAACGTACACGCGAACTCCAAACCGCAAAGTACGATGCAAGGCGCGAAAACCACGAGCGAGTCGGACGGAGGACAAGCCGTACGACCGACACGCATACAAAACCGAGCCGAAGCAACACAAAACACCGCGACCGACGCGTACGCAGCATAGAAAACTGCACAAACACAGCGTGAACGAAGCGGAGAACACCGTACGAGACTAATGCAGGGTCCGACTCGGTCACAAGAACGTTTCCAACATACACAAACAGCACAAAGGAAAAATCACCCAAAAAAGGCCAAACAAGCAATTACCAAGCCAATAAATACTGGGGGGTGGGGACAGAGAACAAAGACACACCCACAACTCCACCTATATAAAGGACACAAATCACAACCATGAGCCTTTGCAAATGCCATTCCACTGCCAGCACCCAAGAGAAAGCAACCACACACCCACAGCTCATCCCTCACACAAGCCACACACCATCAGCACACCAACAAATACCTACCTCACATACACCCGGCAAAACACACACTCACACACCCTCACCTGAACACCAACACACACATCACTCACCATCACCACCCATCACCATGCCCCCCAAGAAGAATCCCAAGTTCCTAGATAGTGAATTGGAAGTCATGGTAGACGAGATCCTCAGGGTGGAGCCACAGCTGTTTGGCACACTGGTCCAACAGACCCCCATGTCGCAGAAAACCAAGATGTGGGAGAGGATCATCAACAGGGTGAACGCACAATCACCATGTCGGCGCACAAAGACCGACATCCAGAACAGGTGGTATGACGTGCGCAGGAGGGTACGGGACATGCTGAAGAAAGACTACATCAACAGCCAATACACCGGCAGTGGCCCTCCTGCCAAGCCAATATACCTCAGGCCCTGGGAGGAGAAGGTGCGGGCCATCCTTCCGCCAGTGAGCGTATATGGAGTAGAGGACATCCCAGAGCCTGGTGAGTACACAACAAATGTACACAATATACTGCCACAAAACACACATCACTGTCAAGGGGAGAGTCAAACCATGCACTCATAGCAATTACACAGCAACCAGAACAGAATCATCCCAAAATGTGTATGTCAGTCAGATAAACACAACACATGCCATCAAAAAAGTCACATCCAACTGTGCCAACACATGTACAAACACAACTACAACTACAGCTAGGCAGTGGCACAAATAGAACTAACAAACACATCCAGACATGTAGCCACCACAACAACACCAACACACAGTGAAGACCACTGAAAGGAAGGAATTCTGTGTATGCTGGCCAAGTCAGTGTAGCCAATAGCATCATGGGAGTTGCAGTCACACATATTGCCCCCCACAACTGTCCCATCAACACCACCATGAACCATGCTCACATCACAGGAAGTGGAGAAGGACTCACAAGATGGCTGACACTGGCTACTGCTGTGGGGAGCACAAGGCCCTGCTGGCAACTGTGCACCAACAAACAGCAGGACACCACTGACTGACATCCTGAGAAACAACTTACACTCCCTGCAATGCAAGCACGTTCCATGGTGGGATATCTGGCTAGCTGGGTGGGAAGGAGGACTTGCAGCACTGTCCATAGTCACAAGCACCTCCCCTCACACCCCCAACACAAACTCCACAGAACCCACCTGGTAGAATGCAATGCCCCCATCCTAACACAAGATCCCACAAAGAACCACCACCCTGGGTTATGTTGTGTGAAGCACAGGGACACTCTTGGGACCTCTAGCCAAACAACTGCCAGGACAACACTCCCAGCCATCCTGTCAGCACAGCCAGCCCACCCCACAGGGAAGCAGAGTCAAAAGGAAGGAAGCATGGGCATGCTGGGAAGGGGGAGGAGGCAATAGCATGATGGGAGTCGTAGTCACAGCTCTACATCCCCCACCACATGGCCCAGCAAGCTCACACTCACGCATGCACATCCCACAGAGAGTGGAAAGGCCCATCAAAGATGTCTGACACTGTTGCTGTGTCGTGGGGAGCACAAGGGCATGCTGGGTACTGCACACCAACCAACAGCAGGACACCACTGTCAGCCATCTTGCCATTGCTCTCACACCCACACACACTGAACTCCCCACAAAAGCAAGTAAGTATGAGAATGCTGGGAAGTGGGGTGGAGGCAATGGCATGATGGGAGTCGTAGTCACAGACATAGCTCACCCCCACAACTGTCCCATCAACACCACCCTGAACCATGCTCACATCACAGGAAGTGGAGAAGGACTCACAAGATGGCTGACACTGGCTACTGCTGTGGGGAGCACAAGGCCCTGCTGGCAACTATGCACCAACAAACAGCAGGACACCACTGAATGACATCCTGAGAGACAACTTACACTCCCTGCAATGCAAGCACGTTCCATGGTGGGATATCTGGCTAGCTGGGTGGGAAGGGGGACTTGCAGCACTGACCATAGTCACAAGCACCTCCCCTCACACACCCCCAACACAAACTCCACAGAACCCACCTGGTAGAATGCAATGCCCCCATCCTAACACAAGATCCCCCAAAGAACCACCACCCTGGGTTATGTTGTGTGAAGCACAGGGACACTCTTGGGACCTCTAGCCAAACAACTGCCAGGACAACACTCCCAGCCATCCTGTCAGCACAGCCAGCCCACCCCACAGGGAAGCAGAGTCAAAAGGAAGGAAGCATGGGCATGCTGGGAAGGGGGAGGAGGCAATAGCATGATGGGAGTCGTAGTCACAGCTCTACATCCCCCACCACATGGCCCAGCAAGCTCACACTCACGCATGCACATCCCACAGAGAGTGGAAAGGCCCATCAAAGATGTCTGACACTGTTGCTGTGTCGTGGGGAGCACAAGGGCATGCTGGGTACTGCACACCAACCAACAGCAGGACACCACTGTCAGCCATCTTGCCATTGCTCTCACACCCACACACACTGAACTCCCCACAAAAGCAAGTAAGTATGGGAATGCTGGGAAGTGGGGTGGAGGCAATGGCATGATGGGAGTCGTAGTCACAGACATAGCTCACCCCCACAACTGTCCCATCAACACCACCCTGAACCATGCTCACATCACAGGAAGTGGAGAAGGACTCACAAGATGGCTGACACTGGCTACTGCTGTGGGGAGCACAAGGCCCTGCTGGCAACTGTGCACCAACAAACAGCAGGACACCACTGAATGACATCCTGAGAGACAACTTACACTCCCTGCAATGCAAGCACGTTCCATGGTGGGATATCTGGCTAGCTGGGTGGGAAGGGGGACTTGCAGCACTGACCATAGTCACAAGCACCTCCCCTCACACACCCCCAACACAAACTCCACAGAACCCACCTGGTAGAATGCAATGCCCCCCATCCTAACACAAGATCCCACAAAGAACCACCACCCTGGGTTATGTTGTGTGAAGCACAGGGACACTCTTGGGACCTCTAGCCAAACAACTGCCAGGACAACACTCCCAGCCATCC